>JASPKZ010003418.1:5000-335000 GCA_030220185.1 Diploptera punctata | reverse complement strand
AGATAGATAGATAGATAGATAGATAGATAGATAGATAGATAGATAGATAGATAGATAGATAGATAGATAGATAGATAGATAGATAGATAGATAGATAGATAGATAGATAGATAGATAGATAGATAGATAGATAGATAGATAGATAGATAGATAGATAGATAGATAGATTAGATAGATAGATAGATAGATAGATAGATGATAGATAGATAGATAGATAGATAGATAGATAGATAGATAGATAGATAGATAGATAGATAGATAGATAGATAGATAGATAGATAGATAGATAGATAGATAGATAGATAGATAGATAGATAGATAGATAGATAGATACATTGATTGATTGATTGATTGATTGATTGATTGATTGATTGATTGATTGATTGATTGATTGATTGATTGATTGATAGATAGATAGATAGATAGATACAGGTCAATCTAATATAAAGCGTGTGAAAAGAAAATGATTTTACCATCAAAAGCGTGGGTGCTCTATATCAATTAATGAATTTGATAATAAACGGATATTGGTAAAAGTAAAGTCCCTAAGAAGATAATGTAAAAATCATAAAAAAGCACCCCAGGCTTTTAATTGCAATATTATAATATTATTTTCTTTTTGTTGATAACTCTAGTTTTATTCTATAGGTATTGGAGATTTTTTTTTTTGTGGACCACTTTAATTTTATCCCAAACATATTGGATATTAAAATTATTTTTCTCTTTTAGTTTTCTAATAAAGTGTGTTCTTTTAGTTTTTTAAAACTATTATTTATTTTTTATTTTATTAGTTTTAATATTTTACAGAATAAGATAAAATGTAAATATCTTTAAATTCGATACTATTGTAGTATGAGCTAAGAGTAATACTCTTCTAAAAAATTCTCCCCGCCGGATTTGAACCAGCGACCTACGGATTACTGAAATTATATACCACTAGAGTTCACCGCTCTATCAACTGAGCTCATGAAACGATTGACTGAAACGTCGACAAGTCCGCAACCTATTATACCAGTTTTCATTTTTTTTTATTTTCTAATGATTCTGGCCAGGATTTTAGAAACAAAATACAAAATTAGTGTATTGTCACAGGTCCTTTACAAGTATACAAAGTTTCAAGTCGTTCCAATGTTTCTAAGTGCGTGAAAATCGTGTTCAAAGATTCCGTTAGATAGATACAAATACACTTCTTTTATTTTCTGACGATTCTGGGCAGGATTTTAGAAACAAATATGAAACTATTGTGTATTCACGGGTCCTTTACAAGTATACAAAGTTTCAAGTCGATCCAATATTTCTAAGTGGGTGAAAATGGTGTTCAAATATTCCGTTACATAGATACAAAGGCACGTTTTGTTTTTATTTTCTGGTGATTCTGGCCAGGATTTTAGAAAACAAATATGATATTATTGTATTGTCATGGGTCCTTTACAAGTATACAAAGTTTCAAGTCGATCCAATGATCTTAAGTGGGTGAATATCGCGTTGATAAATTCTGTCACATAGATAGATAGATAGATAGATAGATAGATAGATAGATAGATAGATAGATAGATAGATAGATAGATGATAGATAGATAGATAGATAGATAGATAGATAGATAGATAGATAGATAGATAGATAGATAGATAGATAGATAGATAGATAGATAGATAGATATAGATAGATAGATAGATAGATAGATAGATAGATAGATAGATAGATAGATAGATAGATAGATAGATAGATAGATAGATAGATAGATAGATAGATAGATAGATAGATAGATAGATAGATAGATAGATAGATAGATAGATAGATAGATAGATAGATAGATAGATAGATAGATAGATAGATAGATAGATAGATAGATAGATAGATAGATAGATAGATACATAGATAGGTAGAGGTCATCCTAATGTATAGCGTGTAATAATTTTAATTTCCAACACGCTTGGGATAAAATTAAAGTGGTTAACAAAAAAATCATCTCCAACACATATAGAATAAAACTAGAGTTATCAACAAAAAGAAAATAATTTTACCATCAAAAGCGTGGGGTGCTCTATATCAATTAATATATTTGATAATAAACAAATATTGGTAAAATAAAGTCTCTAAGAAGAAAATGTAAAAATCATAAAAAGCACCCCACGCTTTTGACCGTAAAACTATTTTCTTTTTGCTGATAACTCTAGTATTATTCTATATGTGTTTCAGATGATTTTTTTGTTGACCACTTTAATTTTATCCCAAGCGGTGTGGAATTTAAAATTATTTTTCATGTTTTAGGTCGGATTTCTAACAATGCGTGTTGTTTTAGTTTTTTAAAACTATTATTTATTTATTTATTTTAAGTATTTATACACACTAAATGTTAACGAACCTGAAAGTCAAGTAACTAAGCACTCTTAACTTAATTCAGTTACTCTCAAACTATAGGATATACTCTCTGGAGAAACTAGCAAGTCACCTCAATATGGGTATTTAAATAAATAGTTAAAAAGTCTAAGGTAAAGTTATAAAATTGGTTGAAAAATTCAAAATATTTAAAAATGTATGTAAATACATAAGAATTCTTATAATTTCACAACAAGAACTCATAAAAAATCAAGGGTTATGTTGTATTATATCTTTTGAGGTTAGTATTATGTAAAAAATAACATTTATTTATTTCTCTCTTTTTTCGGGTAATATGTTATTTATTTCCATATAAATAGAGATTTAATCAAAGTAATAAATAGACGTAATTATCGCCACACGTATATAAACAGAATATTTAAGTTTTCTAGTGTTTAAATATGTTTATGACTCTCGCGCTCCTGTATTTCCTTTAGCATTTTAGGCGCTTTACCGTTCGTGATATACTTTAGGTATTTCCTATCATAATTGCATTGCGATCGTTAAATTATATAATATTTATCATTCTTAATATTTTATTTAAACATCTTTCGGCATATCAGGTTATTTAATTTTGCCACAGCATAATTGGCTCTAGAATTACTTGCTTAAACTACATTCTTAGTCTTATGCATGCAAAATAGTTTACTCGGATACATAATTATATAACTGGCAAGCATCGCGTTTCCTACAGCAGTACCAACTATCTCTCGTAATATTAATCAACATCATTTAATTCAGTATGATTCATCAACTACTTAATATTCAATACAGTATATAAAACCAATATTTAAAAAATTTAACACGCTTATGTTTATTAATGTTCATCGACCTGTTCGGTAAGATGGATTAAGCTTCTACATCTCTCAAATACTTATATGCTTAAAATGTCTCCATATTTTGTTATCAAGAATGATTTTATTCATATTAAAATAGTTATGTATGTTTGTTCAAAGAACTGTAATTAAATGTCACAATGTCCTCTTCAGGCTTATTATTATGTTTACTGGATTGTTTGTTTTTAATAGTTACCATATCTGTTTAAAAATATTTATTAGTTTTACTAATTCCTGGATTAAAAAATTTAATTAATGGCTGCTTAATTATAAGTTAACCATTTTGCCTTTTTTTCCAGGTTAAATAAAATATTAAGGTTGACGCTGAGAATCAGGTGTAGGTTATTATCAGGATTAACTCTTATAAACTCAATTTCCCGAATCCTAATTTTTAATTATCAATATTAAATTTGGATTCGATCCGTAGTTAACAATTTATGATTTACAATTTTATGATTATATACCAGCACCTTTTACGGTAATTTCGAATAAGTTCCCAATTTTTTTAAACAGTACAAACCACTATAAATGGTTGTAAGGTGTTTAATGCATAAGAAAGTCAGGTGGAAAAATGTTTGCATCCTAAAGTGAACCTCAGCCGTCATTACTTATACAAATTGTGGAAAATTTCCAGATACCTAAACTATCTTCATTACACCATTATGCTATTTTTGCTACTGTGCACATTCCAGTATAACAAGGTTTCCCTCCATTTGTAATTAAGTCTACTTTATTATAAGTTATATTTAAAAATACTTCCTTGAAAAGCAATGTTATATTCTAAGTTAATGATTTATTTTGTAAAAGTAAAGCTAGTTCTATAAGCCACTTTTATATTTTAAGTTAGTTATTTAATTTGTAAAAGAAGCTAAGTTCTATAATTATATTTTGTTATTCCACCTTAGATAAATTAGTTATTAAAATTATTTTGAATTCTGTCCAAGTTCAATTAAGTCCTATGTTTGGCTAGAACTTCCACACACACACACACACACACACACATATATATATATATATATATATATATATATATGTGTGTGTGTGTGTGATTTCCTACTTCATTCAACGTTTATTTACTTTAATTTATTTATATATTTCGATAATTTTTTATTTTATTTTGGTATTTGATCTGTATGTGCGGTAAATGTAGGCCTATAGTGTTAGGGTTATTGGCCGATATATTTGAAGTGTAACTCCCTTATTTAAGTTGTGGAAATTTTCCACATCATTACATCAATCACCCGACCTAAATTGATAAACCGTTAGGTTCTCCCGACATATGTTAACATTCCTGCTAGGAATAAATTTGTGTTATAGCTAAATTGAGAACATTTCCTAGTTTACCGTTCTAAACTGACAAAGACCTAATTTATAAACATCTGGTTGGCCCAGTATATGAAAACTCATTTACTAAATTTCTGACATTTAATCCAAGATTAGGTTAATGCATTTGTTAAAAGTACAGATTTTAGGTACTCCCCTTTTAAGTATCGTTGAATAATAAAGTTCGCGGCGACAGTGAAACTAAATTCTATTTTCATTTTTCCACTTATCGTCCAAATAACCAACCTTCACTCACAGTTGCCATCTTGCAAAGCTAGTCACACCATGGGTTCGAACCCGAGACTTCTTTCGCTAAATTTACTCCATAATACCCTACTAGTTACCCCGCAAATTATTATATACATGTATATATATATTTGCGAACCGTAATTTTGCATTTATTTAAACGAAGTCGGTATGATTTCGACTTGACATTATCGCCAACCTACATCGAGTAGTGACTCTCAGTTGTTCCTACTTCTTACGAGGTTAGCTTTGTGCCACGCCTACTACATGTGATGAACACCATGCAAGAAACGATATGTTGAATGCAAGAAAACGTTTCTATGTGACAGTTATCTCTAAAGTGTCCTGAGTTAAACTTACTATTACTATCATAATTCATGTCGCTAGGTTGGTACGAGTAGACCACACCTCAGCAGAAAGCTTATTGTTACAATGACACGAAACATTGTAAAGTATAATTTGTTTACGGGGTTGAGGGTTATGTGATGAAATAGTTATTCACGGAATTAAAATTAATTATTTATTCGTAATCATTATGAGGGAGTAGTAGTTTTGTCTGCATGAACACCATAGAGAAAAATAATGATCCAAATATTTTTTTTGTTCAATACATGTGACGTCACTTCTGCCCGCTAGGCTTACCGAGATCGACTTGGTATTGTGGACACGTCATCCACGCGATCGGCTGACAATTTGTTTAATTTGCATAACCATCGTTTTAAACATAAACCGTGTCATTAATAAGTGTACAAATATTTCAAGTATATATATTTCTGATTGATTATGGTATTGATTCACTACGTGGACATATCCCGTTATGATGGCATGGTGGCCCAAGTTCAGCATGACGTTGCCATACATTAATGGTATATTTTTTGTATTCCTAATCACTTCTAACACTAATTTTTATGTCGAGAAGAATAAGAAAAAAAGTGGCATATATATTCTTACGCCATGTACTGGTCGATTTTAACGTATATCTTTGTATAATATAAAAATCATGCTTTCCTGTCTTCTATTTTTGTTTTTTTTGTGTGAGTTTGCCAAAACACAAGAAAAAAAAATATGGTTGCTCATATTACAAATTTACCAATATACATCGAAAACTTTCCGCACACACCTGTCTCTCTCTCTCTGCTTACGGAATTATGGTCTGAATTAAATATCAATGTGGAAGAATGAATATCTTGTGGCCATAGTTTATTTAATGTTAACTGATAATATAAATTCCCTTAATGTTCTACATAACTTTTTTATACAATATTGTAATGGCCCCGAATTTTAAACCTAGAAATGTACGTATCTCAAACATTACTAATATTTACTGTATTCTAACGATCCAATAAAAACTTGCAAGGGTTCGTTTCCTTTTTGAAAAAATAATGACATTTTATCATCATCATCATGAACAAATTCGTTTTAGGCCATGTGGCCTGTACGGTAAACCTAGCGAAGATGGTCTTGATCTTTCCACCGATGTTTTGGTCTTCCTTGGTCCCTATGTCCAGTTGGGGTACATTTTATTTATTTGATATATACCACTGACTGCCGCCAATATTACGAAATGAAGGTATTCTTAGGGCTTAAAGGACCTTTGGAACATGGATTAATTGGGCGTTTTTGGTAGCATGAGTTTCTTTACGGTTTAGGGCAATACTTACCATGAAACTAGCCGAGCGTTAGTATGTGGATGTATTAGTTATAAAGGTATACGTGTCTTCGAACATAAATAAATGAATTCTTGACTTAACTATTTTATTTCTAGCATAAAATGATTACAATAACCTTAAGCAATTCTAACCCTAAATAACTAATCTAAGCTTATATTAAGAAAACCTACATTCTAAATTTCCTGAATTTCGAGAGGGGGAGAGAGATGTTGTTACGAATCTACCCTAAATTACATTCTAATAATTATCTAGTGAAGCTTACATGTTGAAATATAGTTGTCCACTCTCAACTTAATATTACAAATCAAAATACTTTATGACATTTCTAATATTGTCCTAGGCATTTATTAAGAAAAATGACTTGCCCAACAGCTCACTGCCTTAACAGACACGAGTCCCGTATTTTGCAGGGTTTATATACTAAGCTTCTGCACCTACAGGCCATGACTAACTGTACTGACATCCCTATAGTCTAAAAGCAGAAATTTTACAGTTAGCCTTATCCTGCCATAAGTCAACATACTATCATGATAATAATATGTCTAAATGCTTTATTATTTCACCAGCTGTTTTATATGAAATAATTAAAATAATCTATGAAATAATTAAAATAATTTATGTATTCGTAACAATATGACATAATAGGGAAGGTACTCAAGGGAGTAGACACAGAAACAGAACCAGATAAATCATGGACATCTTCTCAAACCGAACTGGCCACACAAGGTTCTGTGAAAAAGTGACTTCAACACAAAGATGACATTTGTATAGCAGTGATTACAAAAGTGCTATGATTTATAAGAAGACTATCACACCTTTAGTAATATAGTCAAACCACGATGTTGAATATTTTGAAAACAAATAGACTGATCATCAACACACAATAACATTCACTGATCTAAATAATGCTGTCAGAAATTACATGAGCCACAATGAACTTAGCATGAGCCACAATGCACCTAGCATGAGCCACAATGAACCTAGCATCAGCCACAATGCACCTAGCATGAACCACAATGCACCTAGCATGAGCCAAAATGCTCCTAGCATGAGCCACAATGCACATAGCATGAGTCACTATGCACATAACATGAGCCACAATGCACATAGAATGAGCCACAATGCACCTAGATTGAGCCACCATGCACCTAGAATTAGCCACAATGCACCCAGCATGAGCTATAATGCATCCTGCATGAGCCACAATGCACCTTGCATGAGCCACAATGTACATAGCATAAGTCACAATGCACCTGGCATGAGCCAGAATGCACCTAGCATCAACCACAATGCACCTCGTATGAGCCACAATGCACATAGTATGAGCTACAAAGCACCTCATATGAGCCACAACGCACCTAGCATGAACCTCAATGTACCTAGCATGAGGCACAATGCACCCAGCATGAGCCACAATGCACACAGCATGAGCCACAATGCACCTAGTATGAGCCACAATGTACCTAGCATGAGCCACAATGCACCTAGCATGAGCCACAATGCACCTAGAATGAGCCACAATGCACCTAGCATGAGCCACAATGCACCCATCATGAGCTACAATGCATCCTGCATGAGCCACAATGCATCTAGCATGAGCCACAATGCACCTAGCATGAACCACAATGCACCTAGCAAGAGCCACAATGCACCCAGCATGAGCCACAATGCATCATGCATGAGCCACAATGCATCTAGCATTAGCCACAATGCACCAAACATGAGCCACAATGCACCTAGAATGAGCCACAATGCACCAAGCATGAACCATAATGCACCTAGCATGAGCCACAATGCATCCTGCATGAGCCACAATGCACCTAGCATGAGCCACAATGTTCATAGCATGAGCCACAATGTTCATAGCATGAGCCACAATGCACCTACCATGAGCCACAATGCACCTAGCATGAGTCACAATGCACCTAGCATGAGCCACAATGCACCTAGAATGAGCCACAATGCACCTAGCATGAGTCACAATGCACCCAGCATGAGCTACAATGCATCCTGCAAGAGCCACAATGCATCTAGCATGAGCCACAATGCACCTAGCATGAACCACAATGCACCTAGCAAGAGCCACAATGCACCCAGCATGAGCCACAATGCATCATGCATGAGCCACAATGCATCTAGCATTAGCCACAATGCACCTAACATGAGCCACAATTCACCTAGAATGAGCCACAATGCATCCTGCATGAGCCACAATGCACCTAGCATGAGCCACAATGCACCTAGCATGAGCCACAATTCACCTAACATGAGCCAAAATGCACCTAGCTGAATAACACTATTTCCACTAGATTTTAATAACTAAAAATGTGATTCGTTTTGCTGTTACATCATTTTAAAAATGTGAACAACCATTTTCCCTACCTGCCTTCATCGTTCTTAATTTGTTTTAATTTATGGATGACAGGTTTCCTTATTTTGTATACCTGAATATATTAAGTTGCTTAAATATTGACAATTCATTAAACATTGTTTTTGCAATTGATTGTGTACATTTTACATATATACAATTTGTCACATTCTCTTCAAATGACTTCAGTTTATTGACTAAACTTGGAAATGTGTTCATTGGAAATTATTTTAAGAAAATAGCTGATGTAGATATTAAATTTTATTTATATTGATATATTCAAATTAAAACATAAATCACGTCACTAGTAGTTTTGACCACTTCAAATGATTATGGTCTTTAAGTCAAATTCAAGTTTTTAAACCAAATGATAAAGTTATGTTCAGCGAAGTTTTAAATCAATTACCAAACATGTTAAATGGCATTAGTGTAATTTTGTACTTTCTTGTTTAAATATTAACGGTAAATTTTCGAGCTTGACATTCTATTCCATAAGATTATTGTTTTACATTATTTCTATTAATGAAGAGTTTTTAAATTTTGGCCACTTCTTAAAGAAATACAAAAATGCTCTTAACATTTACATTATTCTTTAGTTATGTTTGTCTTTGTAATGTTCACTAATCTAATATTTATTATTTTCAGCTTCCAGGTGACTGGTATTGCCATTTTGTGTACCCAAAACATGTGGCTGGTTCAATAACATGTTGGAGTATTAATAAAAATAAAAATTCAGATGGAACCATAGATTTCAGCTACTCATATCACAATTCAAGGTCATGTATCTCACTCAGTAAATAATTATAATGAAATACAATATACCCATAAAATTAAGTTTGGAGTAGGTGTAATTTGTTAAGAGGTTGATTTAGGAAATGTAGACCTCTGTGAAGAAAATTAGAAAAAAATCCTATTTCTTTTTAGATTTGATTACATGAATTAAATGCAATGATGATATTATGATAGATAAGATCTATATAATTTAGTTGAATTTGACAATTATTCTCAGATTTGTTAAGAAGGAATATAATGAGGTAATTATTAAGAAACTGAATTGCAAATACACACATTTAGCCCAAACTGGCTAAATTGATCTTGATAGTAAAAATAAAACTTAGTATTTCTATTGGTAACATGATAAAATTTTAATTGACTACACACCGGATCCTATAAAAAAATTAAAATGTTACGAAGTTAGACTTTTGTTTGCCTTTCGTAACCATATTTCCAATTGACAAACATGTAACACCAAATAATTTCATTTCATAATAATTTAATATGATTCTAATCTAAAAATAATCTCATATATCTGATAAGTTCATTAGAAATATTAACACAGGAATTAGATAAATCACCATTGGATATAGTCAATTTGCAGAAAGTTAGGTGGCCAGAAGAGGATAGTCAGGAATCAGGAAGCTGTGCATTATACTATGGGGTTGAAGCGAGACCTGAATTTGGAAAGGGTTTTTAGTTAGAAGGAGGATCCTCTCCACTATCCTAGGTATTAAATTTGTAAGTGATAGGATATAATAAATAATTCTAAAGGGTTAATGATATGATTTTATAATCATAAATGTACATGCTCCCACAGAAGATAAAGATGACAAGATCAATGATGAGTTCTATGAATAATTAGAATACGTATTTGATAGCCTTTCACGATATCATATGAAAAGTATCTTAGAAGATTTTAATGCAAAAGTGGGGCTGGATGATATATTCAGGCCAACAATTGGCAAATTCAGTTTTCACGCAGATAGTAACGACAATGGGGTTAGATTAGTCACCTTTGCCACATCAATTAATCTCATTGTTAAAAGCACAACATCCAGCATAAGGATATTCATAAATACACCTAGACTTGTCCAGATGGTGAAACTCGGAACCAGATAGATCATGTAATAGTGTACAAATACTAACACAGTAGCATCATCGATGTTAGATCATTTAGAGGGACAGTCTGCAATTGTGATCATCATATGGTCAGGATGAAAATCTGAGCAGAGTTTTTTATGAGAGGAACACACTCTAAAGGTAATTCTGAAAATTTTGAATTAAAAGCTTAAGAAATGATGAACTGAAGCAAGAATACCACATGAAAAATGCTAATACATTTGAAGTACTGGAATCTTCAGATGAGAAGTCTTAACCTAAGAAGAAACTGATATAAATAAAAAATGCAAGGTTACAAGGGATACTATTTAATTGTCAGCCTCAGAGAGAATAGGCTATTTAAAAAAGAGGCAAGAGAATAAATTGTCTGATGAGGAATGTGCCAATATTGTAAAGAAAAGAACTTAAAATATAAAATTATGAAATATTTACCTAAAAGACCCATCTCCTCAACTTAGAGATTATTTATGAACATAAATTTAATTATAATTTATAAATAATCTTTAAGTTGAGGAGAGGGATCTTTTAGGTAAATATTTCATAATTTTATATTTTAATTTTGAATAATACCTCAATGGAACTTTATCGTTAATTTTATTAAGAAAAACAAAGGTAGCAAACCTGAATTGGTTACACAACCCAAATGAATTAAATGTAGAACAATTAATTGGCATTAAGTAGGTTATAAAAGACTAAAAAGAGAGAATATTTGAAAGAGAAGTTTAATAATCTTGAGATGAAAGCAAAAAATAGGAACATCAGATAATTGTATCAGGAAATTAGAATAGTAAGGCTAAAACAAAATTAATTAGGAATGAAAATGGGTATATGATTGCAGATTCCAGGAGTATATAAAATAGATGGAAAACATACTTTAATCACTTATTAAATATACATGCAGTACAGGATTATTGAGGAGGATAATTTACAGACAGTAGAAATATTAGTCACAGAATCAAGTGCATTGAGATTCAAATAACAATAGAAAAATTGAAGGTTCATAAAGGATCAGGTTCTGATGGAATCCTAGCATTACTAATAAAATCAAGGAGAAGAAAATTGATGGTCAAGATGTGCCAGTTGCTTAGTATGATTTGGGAAAAAGAGACTCTTCTAAATGAATGGAAAGAATTGATTATAGTAGGCCTACCAAATCTATAAAAAAAAGATAAAACTGATTGCAACAACAACAACAACAGGAATATCTCATTACTTTCAACTTCATACAAAATTATATTGATGACATTCTAGGAGATCATCAATGTGGATATACAAGAAACAGGTCTACAACAGATCAGATTTTTATTATAAGACAAATTTTAGAAAAGTAATGGGAATATAATGACAATGTGCATCAACTATACGTAGACTTCAAAAAGGCATATGATTCAATCAAGGGGGAGAAGTTATAGAGTATCCTTCTCGGTTTCGGAATTCCTTATATATTAGTAAGCCTTATTCAAATGTGTCTAAAGAGTACAAAGCTTAGGGTGCATGTACGCAAACAGTTTTCAGATACATTTGAAATTCACAATGGGTTAAAGCAAGGGATACATTATCTCCTGTAGTATTCAATTTTGTACTAGAGCATACCATCGAATCTTCAGAGGATAAGAAGGCCTATAACTCAATGGTATTAATAAGTTGTTATATTTGAAGAGAAAAATCTTTGCCTAGACCGACTCTAACCTGGGACCTTTGGCTTTCTGGGCCAATGCTCTACCAACTAAGCTACCTAGGTGAGTTGCGATCTAGATGCAAATTTTTCTCTTATATACTTTGTAATTCCCTCGTGCAATAAGCTGTTAGTTTATGCTGATGACTGATGATGTAGTTTATTAGGTGATAGCAAGGAGTTACTAAAGGCCAACATGCATAATATACTAACACCAAGGAATTGGGACTGGAAGTAAACATCAATAAAACTAAATATATGTTCACACATAGAAATACCATACCATTACATAAAAGTTGCTTAATTAAATGGAACAATAATTACAAACAGGAATGAGATTCTCAAAGAAATTAAACATAGGGTAAATTCAGAAATGCCTGATATTATGTATTACAAGGACTCTTGTCATTCCACCTTCTCTCAAAAAATGTTAAGCTAAACATATAGCCTATATAATTATTATTCTCCCAGTACTATTATTTGTACGAGAAATATGGACTCTTACTTTAAGAGAATAAAGTTCTTAGCAAAATTTTTGGACCAATGTGAGATGAGCTGACAGGTGAATGGAGAAGACTACATAACAATGAATTACATGATCTGTATAGCAAAGCAGATATAATAAGAAAAATTAAGTCTCATAAAATGTGTTAGGCAGGACATGTGGCACAAATGGGGATTAAAAGTGGGGCATGGAAGCTTTTTATAGGAAATCCAGAGGGAAAACACCTAGTTGGTAGACCAAGGATGAGGTGGGATAATAATATTAAACAAGATTTAAGGGAAGTAGATTAGACAGGAAAAGATTAGAAAACTTTAGTTTATGATAAAGATGTGTGGAGAGCTTATGTCCATGCGGCCATGGAGCTATGGGATTTGTTGAATAATGCCAGTGATTCGTTAGTCAGTTAGTTATAAATGAGTGAAGTAAAACAGAATTAAAACTCAATATTTTGGCCATTCTATCCCCATGCCTTCCTCACAAATAATAAAATTCAATATTTGGTCATTATAATTCTGTGGCCTTCCTCAGGAAGAATTTAAACTCAAACATATTTTCCTGTTTTCTTTGCCTTCCTCAGGATTTTATCTTTAGACCATCCTATATTCTTGGCCTTTCTCAGCAATAACTAAAAATTAAACTTTCCACCGTATTTTATACATGTGCTAACTCAGGAAGAATAAAGTTAATATTTTGGCCACCTTACCTCTAGAAACTCGTTCAGGAAGTATTGAGTTTAATTTTGACTCTACTCAGTTGATAAGCAGAGGAAACATATTTGAAAACCGGCAACCACTACTGTAAGTATATATTATGCTGAAGTATAAAATATAATTACAGGACCAACCGACGTCATTCTGGTGGAGGTAAAATTCATCAACAGAACAACATTTCAAACTACAAAATTCATCACGGAGGTCAAGGTAAGTGATTTTCAACATTTTTTAATAGATTGACTTAAAACAAAGGAATATTTATTGATTTTCAGGAAGACAATTTTTATAATCACTAAAAATAATTGCTCAGCATGTGTAACGTCATTTAACACCAAAAAAATCTAAATTAAACTTATAATAATAATAATAATAATAATAATATTTATAATAATAATATCAATCATCATCATCATCATCATCCTGCCAGGTATTAGTCCTAGAAGAACTGTTACAGCCTGAGAAAGCGGTTTTCGTGCCATCTTTTCATAGGTCGACCAAGTAACCGTTTCCCATTTGGACAGTAGTTCATTATTGCCTTTGGGATCCTGGATCTTGCCATTCTTGAGACATGTTCCTTCCAGTTTAGCTGATATATGGAGATGTAGTCCAGTATTGGTGACACATTAAGTTCTTGAAGAATTTCTACATTTTTCTTTCAGTCCCATTTGGTGTAGCCAGCTGTTCGGCACATAAATTTCATCTCACAAGCTGTTAGTCTGCTTTCATCTCTCGTCCTTATAGTCCACGCTTCACTCCCATAACATAAGACTGGTCGAGCCATTATTTGATAAAGATGAGTAAGAGTTGATTTTTGCACTAATGAAGGTTTTAAAACTCTATTACCGATTCCCATTGATTTGTTGAATTTCACAATTTTCTCTGATGCAGTATTGAAGCAGGTCCAGATGCTTAAAGATGGCAACCCCATTGCTGGACTTACCACCTCCTTGCTAGCAACTGGTTGGTGGTACATTCAATTGCTTTCAAGCCTGATAAAAGGAAAAGCCAGACGGATCACCATGATGACGACTTATGAACGAATAAGGCTAATGAATGGGAAAAAGAAAATATTTTTAAATTTGCTACATGGAACGTTCAGGGAATTGCTCATAAAGAAGAACAACTAGATGATATTTTGGCAAAGAAAGGAATACATATCAGTGCTATTTCTGAAACAAAGAAAAAACTAATATCAATAATAATAATAATAATAATAATAATAATAATAATAATAATAATAATAATAATAATACAGTAATCTACTGCACAAGATAGGAAGAAGTGGCGTAAACTGGTTGAGAAGGCCAAGACATTCCACTGGAAGTCGTAGAGCCTTACGAAGAAGAAGAATAATACAGTAATGATAATAATAACAATGTTATTAATGATGATGATAATGATGATAAAGGTATTGATGATGATGATGATGATGATAATAATAATGCTGTTAATAATATTGGTGATAAAATTGAAATAATTGAAATTAACATACGGATAAATAAATCTCAGTACAATATATATTCAATTTATAACCCACCAAATAACTCCCCTAATCTTGAACATATTACAATAAACCCAAATACAATTATAATGAGAGATTTTAATGCCCATTCACGACGATGGGGTTATACCAAATCTAATAATGCAGGGAAAATTGTAGAAGACTTATTAAATTCAACACCCATAGAAATAATACACAACAAAGAGGATCCTCCAACATATATACATTACTCTGGTTCAGGAACTAATCCTGACTTACTCTTTGTATCTTCTAATTTATACTCCAAAACCAAAAAACAAATTGTAGAAGATCCTGGCTCAGGACATAGAGCCATCATTGCTACTATTCAACTGGGGAATAACAACTTACTTCCAATGCATCTTAAACCCAGGTGGAACTTCAAAAAAGCCAATTGGAAACTGTACACAGACGAAATGGAACCAAAATGGAAACCAAATTTGTAAATACTTTAAACGAATCACTTCAGTCAGATCAAATTAACAAATCTATATGCAACATAATATTAAAAACAGCAAAAAAATATATACCACGAGGAATAGTTAAAAACTACAAACCGTTCTGGAATTCAAAACTAGAAAGAATGAAAATAGACCGAGATCTCGCTAGAAATAAAGCAGAAAAAACAAAAGACCCAAAAGATGTACAAAATTGGGAGAAAACTGTGCGCACAACTCAAAAAAGAAATTAACAGCAATAAAAGAGAAAATTTTAATAACTTTCTCCAAAAAATGGATTATAGGAAAGATGGCCAGAAAGCATATAGATTTGTACACAATATACAAAATAAAACAGAACGACAAAAAACACCATTTATCCACAACAACAAACAAATTACAAATGAAAGTGAAATAGCCAACAAATTCAACAAACACTATGCTAACACCTATACTTTGTCCTCAGAGAACAAAAAGGAACAAAAAACAATAAAAGAGAACCTAAAAAATTACATAAAATCAACAAGCAGTACAAAAGATAATATTTTTAATAAGAATTTCAACATTAAAGAGTTAAACATAGCCATTAATAGTTTAAAATCAAACAAATCTCCAGGAGCAGATAATATACATGCAGAATTTCTCAAACAGCTTGGCAATAAAGCCAAAACTCAATTACTCTCCCTTTATAATCTTTCTTGGAACACAAAAGTTCCTGATGATTGGAAAAAAGCTATTATAATACCTATTTTGAAAACAAAAAAATCAGCAAATACTTTTTCAAATTATCGCCCAATAGCACTAACTAGTGTAATTGTTAAAACTATGGAAAAAATGATTTCAAATCGATTTAAATTGGTATTTAGAAACCAATAATTTACTTTCACCCAATCAAGCTGGATTTAGAGAATTACAATCAACAAATCAACAAATTGTACACCTAAGTCAAGCTATTAAAGACAGTTTCAACAGAAAAGAAGACACTCTGGCAATGTTTGTTGATTTCCAAGGAGCATATGACTCTATTTGGAGATATAAATTATTAGAAAAAATGCACACTTTAGGCATTCAAGGGAATATGCTACTCTGGATCAGCAATTTTCTCATCCAATGGTTCATTGCTACAAAGTATAATAATCACCTCTCTAAATACCAACAAACACATCGAGGTTTACCACAGGGTTCTGTACTTAGTACCATTCTCTTCAATATCTACATTAATGATCTACCTAAGCATATAGAAAAGCTCCAAACAAAAGCCCTACTTTTTGCTGATGATGTTGTAATATGGGTCTCCAAACCGAAAAACCAAAGTCAACAATTAATAACCATAGCCCAACAATCACTAATACAGTTAGAGAATTGGACATCCCAGAACTTAATGAAGATAAATATACAGAAAACAAATTATCAACTATTTACATTAAGAAAGAAACCACTACCCATCACTCTGAAATTGGAGGGTGAATTATTAACTCAAACACATGAAGCAAAATATTTAGGAATAACTCTGGACACAAAATTAACATGGAAGAAACACATGGAGAATATATGTACAAAGATAGAAACAAGGTTACCATTATTAAAACGATTAGCAGGGAAAAAGTGGGGTTGCAATACACAAACCCTAAACACCTTCTACCAAATGTACATAAAACCTGTACTTCAATATTGTGAAGAAATCCTAGTAACTACTAAAGTGCAAAAACTTAATAAATTGCAGAACCAAATCCTCCGTCTGATAACAGGAGCCGTTAAAACAACACCAATCACTGCCATGCAAATCTTAACAAATAACCCAAACATAGCATCTGAAATTGAGAAAACAGCAATCACACAGTATGAAAAATTTTTAAGGCTACCCCATAATAACTGGACCCAAAGAAAACAACAAGTATGTTTAAAATCTCAGCAAAGCTTCCTAAGCAATGTACAAGAAATCAAACAGAAATTGCAACTTCCACATTCAAAAGAAAATATGCAGATGAGAAACAACCCTCTAGAATTTTTGGAAATCGAATATAACCTTCATTTAACAGAAGACATCAAGAAATCTGAAACTCCTCCATATATTTTAAAACAAATGTCACTGGAAATAATAAATCTAAGATACCCAGCTCCTGAATGGATACATATTTTTACAGATGGCTCCAGCCTACCAAATGACGGTGGCACTGGTGCTGGTGCAGTATGTCCACTTTTTTTCTTTTATCGTAAACTAAACACAAATTCAACAAACTTTGATGGCGAAATTCTAGCAATTTTCTTAAGTTTACAAAATCTTTTATATCACATCCAAAAATTTACAAAAGTTGTAATTCTATATGACTCCAAAGCAGCCATTCTTGCTATAACACGAGACACAACACCCAAAAGCATCAAAATTATCAAATGTCACAAAATGATAAAACATTTATCCCGTCTACATAAAAAAGTTGTACTTCAATGGATTCCGGCCCATTGTGGAGTGACAGGCAATGAAATAGCCGATTTTCTAGCCAAGAAGGGTAGCAAAATTGTTTCAAACCCAACTTCTGCTCCAGTTTCCTTTCACTCTATCAAAAGAATTATCTCAAATAAATACATCAATAAACTTAGAGAAGAATACACCACCAAAACATCTGGAAAGGAATGGGAAAATCTACAAGCTTATGACATTACTATATTACAAAGAAAATCTGCAATAGCAACATTCAGACTGCTAACGGGACATGACTGCTTGAATAAACACCTACACAGAATTGGCATAACAGATTCACATAAATGCCCTTTTTGCAATTTAAATGAAGATATGGAAAGAAACCATCTCCTCCGTTGTCCAGCCTTTGTAGAAGAGACCAGCCTTTCTGCTAAATATTGGAGTGCAAGAGAGCGAATGATTTCATTACCAAGTGCTCGACGTTAGATACCAACCAACCAACCATATTGGTGATAATGGATCATGATAATGATAATAACAACAATAATAATGATAATATTAATATGTATATTCGGAATTTCTCTACAATATAGTACATTTCCTACAGCCCATTTTCAATTTTATTCCTCCGTAAATCCCTATTCTCTGCATCACTCTCGGTTAATCCTCCTATGCACCCCTTGAATTCAGTGTTCTTTTGGTCTCCCCTTTCTTCTGTTACCCTCTGCTTCAAAATTTAAGATCATCTTAGGTATCCTGTCATCTGACATCCTCTTTATGTGGCCATACCATTTCGGTAATTTGAAACCATTTATTCAATAACTTGTAGAACATATTTTTGAACATCCATTATTTCTTTGATTTTAGTATTTCTAATTTTGTCTCTTCTTGAATTTCTGGAAGCCCTCCTCCAAAGGTCCATCTCTGTCACAAATAGTTTATGTACTTGCTCTCTGCTTAATGTCCACATTTCCTCACCATACAGTAGTATACTCTCCACCAATGAACTACCGGTATAAATAAGTTTGTTAGTTTTGTTCAGAATGTTTCTACATCACTGCATTGAATTTAAAATTCCAATTGTTTTCCTACCTAGATCTACTTTCTTGTTTATCTCAGAATTGCTTCTTCCTTTTCACTCTGATATTGATCCCAAATATTTGAATTTGTGAACTGCCTTAACTTTCTCAATTTCAATCTCAAAACTATCATCCATTTGCATTGTAGATGATAAATATTGTTTTATTGAAATTGTAATTTAAACCCCAATTTTTATTTCCTCCATCAGTTTTCGATCATATAGGAAGCATCCTCGATGTCTTGTGTAATTAATACTTGGTAATTTGAACACTTAATAGTAGTAATAATAATAATAATAATAATAATAATAATAACCATAATAATATTGATAATAATAATAGCATTAATAAAAATAACAATGGTAATAACAATAATAATATCAACAATAATAATAACTGTAATATTAACAACAATAATAGTAATAACAGCCATTGTTTTAGTATCACCAACTCTATAGAAATTAATAATACACATACAGAATCATTAAAAAGATACAAATAAAATTCAAAATGAAAACAAGAAACCGTATGAAGTGATGGATTGTGAAACTTTACGGAATGATACATGATGATTCTGGTACAAACAATAATCATCAACTAACTGTTTCTCTATAGTAGGCAGTACAAAACCATTCAGAAAGTCTTAATAGTCTTTGGTGTTCAGATTGCCATTGAAGCCCGAGTCATGAGGAACAGACACACACTGTAATGATATTTCCTCCAAATTTTATTGTTGGCACAAACAAGTTGATAGATATCATTCCCCTAGCATTCGTCACTCCCAAGTCACAAGTTGTTACATGATTGATCACTAAAATCATTGATTTTCAATGGTCCACAGTCCAGTGACAGTTACCTTCGCATCATATATCATATAAATAATTACTTGCCATTTTTAGCTTGTAATACCAATACATTATTCTGATTCTAGGGAGTATTAGAAAATAATTCTCTAGGCTGTCATAATGTACATATTAACAAGATATTAATGCATTTTTTATTACTAACAATAAAATTTCATTTTTTAATCAAGTTTTTTTTTGAGACTGGAAAACATCTTACTGTTAAGTTTGGCCAAGATGATGATGATATAGAAGATTATATCGAAACATGTTCAAACTGAACCATCATTAATTTGAGGTAAGATGTTTTCCAGCCTCAAAAAAAAAACTTGATTAAAAGAACATCAAAATGTAACTTCCTAAAATAAACCATTCATTTTTTAAGATTTGAAATCAAGTAAATACAAATTTGTTACCTTCGATGTTACTTGAATTTGAACATTACATTTTTTACTAAGTAAAGCTAATATTATCGGGGCTTAGTATCATTTCCACCACTTACATTAAAAGACAAATTAATATTTTAAGAGAAAAATTAATGTCTAAACTGGAATTGAACCCAGGATCTCAGGAATTCCATTCCAGCGCTCTATTGAACAAGCCATCTAGGCTCGTGATTTAGATATTGATATTTCTGTTACTTACATAAATCTGTCCATTTTAAGTCGAGAGCCTTATAATTATACACACTTTTTGGCAGCTTCTTACTCTAGAAGACTTTTTTTGGTGGGGTTTTATTATTACCATAATGGCTAGTATATGGAATTCCATAGAATCAGGGTTCAAATCCTGGTTTAAGGGTTATTTTTGTCTTAAATTTTTTATTTGTCCTTTACTGTTAGTGATGAATTTAATATTAAAACTGAAAATACAGGCTTTAATTAGCAAAGGAGTAGGGTAGGGTGGTCTACAGTGACACAATTTTTTTTTCTAAATGCCTTAATGTTTTTCTTTCATACTTACATTGCCAATTTTTAGCAAGAAGTTGCATGTCTTTCTTTACTACAGCCACACATATTAATATTTTATGTAGATTCAAATGAAAAGTAAAAAAACACAAGTTTATATACAACTGAACTATATCTCAGTGTGGCCCATGGTGGTTCACAGTGAGACACATGGTGGTTCACAGTGAGACAAAACTATTTTACATTTAAATTACCTAATTTAACTTCAAAAAGTTATTCTGTCTTTTTGTAGAACCAAAGTGTTTTGGCTTTGGTAACATCATTTTTACATCTTTTACATTGACAGATGCCATGTCTGGAATATCCGGGAAAGCAAATTTGTTGGAATTCTTTATGCGCCACATAAAGGAAACTTCCACATCACCAAAATGTTCTTTCTTCTTACTGACTGCAGCTACATAATATATTGGTTTTGTTTTCCCTTCAAATTCAATTAAAATGAAATCACCAACAGATGGTTGCCTCGGAAGAGCTGCAAATCTGATGAAATTGTCTTCATCATCCGAAGATGAGGAAATACAGAACCAGTCATTTTCTTCTGCCTTGTTGGCTGGATAAGATGCATTACCGTCAAATAGTTTTCTTCTGTTCTGTTTACCCTGGGCTGAAGACTTTATTTTTCCCTTCAGAGCTAATTCTATGAGTTGTTCTTTCTCCGGCATATCGGTAGCAACCATACTTCTGCCTTTTGTTCTCCTAGCCCTATATGTTTTCTGAGGCTGTGCTTTAGGCAACCCGCGAAATTCATAAGGACTCACAACTTTTTGCTGAACTGTTGGAATGCTACTAGTAGATGCTACGTTAGTATCATTTGTCTGAGGCACAACTTCTGGAGTAGCTCTGTCATTACCATGATCCTGTGATAAGAATTACAATCATTTTTTTCAGATTCCAAGAGTTCCCCATTGGGTCTATCTGTGACACAACTTGGCAGGTAGTCATCTTCTGTGAACACGCCCATGTCATGTGGGAAAATTCCAGTTTTCCTGTACATAGCTAATGTCTGGAATGAAAGATTCTTGTCAAGAGCAGCCTGGTGGATACTATAGCCATCCTTTGTTACAAGCTGAACTGCTTCTTTCATTGTTTCATGGTCAAAATAACCCATGTTTGCCTTCCTCTAATGATTTCTACCCATCAGAAAAAGAGGCAACACACTTAAAATATAATTTAACAGGCCTAATGAATTTAATAAAGCTAATCAATTTAAAGATATTATAAGAGCATGTGTCTCACAGTGGCCCACCTATTACTGTCTCACTGTGACCCATACATACTAAAATCTGAAAAACATGTTTTTATAAACATAAATAACAACATATTAAAGAATCAAGTATCACAGTTTTAGGTCCATTAAATGTATTTTATTGTAGGATAAAAATTATTTTCTCTATGTAATTAACTGTAATAGGAATACTATAAGAATAAGAAGTAAAAAATTTATTTTACGTACTTCAAAATATAAAATATTCACCAAAGCTGAAATACAAAGAGCAAGTCATCTGCAAACAAGATAGCTAACATCACATTGGTATTCTTAATTTCCCACCATATTACTAGAAATGGAGGGCAATTCAAAATGGAGTAATAGGCTTTGTCTCACTGTGGACCATGTCTCAGTGTGGACCACCATACCCTAATGTTAAAATTCCATAAAAAATCTTCTTGAATAAGAAACTGTAGGAAGTATGTAGAATGAAGGTTCTCGACTAAAGGTTCATGGGATTATAAAAGTAAGAGAAAAATCAATGTCTAAATCAGGATTAATTAATAATTTACTTATTTTATTTATCTGATGGCATAACACATTAACATAAATGTCATTTGTTAATCTGATTCAACATCATGGTTCTGGCTTCCCAATATTTTCCAATCTCAGATATACTGAGAAGAGCCGGGCAGTGCATTAGGTGGTCCCAGTCCGTATCTTCATCCAGGTTACATAGCTTGCAGATGGGCGCTTAAAGTATTCCAAAGCGAGGCAGACGTTTGGCAAGAATGCCGTGTCCACTTGGAGCTGGAACTTCGCAACACCTTCGTGTCTCAGCCGGTCAGCTGTGTTACGTATGGAGATCTTCCAGCACTTTCCAGGCTCATGAAACATTGTTCCTTCATCTACTTCTTTATGTAGAGTTTAGAGGAATGGTATGATGTATCTAATCTGAAGCAGTTAGGGAGCAAGACAGCTTTCTTTCTTATGTGTCTGTCTGTTCATTGCCGAAAATCAGACAATGCCCTGGTATCCATTGCAACAAAACTTCCTTTTGTGCTAATTTGAATTTACTCAGGGTCTTATGACAGTGATGTATCACCAGTGATTCAGCAGGCTCAATTGCACCAATTGATTATATGGCAGTCTTGTGTCACTCAGTATAACAGTCTTTGACAATTTTTCAAGATGCAATAGAAGTTGATTTAGTGTTGTTCATATAGCTTCAATTACTGCATCGAATGCTATTTTGTTTGACCTGTTGGGTTTATAAAAGGAGAAGATGGCGCTAAACTAAAACAGCAATACTCAATCACATCAAATGAACCCCAATCCAGATACAAGCACAGAACCCAACTAAAATAGAATCCTATGACTGATGTACAAACCTAAGCTAATGTGTGTTTAAGAAATGATTATTAATAATAAAATATTAATGTGTCCTTTAATGTAAGTGACGAATTTAATGTTTGAACACCAAAAAAACAAATTTTGTCAGTCCATGTAATAGTATATTTTGTAATTTTCTTATTGATTAAAAAAATAAATCATCATCATCATCCTGGGATTAAGCCTGTTGGCTCGTTCCTGTTTCATGAAACCTAGAATTGTTCAGACCATTTTCTGTGTGGGCGTCCAAAATTTCTCCTTCCGTGCAGTTCATAATTTAGCAATAATTTTGGAAATCTGTCTTTTGGCATTCTATCCTATGTTCTTTCCAGGCATTCCTATATTTAATTATTTGGTCTGTAAGTTTGAAAATATTTAGTTCCTTTCTTATATCTTCATTTCTTTTCTTATCCAGCAGAGTATGTCCTGCTATATTTCTTAAAAATCTCATTTCATCTGATTCCAATCTTTGTTCTTGTCTTTTAGTGATCGTCTAACATTCTGATCCATACATTAATACAGGAACATCCATTTATAAAATTTCATTTTTGTTTCTTTTCTTGTGTTTTTAAGGGTTCTTTTAATAGTGCCACACATTAGATTAAATTTATTTATGTTGTCATTAATATCTTCAAATTTAACCTATGAAATAAATGTAACACTAATATTCAAAATTAGTTATGGGAAATAACATTATGAGATTTTCAATTACAAAAAAATAGATGGTATCTCACCTCTTGAAAACTATAGTTCCTGTGTTTGAAGAACACAAAATATTAAGTAAGATACGACTCATTTTTGTAATTCAGAATTGAATTTGAAGTTGCTCTTAATGAATTGAAGCTAGGAATAATCACTGTAACCAGATACACTATGAAGAGAACTTTGTGAATACTTTGAAAGGCATTATTTAATATAATTTTTTCATGTTATGAACAGACTTTAACCCTTAAGTTCGGATGTGTAGTTTGTAGCTTACACTTTCATCCTATATTCAAAAAATATAACTTTATGTTTTGTATTTTTACACGCTTTATATTAGCTTGATCTGTATCTATCTATCTATCTATCTATGTAACTGAATTTTTCATCACGTTTTTCACCCACTTAAAATAATTGGATCGACTTGAAATTTTGTATACTTGTAAAGGACTCGTGACAATACAATAATTTCATATTTATTTTCTAAAATCCTGGCCAGAATCATCAGAAAATCAAAAAAAGTGTGTTTGTATTTATGTAACGGAATTTTTGAACACGATTTTCACCCACTTAGAAACATAGGATAGACTTGAAACTTTGTATACTTGTAAAGGACCCGTGACAATACAATAATTTCATATTCATTTTCTAAAATCCTGACCAGAATCATGAGAAAATCAAAAAAAAGGGTTTTTGTATTTATGTAACGGAATTTTTGAACACGATTTTCACCCACTTAGAGACATTGGACCGACTTGAAACTTTGTATACTTGTAAAGATCCCATGACAATACAATAATTTCATATTTATTTTCTAAAATCCTGGCCAGAATCATCATAAAATCAAAAAAAGTGTTTTTGTATTTATGTAACAGAATCTTTGAACACGATTTTCACCCACTTAGAAGCATTGGATTGACTTGCAACTTTGTATACTTGTAAAAGACCCATGACACTACAATAATTTCAGATTTTATTTCTAAATTCCTGGCCAGAATCATCAGAAAATCAAAAACATTAAAACTGGTATAATAGGTTACGGACTTGTCGACTCTTTACTGAATCGTTGTCAGAGCTTAGTTGGTAGAGCGGTGAACTAGTGGTATATAATTTCAGTAATTCATAGGTCGCTGGTTCGAATCCGGCTGCGGAGAGTTTTTTTTAGAAGAGTAATAATTTTAGCTCATACTACAATAGTATGGAATTAAAAGATATTTACATTCATATCTTATTCTGTAAAATATTAAAACTAAAAAATAAAAAAAATAAATAATAGTTTTAAAAAACTAAAACAGCACGCGTTATTAGAAAACCGAACTCAAAAATGAAAAATAATTACACGCTTTATATTAGCTTGACCTGTATCTATCTATATATGCAAAGGAATCTTTCAACGCGATTTTCACCCACTTAAAATCATTGGATCGACTTGAAACTTTGTATACGTGTAGAGGACCCGTGACAATACAATAATTTCATATTTATTATCTAAAATCTTGGCCATAATCATCAGAAAATAAAAAAAAGTGTTTTTGTATCAATGTAACGGAATCTTTCAAAGCGATTTTCACCCACTTAGAAACATTGGATCTACTTGAAACTTTGTATACGTGTAGAGGACCCGTGACAATACAATAATTTCATATTTTGTTTCTAAAATCCTGGCCAGAATCATCCGAAAATAATAAAAAAAATGAAAACTGGTATAATAGGTTGCGGACTTGTCGAGTTTTTAGTCAATCGTTGTAAGAGCTCAGTTGGTAGAGCAGTGAACTCTTAGTGGTATATAATTTCAGTAATCCATACATCTCTGGTTCAAATCCGGCTGGGAGGGGTTTTTTTATAGAAGAGTATTACTTTTAGCTCATACTACAATAGTATCGAATTTAAAGATATTTACATTTTTATCTTATTCTGTAAAACATTAAAAGTAAAAAATAAAAAATAAATAATAGTTTTAAAAAACTAAAAGAACACGCTTTATTAGAAAACTAAAAAATGAAAAATAATTTTAATTTCCAATACGCTTGGGATAAAATAAAGTGGTCAACAAAAAAAATCATCACCAACACATATAGAATAAAATTAGAGTTATCAACAAAAAGAAAATAATTTTACCATCAAAAGCGTGGGGTGCTTTTTATGATTTTTACATTTTCTTCTTAGAGATCTTACTTTTACCAATATCTGTTTATTATCAAACATATCAATTGATATAGAGCACCCCACGCTTTTGATGGTAAAATTATTTTCTTTTTGTTGATAACTCTAATTTTATTCTATATGTGTTGGAGATGATTTTTTTTTGTTGACCACTGTATTTTATCCCAAGCGTATTGGAAATTAAAATTATTTTTCATTTTTTAGTTTTCTAATAAAGCATGTTCTTTTAGTTTTTTAAAACTATTATTTATTGAGTACCTTCTTATTAAAGTCTGTAAGTTATGATTTTATAATTATGTCCACAGGAATACTGTTCGTTTCTAAAAAAAAATTAATGTGGTAGCGTAATGATGCCACCCCACCTCCCCCACTTAACACATTGGTGACCGACAGCTCTGCGTTCCATCCACCGCTGCTGGACCGGACATTTCTGTGAGCAGAGTGGACTTTTAAATTTTAAACCGCGCTAGTATAGTGTGGCTTTTACATCAATATATTTACAGTCAATAACAATAATGCATAAGTAAATCTTTATTAGTGTTCTCACCAGACCTTCTAGTAGAAATTGAGGGTTTGATAGCGTTGGAAACATTTCCCTTTATGTAAAGGCACAGTGCAAAAGAGCATATGTAGCGAGTTTCTTTTCTTGTGTTCACTAAAAACGCGGCAAAGTTTTTTTTCCAATCACAGTTGGTGTTAATTTATTTTTCTTAATGTCTTAGCCTTTCTGGTGGGTCGTGAGGTGGTCTCCTAGAAGTGGTTTCTTTTCTCTCTGTCTTTCCTCGTCTTCCCTGTCATCTGTTCCTAATTTCACGACTGCCAAACAAGAGGCTGTTTCAAGCAAAAAACTTCTGTTTGACATTTTGCTGTTAGGATTTTGAAATTTATAGACCCTGAAAGCATTAAAGAGTGCACATTTCAGAAGCCACAATACATCTTTCTAGCTCCATTTCACTATTTTTCTAAGGATGGAGTCATATGATACGTACTGGTCAGCCCTGTCTACACCCTTCACATAGGCCTACTTGTTATATTGAAGTATTCAATAGGGCATTTTTACAACTGTACCCCTCCCACTCTCGTGTTGCCTGATGCAATGTGCTAACAATTCTTACGTATCTTTTATCTTTCGATGTTTGTAGCAAAAGGTCCCCCTTACTACAAAAACACTTTATCCTGGTTTGAGTTTATTTCCTGCTTCCACAGATGATTTTGGAAGCCCTCTGTTAATCTTTATTGCTTCAGAAACGCTCGTCTCTCTTTCGAGCAAATTTTCAGCTATAGCCACACTATTATAATAATTATCCTGGTGGACATGATGCCACAGATATAAATTCGGCTCCAGAACGCAAAATAGAGTTTCTTTTAATTTTTCCCCTCAGCAAAATATATTTACAGGTTACATACGTATCCCGTAATCGCCTAACTACCCGCAATAAAATTCCATATTTCACCAGCCGTCTGTCATAAAATTGTAAACAACTCTTTCTGTAAAGTTGGCAATTTCATAAAAGAGAAGAGAAGGGTACAAAAACAACTAAAATTTATTTCACAATGAGAAGAAACAAAATTGAATGCCTCATTCAAAAGCGAAGAGGCAGGGAAGCCATAGAAAACGTAAAAACGGAAATCTCCGTGACCGGTCGTCTAGCGCTGGCCATTTAAACACGGAGATCTCCGTGGGCCGTCACCAATGTGTTAAGTTTCAAGAAACAATATTTGTTACAAACCAGTTTCCACAGGTATTTCTGTGTCTATTTTTGATGTAGTATTTAAAAATTTCTAGAATTAATTATGTCTATATCTAGTAGGTAACAGTAAATAATGAAAGTTATTGTAGGCCTACTCTGCATATTTTCAAGAATGTTTTTAATGTGTCTATTGAGAGAACTAACAACACGTAAATATATTCTTCTTTATAGAATTTCAAGAGATCATTATTGTATATGTAAATTGGATTGCAACATTTTGAATGCTTTATCTATATGCATTTTATTTTTTTCCTCTTTCTTGACAACCAACTACCTGTTAATGCCAGAACAGTGTAAATGGGATTGCCTTTGAAGACTGAAAAAAAATCCCTGAAATTTCCCAATTGTATTTAGTAATATGAGATTTTCTTTATTAAAATATGTTTTTCTATAGATTAATGTATGTTATACTCTTAGTGCTTACATATTCTATCATTGTAAAGCAGATTAAATGAATCTTCATTAAAATTGGATGAAATAATACAAATTTTTACAACACTATAATTTCAGTAATTACTTTAATTTCTAGAACATTTATAACACAGATACTCTAGGTGCATAATGCAGCCATGTTTGTAAATTCTGTGCATTTTTGAAGTCACAGTTTTTAAAAAGATGCTGTTAACACCCCATCTCCCTAGTTGAGTAACATTCTATCACCTCCCTACTAAAGGGTTAAAGGAGCAAGAATTACTAGTTTATATTTATCAATTTCGAAAAAAGTGTATTATTTTGCTATTTTATTTCAGACTATTATGCAGGCGAATATCACTTATTGGCCACAGACAAAGAACAGTTTATACTATTTGGAGGATGTCCAAAAGCCTGGGCAGGAATATCTAAAGGTAAACCTGCATGAATAACTTTAACAACTTATACGAATGTTATCACTAAACTTGTTCAATCAATTTAACTACTATTATGGGTTGGATATCTCAGGAAAAGAGATACTTGACATCAGCTGGGTAAAACCAAGTTTAATACAAAGCTATAAAGGAGGGGGAGATTTTGCTTCAGTTAATTCCCTCCATCCTAGCTTTTATGATCCCTGAAACTTGTTTCTAAATGAATTCCAGGAAGTTTACTAGAGTTATTAATCTGCCAGAATATCCATTTGTTCTGAAGTCAATAACCCAATGATATTTTATGCAAATAAATTGAAAACCAGATAATCTGACTAGTAACTATTGTTTTCAGACAAACACCGCTCATGGTTTCTTAGCAAAAATTTACTTACAAAGGCATACTGAATAATAATATATTTACTTGCATAAACAATTAACCCATTTGCTTCAGATTTAAATGCTCAATACATTTCTCCAGAAACCGGATTTAAGTTACCGTTATTTATATTGTCTATTTTCAGACTTGAAAACTAAAATATAATGGTACTTGAGATGACAATAAGGGTGATGGCCAAAACACATTCCTCTACTATCCATAAATGTTAATAAAATATTACCCTGCCAAGGGATGTACAAACTATTGCAAAATATGTAACATCAGAGTTAAGCGAGTGTACCTAGTCTTCTGAGTTGAAAGTCATTTAACTTCCGGCGAGTCTACTTCTTCTTTGGAAGCGAATGGGTAAGTTTCTTATCAAAACTTACAGTGCTGGTGACCCAAGTACTGTTTTACCACTAGTTTTGGGTAATATTTTTGATTTTGTAAGACATATTGTAAAGACAAAAATTGAAAATTACCTAAATGAATACAAGGCATAAACAAGGTACTGTAAAATTCCCCTTACAACTCCTAGGAATGATTTGTTGATATTTAGAGTTGGAAACCATGGGCCGTACGAATAAAACTGGAGGTTTTGCTTGTGAGCAAAAGGTAGATGTTGAAGTATTTGCTTGGAAGCATGTGCTTTGAATAATATGAATAACCTTTACCTTATACTTCTACCTTTTCCTTCTAAATAAGAAGCATGCGCTTCTAAACTCCCAGTTGAGCAGCCGCACGTTTCGTAAATGAATCATCAGCATTCTTTACTACCTGAGCGCTTGTTTATGTTTGCATTCTTTAAAAGCAAAGTATTTGTGCTGACTCCACAATTTTCAACCAAAACAGATCATAAACATGATACTTTTATTTCCGCTCTTTCAATGCAGTCAAAACTATACATGTAAAAATGGCCTTTTCTGCTTCGGATGCAAGAAATAGTTCAAAGTCTGTTATAAATACAATGACTTTTTAGTTACTGCTGAAGGAAAATATCCAGAATTATTACAAAAGTCACAAATTCCGGAAGAAAAAAGAAGAAAAAACATGTAAGCAATTCAAGAAATCATTAAATTATTTAAACTTTATTTTGGCATGCCGATAAATTCAAACCAGTTGCTAAAGAATATTAACAATATGAAAACTAGAACTCCAAGCGCGACAGGCCTAGATGGCTCTTGGCCTACCAGTTGGCTGCTAGCCTCACGTCCACATGTGTTAATCACAGAGATAGACGAATATAAGCCAGTGTAGGAGTGACGTGGTTAGCATGTCGGGTCTTCCAGCCATATGAAAACTAAGCTGAAGAAAAGACAGATATGAACAGAAGGAACAAACCAATCTTTTTTCGCGTCCTCCTCTTATAATGTTCCCTTTAGTGAAATTTTCTTCTCCTTCATTGTATCTTCATCATCATTGCCTGAATTATCAATATTGATAAACGCCTATTTACTCTCCTACACCAGTTTGAAACCCTGGATCGGCCATGAACCAAAATATACCATCATTCTATCTTCAGAGATTAGCGCACCACCTCCTCTCTTCTGTTTCTGGCAAAAAGTGGGCAGCAATCCATTTAACATTTTCCTCGTTGAAACTCTATAATTAATTTTACTCTTCCTCAGGAGGACACCGACGTGGTTTATAATACTTTTTACGGCGTACGGGGACTTCTAGTTGAACCATGTCTGTATTTTGTGATGATGAGTCTGATATCGACCAGACCTCAATTTTTGTAAGCATGTGCTTCTTGAAAGAAGCAAAAGATTCACTTTATTCATATAGTTTTTCTAATCTTGAAGCACATGCTTCAAGGTCGAGCCCGTGCTTCTTCCATGGAAGTAGATGCTTTTTTCTCGATGCGAGAAAAGGGTTATGCTTCTTACTATATTCATAAATTCTGAAGGATATGCTTCAAAATAGTGAAGTAAAAGAATTTGCTCCACTTTATTCATATGGGCCCATGTCTGGAAACTTACCATTTCCGTGCTACAGCCGTTTGAAAACATTTTTTTTAATGCGACCACTTTTATAAGTAATTTATTATGAGGCGTGACACAGTACATCACTTGTTTTACAATTCAACTCATTAATGACCAAAAAAACAAAATGGAAACTGAATTATTTTTCATAAACACTTTTGTTTACTGTTAAAATTAAACCGTTTTTGTCCTTTTGAAAGTATGGTTAACATTCAGATCCACTACAAGTGCGGTTAGACGAGACAACCAGCAACTTCGTTTCACACATTGTACCTACGAATGATGTTTTGGTAAACGCTCTCTATCACACCTGGTGTATCTGCAATATCTCCTGCAGTGACCACAACTCGTGCCACCAGATCTTCTTCTGTCTCTACAGGAGTGTCATAAACCAAACTCTTCATACGACCCCAGAGGAAAAAGTCCAATGGAGTCAAATTCGGTGATCATGGAGGCCTACAATTTGACCACCTTGGCCTATCCATCTTTGTTCGAATCGTCGGTCAATATGTGGCGGTTACGAAACCCTCTAAACCACGCTTCTGCGTAACCATTTTGTACGCGCGCGGGGCGCCAGAACACTTGCATAACCTCTCTAATAAACCACGCATCTGCGGAACCATTTTGTGCGCGCGCGGGGCGACACATGACCACTATAAATACCACGTTCTCTGACTACCATTTGTGGGTCATTTGAAAACCACGCAGACTGCTACCTTTACTCCGGGATCGGGTTTTGTAATTTGCTGTTTCTATTAATGTGGATCTGATTTCCAAAGAGGATATCTTATCAGGAAAATGGCTTACCTCGGGCCCATAGAAGGTAGCCGTTGATTCATCTTTCTTTCTCTGATATATATATATATATATATATGAATACTGATTATTAAATACATACAGTGAGTGAACAAAATAATTGTGTTTTAATAATGCTAATCAGCATGATAGTAGAGGAGCTCGGAATGGTTTCTTACGTGAGTGATTTTCATAACAGGATAGTGAACAACTATTTATACTTAAACAATGCAAGAGGGGCGTTGTTAAAAAGATAACTTTTAATAAACAAGTTGGCTGAGTAAAAGTAAATTAACAACAAAAAATGATGGCATTCGATCAAACGATCAAAGTAGCCGTACAGAAAAATAAATAAGTAACATACCATACATCACACAACACTCACACAGGTGTCCGAGTTTCGGGGATATCCTCTTCCCTAGACTGTCGGACCAACTCAAACAGGCCTCTTCTTGGCCTCAGGACAACTTGTCTATGTAGAATTCCATGTTTAACTTTCCAGTCGCATATTGATCTGGAACCGGATTCCACTCTTGAATCCGTTCATACAACCAAAAAACGCCGATTGCTAGGATGATCGAATGATATAGTTCTGTTGGTGCACTATGTATATAAAGGTTCCGAGGTAGAGGGGGAATGCGCCGTAGACATGCGCGGCAGGAAGGATGAAGACGGAAGGGGTAGCCACTAGGAGAACATGGATATTGGCATATTTCACAAATGTTCCTGTGTAGGGAGGAGAACAAAGATACCACACTGAACCGAAAAAATGCACTTTCGGTTCAAATATGTTCTTGAACATGAAGTGAAAAGTGAGGCGGTGCGCCGTCATGCTGAAGCCACATGTCTTGACGGACGTTCAATGGCACAGTATCTAACAACATACCCAATACTTGTTGCAGGAAGATCAAGTAGATGTGACCTGTTAGCCTTAGTGGAAGCATGTACGGTCCAATCACATGACCATCCAGAATACATTAATTGAAAATCTGTATTGGAATCTCTGAACATGCGCGGCATGAGAATTTTCACCCGCCCAGACATGGCTGTTTCGTGTACTGAGTACACAATTCCTAGCAAATGTACATTCATCTGTGAAAGAATGTGCCGTGGAAATAGGGGTTCGTTGATACAGCGGTGCAGAAACCGCGTATAGAACTCAACGCGTGGAGCAAAATCGGCTAGCAGTAGTGAATGTATAATTTGGAGGTGGTATGCATGTAGTTGTTTTTCATGCGTAACATTTCAGACGATGCTAGAAGCAATAACCATTACACGCGCAATTGATCGTGTACTCTTTGACGGGTTCCCTTCAACTTGATGCAGTACGACCTCTTCCAATTCGGGAGTGCGGCGTTTTCTTGGAGCACCACAATCACTCCTGTTGGCGGTAAAGGTACCCCTTTCTCGAAACCGTTGTATAATAATGACGAAAAGGGTGTCCGACGATGTGGAAAATGATCTTGTTAAAAGCGACGAGCAGGTCTTCCATTACCTCGAGCTTTGCCATACAGAAGGATCATGCCGCTTTATACAGTAAAAGAGTACTCAACCATGTTGCTCTAACACTGAATGACACGTGAATGAGGTTCCAAGAGGTAGGATAAACGTCAACTGACATCACCCGATCCGACATAAGCGCTCTTCATCATGTAACTCTGCAGGCAAACGATCGCGATGCTATTACTTGTTGAGACACGTGACGTACGTTCAGGCAATACTTGTTTTCAAACGGCTGTAGCACGGAAACTGTATATTTCCGGACATTGTTTGCAATTCTGAATATTATCAATTCAGTCCCCTCTACGAGTCCCAGAAGTTTGTAAGGGGATTTTAGAGCACCCTGTATTTATTTGTTCTTCACTAAATTCTACTAGTGTAAAAATTTGTGTTATTTGTCGTTCAGTGGCACAAATGGAAAATTAAAGAGGGGCATGGAAGCTTCTTGTAGAAAACCCAGAAGTAAAATGGCCGGTTGGTGGCAAAGAATGATGTGAGAGAATAAAATTATCCATGATTTGACTGAAGTAGATTATACAAGGGATGATTGGAAAACAATAACTCAGGTTAGGGATGTATGGAGAGATTAGGCATATGTCCACGTGACCACGAACCTACGGCTTGGATAATGCCAGTAAGTTAGTTAGTTAGTCAACATTACTTATCTTATGAAATTAAAATTTCTCAGTTTTGTCCCAACATACTTCTACCTAATAATAACATTTATACAGTAAAAAGCTCTGCATACAAACACTAATTAGCCTTTCTCATAAAGTGAAAATATAATAACTTTATTAATACATCACACTGTGACCCAACAATTAATGAGGTGACACTAGTGAAGTTGAAGAAAATAGAATATAATAACGGTTGGGAGAATAACATTAACCATGATTTGAGGAAGGTAGATTATACAGGGGATGATTGGAAAGCATTAGCTCAATATAGGAATGTATGGAGAGGTTATGTCTGGTGACCATGAATTTATGGGTTCAGTAGTGCTAGGGAGTTATTATGGTTGGTGTCTAATATGCTGCATCTAACACTTAAGTCATTAGCAAGTCTTGCCCCTCAGTTCCTTGAAATTTTTAATGTCCTGTTTGGCAGCTGTACAGTTGTTGAGGTGTTCATCATCCATTTCTTCCTGTGGGTGGTTGCAATAGAATGCATCTTGGTGTAGACAATATATTAATCTTGTGCAAATGTTTAGCAAGGCAAGCATGACCTATAGTTAATCGGAATTGTGCAAATGCTCTCTTCCGTGGAAGTTCTGGTATGATAATGGTGTTGTGAAGGAGGCATTCCCATTTCTTGATTTTTGTGGATGATTGAAGTCTGTTGTTATTGATATCATAGGTTTTTTTTATTTTATGTGCCTTTTAGCCGAAATTTAAGATGTATGTATGGGAGTAGATGATTGTGTTATCAGGCAACCCTTCATCGCAAGGAGATCAGCTGTTTTATTTCCTAAGATTCCACAATGTGATGGAATCCACTGTAGGATGATTTCTTTGCCATAGTTATGCAGTTGTGGTATCATATCATAACATTGTTTGGAGGCAGATTGATTGAAAAAATGCTTTTAAGTCTAATAGGAAAAGTAATCTCTCAAAGTTATCTTATCTTATTCTTGTTAAGGGGTTTTTAATTGATTTTTATAGCATACACCTCGTATTATAGCAATGGAATTATTGCATTTAGTGATTTATCATTGCTTGTAGAACATAAGAAATTGAGTAACATAACATTATTGTGAGCACAATCTCACAACACTGATATGGTACCAGTATGCATTGTAAATTTCCAGCACTGTGGGACTAATTGTGCCAGAAAAGTAAAATGCAAGTTATGAATATTTCTGGTTTATGCAAATGAAAAATTCTAAGTAAAATTATATGGTCTACATTGTAATTTGCAACACCCTTGCTATAAAGCCTGCATTAGCTGTACTTGATGTGCGAGCGGCTTCCCTCCTTTAATTGTATAGAAGTACTAGCTAATACCCGGCGTGCGCTGCTACTCCTAAATAAATGTTAATGTGTTCTTACCACCAGCCTTGAGCTGCTATGCTTGCCCGGGAATCAGCTTATCTCGACCTTCTTGGTATCAATGAAAGACAAAAATGGTTATTGTGAGTTATTCGTCAAAGATAAACATATGCTGTCGCCGACTTTTTGGTAGAGTTTTTTGAGATATTCCATTCCATGTACAATACTTTGGTGTATTTGTTATGGTTTAGGCAGCGTGAGACATTTAAGCGTCAATATAGAGAGTTTATTTCACTTTTTCACTACAAAGAGTGATTTTTCGGGGTGATGGGGTTGAGTATTACAAATCTCTTATAGCCTATGCTCATCCCCGGAATCTCCTGAACATTTTTCAAAAACCCCCATCACAATCGGATGAACGGTATGGCAGGGCACGCATGCCTAGGAATCTACTTATCCCGATCTTCTTGGAATCAATGGCAAAGATGGTTATTGTGAGTTATCTGTAAAAGATAAACATATGCTGTCGCGGACTTTTTTGGAGAGTTTTTTTGAGATATTCAATTCTATGTACATTAACTTGGTATATTTGTTATGGTTTAGGCAGCGTAAGCCATTTAAGCGTCAAAATAGAGATTTTATTTCACGTTTTTCGCTACAAAGGGTAATTTTTCGGGGTGAAGGGGTTGAGTATTACAACTCCCTTATAGCCTATGTTCATTCCGGGAATCTTCTGAACATTTTGCAAAAAACCCTCATCAAAATCGGATCAACGATATGGGTGCATATAGAATACAAAGAAACAAACATTGATTTTTGTATATTAGATTATACTAGCTAATACCTGCTGTGCATTGCTATGCCTAAATAAATGAAACATTAAAGGTTAATTAAATTGTAAAGTATACGCTGAGACGAACCGAATATAGCGGTTGCTATTATTTTTTTAATTTCGGATTTCAGGTAAACCTTCAGTTTTATTGCTGGATTTCACTCATTTTTGGGTAAAACTACCTAGGTTTATTTTAATAGGATTTACTGAGTTTCAAAGTGAAACATCGAAAATTGTGACTGATAGAGTGATTTTTAAATTTTCACTTCAGATTAACTCCTATATCTAATGGTTTTAGAGGGTCTAATTGTGAATCTACAACCATCCAGGTACCCATTCAAACACACAAAAAATGTTCATCAAAATCGATCTAGTTGTTTGGGTAGTTTTTAATTTCAGATTTTAGGTAAACCTCCACTTGTACGTAATTGTCGGGATTTGCTCATATTTTAATAATACCGACCTTATTTTATTTTACTGAGTTTCGTTGTAAAACATAAAAAAAATTGACCGCTAGAGCGATTTTGAAAATTTTACTTCAGGTGAACAACTACACCTAAGGTTTTTAGACGGTCCAATTATGAATCCAGACTACCGAGGGATCCAATTAGACCCACACACACACAAAACTTTATCAAAATCGAGCCATTCGTTTAGGAGGAGTAGAGCGACAAACACACATACAGAAGAATTATATATATATATTATATATATATATAACTTAAATAATCTTACATTATAACATATGTTCAAAGTGACTTTCTTCCTGGGTTATATTATATAGGCATTATATCTGGGAACCGCATTTTGGTTAAGCAATTTGAGTTTTTGAAGGTGGCAATTTGGGAAAAAATATCTGAATAAATTCATCATGTACATGTCAAGCAGACATTGTATTTAAAATAATTTTTACACACGAAAATACAATGTACCAGGGAAATTGGTGTCACCATCTTAATAATTTAAAGATGACTAACTGCACCCATGTGCTGTGAAGGCAAAACGGGTGCGGGTGCCACCTGCTGAAAAGGAAGCCGCACAGCCTACTTCAAAAACTCCGCTCAAGTGATTACAACAAATAATGTAAACCTGGTATATACATATTGTTTGTGCATGTATTTGTTACAGTTTCATGGATTGATTTCCGAGACAAGAAGCCTAGCAAGTCAGCTGTGGATGCTGCAGCAGAAGCAGTGAAGAAATTAGGACTTGATATTTCAGATTATGAGACTGTTTGTACAGACCATACACTTTACAATTAAATTGCTACATTAAGGAACTACATATGATAATAAAACCCATAAAATTTGGGAAAAACACGTTCAGTTCTTAAAAATGTATTAAAATCGTTCTGTTCATGTAAACAAATAACAGAGAGGAAAACATGATCAACCATTGTAGTGTGAATCTTACGATAAATAAATTAACCTTCAAATTGGCAAAACTCAATCTCTTAAGCTAGCTTATTTACATGGTATCAGACTGTAGTCAAAACAAATCATGCATAACCATAATTTATTATTGTATATTGTTGTTTAATTTCACATAAATGTAAATAATTGATACTGATTAATTTTCCATTTCTTTATAAATTAAACCAATGGGTCTTTACATTGCCAATTATAGGACTATATGGTGTAAATATATGACCAAGTGAAATTAAATGAAGCTAAACTATTTCTAATCTTCTTTTATTAAGGTTTTAATACACAATTTGAAGCAGTAAGTTAGGTGGGTTTGATTGAGTTAGTTTCCTTGGTTGTAGTCATATTTATGTTTTAGCCTAACATTTACAGATTTCTTTTCTACATCCTGTTTGCTCTTAAAGTGATCCTCGTCAAAACAAAACACGGTGACCTGTTCGCTTTGCATTGGTTATGGACACCGACGCGACGTACGTTGTAGAAGCAGTAGCTACCAAAAAAAGTAGTTCCCTTCATTAAATTAAAAATATGTCCTTCGTGAATGAAAATAATACTTTTCTAAACATACAAAATATTCTAAAATATACCTAATCAATAATTACAACTTAAAATAGTTTATTACATATGCGTGATGCATTTGGGTCATACTACAGTCTATTGTCATGAAAGAAAATGGCGGAAAGTATCGAGTCACCTGTTGCTGTGTCATTTCCCTGTCAAAAGTGGCAGTAATTGTGGCGCGAATGGCGGAAGGATATTGCTTCTACAGTACGCCGGTGTCCATAAGCAATGAGAAGTGAGCAGATCACATGGTTTTGTTTTGACGAGGATCACTTTAAGAGCGAACAGGGTTTGTAGGCCTTCTCAGTTCTTTATAAGAATAGGCTCCTGTACCTTTATACTTTAATCTTACCTTTAATGAGGATAAAGTACTGATACTTGAAATAAAGATAGCAATATAAATGTCCATTCTTTTTTATATATATATTTTTTTTTTTCTCCACACATAAATTATATTCACTCAATTTGTGGTGAAATTGTATATCTTGGAGTACCAGATTAGTAATCCTGGATAATTTCTGCTTTTGAGGGGAATACTGATATCATTAATATTTTAGATTTCCTTCTCCATTGATAAACTCAATACCATACCTTGATTAGCCTTAATTGTTTGACTACTTGAAAAGAACAAATCTTTCAGCTAATAGTCGTAGGTACTATTCAGTTAATGGTACTAAATTTAAGAACACCCAAAAATAAATGCAAATAATGGAACTGCATAAGAAAAGTGTTATTTAAATTTATATTTGTATTATTTTCTTTAATTATTTTGAACAATAATAGAACTCTTGCAGAAATAACTTCAACACCCATATGTTGAAATTAATGAAATTTAATGTTTCCTCCCATTTTAGTCTTTTCCATTTATGCTTGCCAATACTAAAAAATTAATTGTTTAAAACGGTTGAGGTGTATAATCATAAAATAAAATTAATTTAAAATGTACCTTCTTAGGTCAGTGCCGTCGTCCTCAACTTGTAAAAAGATATGTATGCTTTTTGTCTGAAGGCCTTTCAGAATATCTGTTCCATCATCAGTAGGTATTTCTTTGCTACATTTATTGGTGTTCTCGATGCTGACCTTAATGTAGTGTTGTCCGTGCACGGCTTCTGCCTCAATGTGTGAAGTGATATTTAAGAACCAAAATTATTATAAACAATTAAAAAACATTTTCTTAGCCCTGAAACATATGTTCGACAAAAACAACTATAAGAGGTAAGAATGAACAGAAAAAATGTTTTAATTATTAAACATACCTCGTAATGTTACTTCCTATTGTATTTTTAAATTATTATAAACATTTTATGAAATTCATAACACACATTCATAACAATATGTAGTATTTTCTAAGACACTTATAGACGATTTATGTAATTCATAACACTCATTCAAAACCATAAAATAATATTTCTGTTTTACAATGTATGTATAATATTGTTATAGTAAGCTACAATCCTAACATGCCTTTTTGGCGAAATAGGGTTTCAAAATATTTGGAGATTCAATAAAAATAATATAACAGGGATCTTGGCCTCCACGCTCCCTTGAACTAAACCCTCTAGATTTTATTTGTAGGGGCATTTTAAAGCTCTTGTCTATGCAACCCCGATTTCAGATGCAGAGATTCTTCATTTCCATATTGCGGGAGACTTGGAAATAATACGCGATTCTCCAGGAATACATCAGCGCATCAGGGATTCAATGTGACAGCGGGTTGATGCATGTATCCTCAATAACGGAGGGAATTTTGAACACTTCATTTAAGAAAATGTTTCCTGTAATGCTGGTATGCTCTGTTTTTGTTTCCCATGATTAATGTGATTATGAAGAGAAGTAATAAAATGAGTTCTAATATATTTTTTCAAATGCCCCAGGTTTGTCTTTCGACATTCCTGGTTTCTCTCCTGGCATGGCGTATTTGTAACACACTTCTGAGGTTGGGGCGCCTGGAAGGCGGGATTACGTTGCCCCGATGATATGATGGGTGATGATGATAATGGTGCGCCAGGAGAGTCCCTAATCCTAAGCTTAACCTAAGATGAATGTGAATGATGATGATTGCGATGGCCATATGATTTCGGGGACCGTTAGGGCCTTAAAGTTTTCCTGACATTTGTCTTACAGGTGAGGAAAAACCCCGATAAAAACCTCACCCAGAAAAACTATCCCGACCGGGGATCGAACCCGGGCCCGCTGCGTGACAAGGCAGCACGCTACTCCGAGACCACAGCGGTGGACATGAGTTCTAATATGGAAATCAAGAATTTCAGGAAACGTGTCCATATAACATATTTTCTTTCTGTATGTGTGAAGAATGTTTCCAGATAGTTTGGCTACCGGTACCTTTCTGTTATACCCTGTATACAAATAATGATGTTTTTGATTCCTTGAACACAATTATAAAATAGTATCAATATAAATACATGAAAGACGTGGTGAACATAGGATTTGAAATATGGGTGGCCAGAACAGGATAAGAATTTGCAGTACATTTATTTGTTATAAAAGACAAATACTCAATTTTTTGCAGGTATAAAAAATTTGCTTATGAATCTTTTTAACTAAGAAACAACAATATCGTCACTTGTATCTGTACCCATGCATTTTACTCATAACAAACTGTCTCGAGTAGGTTTCACGCAAACTGTTCTTCTCACAAGGATTTCACACTGAATGCCACTTCAGTAAGATCTGACTTCCCTAATGGTTGAACGGTTGTTACCATGGAAATGGGAAGTTATTACCTAAATTGCCTACCAAACTACAGTCCTAACATTTAAGTCGCTCATTCGTCTTGGGCAAATGAGAGAAATAGTGAATAGCATATTAAATACGCAAATAGGATCTGGTATCCTTACATCCATAGTTATCAGGATTCCAAGGCCATCATCAATAACAGCGCAAGATAACACAAGCTAACAAACACATTGGCCTACCCAGGTGTAAGTGTATGTATGTATATACTCTATACGTCCCTTTGGAGACATGGGTGCTCCGCTAGCGGGAATTTATTCACCAAGCTAATTGTCAGTTCCGCTTATACCCTATACGACCCTCTTGGAGACATGGGTGCTCCGATAGCCGGGATTTCTACACCAAGCTAATTTTAGTTCTGCGTATAGCTCATACGTCAGTTTTGGAGATATGAATGCTCTGCTAGCAGGAATTTATTCAGCAAGTTAATTTTTATTTACGCTTATACACCATTTGACCCTCATGGAGACATGGGTGTACCGTTAACGGGAATTTTTTCACCAAGCTAATTTTTAGTTTCGCTTATATCACATACGTCCTTCTTGGAGACACGAGTGCTCCAATAGCGGGAATTTATTCAGCAAGTTAATTTTTATTTACGTTTATACCCCATTGGACCCTTATTGAGACATGGGTGCTCCGCTAGCGGGAATTTATTCAAGAACCTAATGTTTAGTTACGCTTATACTCCATTTGACCCTCACAGACTAGACACATGGGCGCTGAGCTATCGAGAATTTATTCACCAAGTTAATTTTTAGTTCCGTTTATACCCCATACGTCTCCCTCCTGGAGACAGGGTGTTCCTCTAGCAGGAATTCCTTCACCAAGTAAATTTTTAGTTACCCGTATACCCCATTTGACCGTCATGGAGACATGGGTGCTCCGCTAGTGGAAATTTATTTACCAAGCTAATTTTTAGTTATGCTTATAGCCCATTTGATCCTCATTAAAATATGGGTGTTCCGCTAGTGGGAATTTATTCACTAAGCTGATTTTTATTTACGCTTAAACCCTATTTGACCCACGGATACATAGGTACTCCGCTAGCGGGAAATTATTCGCCAAGCTAATTTTTAGTTCCGCTTATACCCCATACGTCCATTTTGCAGACATGCGTGTTCCGCTAGCGGGAATTTCTTCACCAAACTAATTATTAGTTTCGCTTATACACCATACGTACTTCTTGGAGACATGAGTGTTCCCGCTAGCTACAATTTTTTCACCAATTTATTTTTTAATTACATCTATACCCCATACGTCCTTCTTGGAGACATGGGTTCTCCGTTAGTGGGGATTTCTTCACCAAGCTAATTTTTAATTACGATTGTACCCCATACGCCCCTCTTGGAAACATGCGTGCTCAGCTTGCCGGAATTTCTTCACGAAGCTAATTTTTAGTTACGCTTGTACCCCATACTCCCCTCTTGGAGACATGGGTTCTTCGCTAGCGGGAATATCTTCACCGAGCTAATTTTTAGTTCCGCCTATACCTCATACGCCCCTTTTGGAGACAAGGGTTCTCGGCTAGCGGGGATTTCTTCACCAAGCAAATTTTTAGTTCCGCTTATACCCCATACGCCCCTTTTGGAGACATGGGTGCTCCGCTAGCGGGAATTTCTTCTCCAGGCTAATTTTTAGTTAAGCTTATACCCCATACGCCCTTCTTGGATACATGGTATCTCCACTAGCGGGAATTTCTTCAGCAAGCATACATCCCATTCGCCCCTCTTGGAGACATGGGTGCTCCACTAACGGCCATTTCTTCACCAATTTCATTTTTATTTAGGCTTATATCCTATATATCCCTCTTCGAGATATGGGTGCTCCGCTAGCGGGAATTTCTTCACCAAGCTAATTTTTAGTTACACTCATTTCCCTACAGATGTCTGCGGCTGACATATGGGCAGCACGTTTCCTCGATGAGGCATCTTAGTAGACAACTAGTGCATTACTTGAATGAGGGAAGCTAGTTAAATTTAACTCAGGGGAATTATTTTAGGCTTGAGGTTTTCTACGATCTGGAAAATCTTCAGACTCGGGACCCACAGCTTAAAATCCTTCCCGACTACTCGTCCCTTAGATTTTTCCATCCTAAAAATATATCGGCCACCGAGGACGACCAGATGTAAGACAGAGAAACTATTTAATTAATATCAATTCTAGAAATTATTTCAACCCCCTAGAGATTGCACGTTTCATGTTCGTGGGGGTGTTTGAGTGTTTCAAGACTGCAAGGACCAATGCAGAAGTAGCATAGCTATTGTCAGCTTCCTATTTATAGTCAAACCGTAGGCGAAAAATTAATCAAAGGAGCAATTCAGAGGAAAAAGGCAATAAGCATCAATATAAGAAGAGATGTTGGAGGAGAGATCAACGAGTAGGAGGAGAACGTTGTAACTTTCCTACGGGAGAAAACCTTACACAAATTCTGGTCCTCCAAATTTGGGCTTGGATGTTAGGCCAAACTCCATAAAAAATATACAAAAAAGACTCAAATATTTGTAAAAGTAAAGTAAAGTGATCTCACTACAGGCCTCAAGAGGCACTTGGAGGAGAAGGAAGGTAAGAATCCACTTTTTCTGGACAATCGGCACTTGAGTGTCAGCCGTATTGTCAACCCTGCGTGACGGCCGCCTTTGCCACCAGAAACAGAGTCTGGTACTCATTTGTCTTAGAGGCTGAGTCGACCCCAGAGCCATGTGCCGCCAGAGGGTTTGGGTCAGTTTAAAAATCCTCACCCCACCGGGACTTGAACCCTCGACCTTCCGGCTTGTAGCCCAGTGCCTGAATGCAATGACTAGTTTATTCTTATTCTTTATTTATTTATTATTACGAAAGAGCTTTACTCGTTACTAGGTAGCGTGTCGAGGAAAATTATAGAAATGCATGAAGTGAGAACAGGACTTCTAGTAAGAATTTACACACTATTCTTCGACATAAAAGAAGCCATTAACACGGTTTACCAAACACTTTAATATAACTCTGAGAACAGGTGAAACATATTATCAGTAGGCTACATAAGAAAAATGCTTAAGACCATAACTAAGGAATTTGGAAGCACCATTTAGTAATAGGTTAATATTTGCTTAATTTGTGATTATAATTTAATTTTGAACATTCCCGAGACATTTCTACTTATATATTTGCGAAAAGGGCCAAGCAGGGCGCTGCCCTGGGACCTCACTCTCCGTTCGTGCCGCAGAGACTGACTCACCTCCCTCTTTGACTCCACCAGTTTATATATTTCTAGTTTTTTGTTATTATCTAAGATATTTTCCCATCTCCCTCTACCCTCTAGTAACGTTGTTTTTTAAAAACTCTCCTGTCTCATAAACTAGCTATTCCATTAACTTAGATATGTTTCACAGTGCTGATCGCGATCTTACACACAACCCTCCTTTCAAGGGTTTTCTTTTCTCTGAAAAATACCTCTTGTCTCGTGTTCCTTATAATTTAAAGTCCTTCAGCATATATATAATATTTGTCATTATTTTCTGTTCTATTATATGACTCAAATAATTATTTTTTGTCTCGTTATAACATTCACCCCTCCCCAAAATCTACTGTGGGGGTGAAACCCCTTACAGTAGATATTATTTTATTTTTTGAAAAGTGAGCTCAATATGCCTGGTAAGTAAAATAGTTATTATTATCAGTATTTATATATTTGTATTATTAGATTAGAGAATTTATTATTATCTATTGTCTGTAAAGGAGGTCAAGTCTTTTGTTGTTTTGTAATTGATGCTTCCAATTCCTATATAGTTCCTATTTTCCTGTTAATCTATAAAAAATTGTTGACTAATTTGAGACTGTTTTTAACCCTGTAATGATGCATACAAACATACATGTGGAGGCAACCAAGTTTTATATATTAGGCCTTTCGTGTAAGCAATATCCTGTTTCCGAAATCGTGTTTTCCTTTCAAGTTACCGCCTTACGCATAGGTAGTACTTTTTTTTATTTACTTGCTTGCTTATGCTTTTGTATGTGAAAATTGGTTTCCTTGTTGTAAAAACAGGCAACAGTTGGTATCCATTCCATAACTTGCTCTACGAATTTTCATACAATGCTCTAGTTTGTTACTTTCTTTGTATTTTTTTTCTTTTCTTTTTATGTATATTAGATTCGAGCTGTTATTCCTTTTTTTTATTCATTGTATCATTAATTTAATTTTAATTGTATTTAGTTTCATTCTATTATTAGACATTAATTTCATTATTATTCAATATGACAGATAATTAATTGTTCAATGACTATTATTATAACTTTTTTGTATTCATATGTAACATATGTTTGACCTGTTTAATATGACTATTATTGTAATTTTTTGTATTCATGTGTAACATATGTTTGTCCTGTTTAATATGATTATTATTGTATTTTTTGTATTCAGTAACATATGCTTGTTATGGTGAGTGGAAGAGAAGGCCACATGGCCTTAACTCCACCAGGCTAAATAAATCTATTCTAAATCTATTCTATAAAAATTATAGTAGACATTTATCACTTGAGTTATAATTCCTTTATTACTTAATCTTTAGAGAGAAAAATCGTTTCCTGTGTCTGTGGTATAATCGCAGGGAGCATGTTATTGAATGTTTTCCCAACAGCGTGTCTTAACCTACGCATAATCTTAACTTCTAAATTTCATTTGTTTTTTTAATGTTCTAATCTTGATTAATTATTGTATTCACTTATCACTGATATCTCGTTGGGGCAAAAGAGGAATAAGATCTGATTAAAATGAAGACAATTTAAAACACCGTATCTATCAAAAACAAATTCGTAGGGGAGAACAACTCTTTTTCACCTATTAGTTGACTTTGTTTTCAAATTGGTTCACAGTTAATGGTTATCATGGCGAGTGTATTTTATTTCTCGGCAGCTGGGCTGGCGATAGTTCGAATTTGAATTCGTAGGAGAGTACCGCGCACTTTTCACCGACTAGTTCACTTTTGTTTTCCAATTGTTCACAGTTCATGTTGTGATGGACGAGTGTGTCCTACGTGCCGCACATGGAGCGGTGGTAGGTCGATTTCGAACTGCTGCTGAAACGGTGGCGCTTCGATCCTGTTATACGTTAGAAGACCATGTTTGCGGCCTTCTGTCTGTCTAGCGTATTGCAAATATGTTTATTTGAACTATTCTGTAGCCTTGTTGTTGTTGTTTATAGGATTAGGGCATAACCCTGTCGAACCCCTTTGATAGGTGCGAAGGAATCTTGAGGATGGTTTAATAGGACATATTGTTGCTCAATCCGTTGTTGATCACAGGAAAATGAGAGTATGACAGGACTTAAAAGGATTGGTTTGATCGGAAAGTTCAAGGGCAGTACGACGTGTCCTTCAGCAGCAGAATCAGGTGCATAGATGCAGCGTTTTTCGTTCTCTTTACACCAAAGTGAGTTCCATGTTCTGTTGAGACCTTGAGTAATAGCGTATGGTATGAATATGAAGTCTCCTCGAATCTCAGATTCATGTCCCAATGGCGGAGTTGTATCAAACATTGTTGGTGAATCGTTGCTCCTGAGTCATCCCCTGTTGTCTTTTCCTCAATTGGTTGAGTATTAACTAATGTTGTTGGTGAATCGTCGCTCCTAAGTAATCCCTGTTGTCTTATCCTCAATGCCTTCTAATTTTCTTTATAGATATTTTCATTTACTTTACCTTGTAATTAGAGTTTATCTTTATAGAATTTTTCTCAGAAATGTTCTTTCAGCTCAGGTAAAATATACTTATCTAGACCCGCCATATACGTAAATCCTTAACATGCTCTAAAAATTATTTCAATTTCTTAAATTTTGGGAATCCAAAAAAATAAATAAATAAAATAAACAAATCCTCTAAAACCTGAGCAATCATCATATATTATCAAACTCTTCATCCAGCTATTTGCCTGGAATTCTGACCTATCTATAATAGGAGGTCAGTTTATGGAAATGGGTGTCCCTTTATATATATATATATATATATATATATATATATATATTCACAACTTACTTTCTTTTGGCTTCTGTTTTCAATTCCTTTTAGTAAAGGCGATAGTCCCAAATTCTTGGTAGAGGCAGCTTCTTTCTCACCGTAGGGCTCGTATGCTAAGAACTTAGACAGTCGTAAACAAGAAAAATTAAACAGTGACTTTGAGTGGATCTGGTTTCAAGTTTCTGACGGAATTTCGAGTTTCTTGACTTCCACTTTGTTTTCATGTTCAGCACATAAGGGTTTAGAATCTTTAATCATGGGAAGTTCCGATTTTATTATATATTTCTGCTTTCCCACGTTTAAACAATTTCTTTATCCTTCTCAGGGATAGTATAGGAGAAATACGCTCGTCTGTACTTCTCAAAATACTGAACACATATAAAAATTAACTCCGCCATTGCCGGTCCCAAGCCCGGATGAGAAAGGAGGAGGGGGAGGAGTAACACCTCGTAAAAAAACCTTGGTTCAGCTGGCCCGGCTGATAGTACCATGTGAGGGCCCCTTGCCAGGGAACGGTGAAGGCCTCAACGGCAATGAAGGCGGAGAGGGATACCCTTAATACGGCAGATTTGGCGGAAGAGGCACCCTACCCTCACTCAGGGGAAGAGAGAGGAACCGCTGCCTTGCGGAGAAGGAGAAACTTCAAAGGCTAAGGGAGCATCCCCTACAGAAAAGCATGCCTGTCCAAGAGGCATTGAGGTGGCAACCCCACCACTGGACTTACCCAACTATAGGCTGGTAACCTATAATGGGGAAAAATTTGAATACTCGAAAGACTACAAGAAATAAGCAGGCGGATAATAAAACTATGACGACAGGCAAAGAACAAAGGATTTATGATTACTGGAATTTGGCAACCTGGAACGTAAGAGGACTTAATAAAAAAGATGAAGAATTGGTTAGAGGAATTGAAGAAAAGACAAATAGACATAGCTGTTATTAGTGAGACAAAAAAGAAAGGAAGAGGATCAACAGAAATGGGAGATTATCATATGATCTATTCAGGAGTAGAAAAGACAGAAAGAGCCAAATCTGGAATTGCTATTTTAATAAAACAAAATTGGAGAAAAAAAATAACAACTTATTCCTGGATAAAGTGACAGAATAGTAACATTAAGATTAGTAAGTTAGGATAATTGTAGATAATAATTAACAATAATAGGGAATATATGCCCCATCTATTGGAAATAAAAAGGAAGCAGAGAAATTCTATAATGAATTACAAGATATAAAGGATAGAATAAAAAAAAATGACCAGATAGTAATATTAGGAGACTTCAATGCCAGAATTGGAAATAAAACCATTAAAGATTTAATTGGCCCACATGGAGAAAATGAAGTAAATGATAAAGGGATAATTTTAAGAGATTTTTGTATGTATAACCAGCTACGAATTACAAATACATTTTTCAAACATAAAGAAATACATAAGTTTACTTGGATGAGTCGGGGATCCAGATCTATAATAGAGTTACATAATAGCAAACAGAAAATTTTGGACACAAATAATGGATACGAGAGTCTATAGGGGGACAGAAATAGATTCTGATCACTTTTTAGTGGTTGGAAAAAATAGAACGAACAAACCTTATTTTAGAAGGAAAGTAGAAAAGAAATCAGAAAACGAAAAATACAAAGTACAGCTGTTAGAACAAGATAGTATAAGACAGTTATATGAAAATCGAATAAAACAAAACTTGAAACCAAGAGTTGGAGATGTAGAAATAGATTGGATAAAATTAAAAGAATCAATAAAAAAAGCAGCAAATGAATGTTTGGGAACCTCCAAAAATAGACCAAAAAATCGATTGAAAGTTTGGAATGAAGAAATAAAGAAGCAATCAGTAATAAGAAGATAGCTTATTTAAAATGGCTTAATTCTGGGACTATTAATGATAGAATAGATTACAAACACAAAAGAGCAATAGTCAGAAAAATTATCTAGAAAATTAAAAAATGAAGGATGGGAAAGTTTTATAAAAAATATAGAAAGAGATGTCACAGGAGCAAAAAGATATGGTTTCAAAGTATTCCAGCGATTAAAAGAAGATTGTACGGATAAATTGGCTATAAATGGAATGACAGCAGAACAATGGACACAGCATTTCAGATAGTTATTATATGCAAGAGGAAGAAGAAACAAAATACACCTCCCTGTCCCACAGAAGAATATAATGCTATAACATTGGATAAAGTGATAGAAACTATCAAGAAAATGAAAAAAATAGAAAAGCTAGTGGAGTAGATGGTATACCAATGGAGCTTTGGAAATATGGTGGGAAACCACTCTATATTAGATTGGTACAAATTTTTAATGATATATGGGCACATGGAATAATACCTCAGGACTGGAAAACATCATTAGTAATACCCATCCATAAGAAAGGAGAAAAAAGTAACTGTTCAAATTATAGAGGTATATCATTGTTGACAACAGCATCTAAAATATATACATCCATTTTAAAACGAAAACTCCAGAAAATTACAGAAGAATAAAATTGGAGAGGAACAATGTGGATTCCGAAAAGGCCGATCGTGTATCGACGCTATATTGTGTTATAAAACAACTAATTGAGAAGTGGAAAGAATTTAATATTCCCCCTATATATATTATTTTTAGATTTTGAAAAGGCCTATGATAGAGTCAAACGGGACATAATGTGGAAAATATTGGAAAGCTACCAAAGTCCCCAATAATCTAATAAATGCTATAAAAAGTTTATATGAAACCACATTTATAAAAGTAAAGTTAGATCATGGGAAAATAACAGATAAATTTGAAATTAACCAAGGTTTAAGACAAGGATGTGGACTATCTCCATTACTGTTTATTCTATATCTAAATAAAATTGTCCAGGAGTGGAAAAAAACTAAACCCCCCAGGAGTAAAAATATGTAGAGGAAATCAAATACAAACAATAATCTTCGCAGATGATCAAGTACTTCTAGCGGAGAATGAAGATGATTTGCAGAGATCAGTGTGTTAAATTGCAGAATACCCTAGAAAAAATACAACATGAAAATATCTGAAAATAAAACCAAATCCATGGCAATCACTGGAAAGGAACTTTCGAGAGTAAAAATAATAATAAATAATAAACCAATAGAACAAGTAACACACTTTAATTATTTAGGTAATAATATATCACAGTTTCATAATCAAAAAGATGTGGAAACAAATTTAGAAAAATATAACAGATTAAATGGTATAATTAGGAGAAATTTTGGAAAACAAATGAGGAAAGAAATCCAATTGAGATTTCATAATGCCATAGCCAAACCTGCTCTACTATACGGAAGTGAATGCTGGACACTTCGAGCAAAAGATAAATCCCGCATTAATAGTTCACAAATGAGATTCCTCCGATCACTAACTGGAGTAACATTAAGGGATAGAATGAAAAGTGATGAGATAAGGATGCAGTGGAATAGTATGGAAATGGTTGAACATATACAAAATTATCAGATTAAATGGTTCCAACACGTCCAGAGAATGTCAAATTCCCGTTTACCAAAGATGATTTACCACCTCAACCCTAATGGCAAAAGAGACCTCGGAAGACCCTTCAACCGATGGAAGGATCAGTTTTTGTAGTCGCAGAACGGGCATCATCACCCAATACTGCATTCGGAAGAAGAAGAAGAAGAAGAAGACATATAAAAATTACTTGAAATGTCACTTAAACGAATCTTACTTCATTGACATTTCACAAAAATATATATATTTTTTATCAATTACTCTGAAATTCTGTTTGGATAATTAGCCTAATATAAATATTCAAATTCCCTATTTGCAAGTTTCCGCCCTTGTTTATCTCATTTACAGCTGTAAGACTCATGCTTTTAGCTAACTCTTTGCCTTACAACTTCATGTCGCGGTCCTGAGAGTCTGCTGTCTAGGGTTCGATACGAGTTTCTTCTACCAATCAATCTTAATATTCCTATATCATTAATTTTTTTCCATAATTTACCAAAAGAGGGCTTTATCCGAGAAGTGGGTATAGTGGCATGTCAATTCATTGCTGATTTTTTTCATAATTCTCTACTTTTTACAGCTTCGCTTATCTAATTTACAAATAGTCATCATATTAGTCCTTACTTATTAGCATTTCGGGTTATTTTCCACTGAACCCATTTCTTTCGCTCATATACCAATATCAATGGGGGGTTTGGTTCCAACTTAGAAGCTTCTTACTCGTCCTCTGGTCCTCTGCCTAACTTCTCGTCTACTGTTCCCTAATATCCTATTAGTCTATTGCCAGTTGTGATTCATTTTCCCTTCATGTATTCGCTATTCTCTTATTCTCATTTTTCTCTGTCTAGGCCTTTATTCTCTGTTTGCCTTTTTCTCATGTGTACCATCGATAGTTTTCCTCCTTTTCTCTTTGGAGCCATAGACCAGCCGTCCAGCAACGCCTCAATGACGCAAGACTGGAATCCTTCTTAGGGATATTTCCAATCTCCTCAAAGGGGGCTCGACTCTGTCTGCTTCGCTCCTTATTCTTTTGCGTCGCGAATTACTTTGCCAAGCTGGTAAGTGGTCCAGCAACGCCTCAATGACGCAAGACTGGAATCCTCCTTCCACCTGGGGGGCCCGAACGTGTCCAGCCACAACCTCGAAGGTGGAAAAAAGGCGTATATCTAATCTCCTCAAAGGGGGTCCGACTCCTCCCTACCACGCTTGCATATTCTTTTTGATTCTCTATTTTGCGCGGCAAGCCAGTGAGGTTATTTAGTCAGTGCTTCTGGATCACCACGGGGAGGTCTGTGCCTCCGGATCATTTCCTTCTGAGGGTGCCTCACCTCCCGACTCCCACACTTCCTACTTTATCCCTATTTCTCTTAATTTTGGTGAAGTTTACCAACTGGTGAAGTCATCCAGCAACACCACAATGACCTAAGATTGGAATCTTTTCCTATCCGGGGGCCCGAACGTGTCCAGCCACAACCGCGAGAGTGGAAGAAAAGGTTCCAATTTTCTCAAAGGGGCCTAACTCCTCCCTAACACGCTTCCCTGTTTTACGTCCGGATTGCTCCTGTGTGTTCCCATTTATGTAAGAGTCTATCCCATGTCCTCACGTTTACCTAGTGTTTTTCGTCCTGTGTCATGTGTGGGCCCATGTAAAAGGTGTCTTTAAAAACCGATCTAGAAATGTTTAAAAAAAACTTACGTAAATTCAGTTTTATGTGCGTGGGTGTTCAATCCAGCTGGTTCTAACTTCACCGGTATGTTATGTAGACATACGAAGCGAAGAGATCGAGGCCTCAGACCTCCCCTTCCGTTTCGTCCTCGATACATCCCAGGGAAAGGCTACAATCAGTAGGATATAGAAAATTGTGGCGTAGTTTTCATTAAATTTTATTGAGGGTACCCTTTGCTTTCCCAAATGGAAATTATTTGTATCTCAACTAGATCCCTTTTAAGAACACCTTACTATAGTCTTGTCTTTTAAGTCTCAGAATTCTAAGTTGGAAGAATAATTTAGGTACTCCCGATATTTTATGATCACTCCTGTACTCTTTTAATTTTGAAAATACGGTAATACATATCCTCACTTACCCTTGGTCGTGCTATTTAAAGCACCTTCCTCTCCGTAATGCACTAAGTCCCCATGTCTTTCTTTCATTCACTCTTCGCGCATCATAACTATCACTATTTAACTACAAATCTTCGTTATTTCTTCCTAATGTGTGTGAAAATTTTGTGCTGGTATGCAGCTTCCTCCATTCCCCCATTCTGTTGGTTAGCTTTCCCTTAAACTGGCACATTACTTATTCTATGGTTATTAAGTCAACAATTTAGCTGATCACTAATTATATCTTTCGTGGATTATCCTACAACCCTGCCAATTTGGGTTTACCTATTGGCCACGAAAAAGAAAATGTTCTGGATATCGGAGCAGTTGTAGCCCTACATTCCCATGTGTCAGCTTTACCATCTAGGGATAATTTCTTTCTTTAATCTTATAATAACTGTAGTCATTTCTTATGATGTTTATTTTTGGAGGTATTCTCACATGTTGATTTTATCTTATCATTGTTATTATTTTATTAGTATTGCCATTATTATTATTATTTTTATTTATATTATAATTATTATTTTTACTATTATTATTATTATTATTATTATTATCATTATTATTATCATTATTATTATTATTATTATTATTATTATTATTATTACTGTTAATATTAGCGATGTGAAATTTATACAATATCTATAAAACAAATTTGATTTCAGTTCGAATCAATAGTATACAAACAGAATGGACCGAAATTAATAGGAGCGTAAGACAAAGATGTGGCCTCCCGCCCTTGCTCTTTATCATATACATGGACAGAATAATCCAAGATGAGACACGGTTCTATCCAATTTAAGAGAAACCATAAAATATACTCTTTGCCTTTTGTAGATGATTTGGTATTAATAGCTCCAACAGAAACATATTTACAGTATTCTATACACAATTTTGATATAATTGCAAAACGGTACAATATGGAAATCAATACAAAGAAAACTAAAGTGATGCCTTTTGTGAGAAATACCCTATACCTAGCAAAAATTTTTTGGAAGATGACATTTTAGAACGAGTAAACAAATTTAATTATTTGGGTGATAATTTAACATTTCATGCTGAAGCTGATATATCTAAGAAAATCACAAATTTACAAAAAAAAAAACGGGGATAATTAACAGTATAATGAAACAATCTTTAGTACAGAAGATCACAAGATTACGGCTTTATAAGGTTCTCGCAAGACCAGTATTAAGATATGGTAGTGAAGCATGGACAATACGAAGAAGAGATGAAAGCCGAATAACAGCAAATGAGATGCCATTTACGCGCCGTACAGCAGGTTACACAAAGAGGGACCATAAAAGAAATGAGGGAATTATGGAAGAGTTGGATATATAACTCATTCTTCACCATATAAAAAAACTACCAGAACAACTGGAAAGCCCATCTTCAACGAATGCCGTCTCATAGAATTCCAAAACCCATACTTCGCTACTGCCCCCAGGGCAAAAGATCGCTGTGACGTCCAAAAAGCGCTGGATGGAAATTTCCTCCTTGTGACCATAACAGGCCACACGGCCTAATACTTGCATGGATGATGATGATGATGATCAGTGATGTGATTATTAATATTACATATACCTTTTTCTAGAGTTAGATGCGCCCCAGAGATAGCCGGGCCTATGCATTTCTGATGATAATTATTATTACGGTTAAGTTTCGTCTAATATTATTCCATTATGATTATTATTATGTTATTCAGATTATTATCATTGCTATTATTAGTACTTTTTACTAAAGATGAAGGTTGAGCCATATTACTGTAAGGTCCTTATCGTCGGTTCGTTTATTCAGTATGTAGCTTACTTTATTAGTTTTTTTTATCGCTCTAAATTAGTAAGGTTACTCTAGTCAAGTATTCCTTATTCAACGTTTCTAACGCTTTAACATGATTAGCATTATTTTTATCATTATCTTTCTTCTTCTTATTAGTAGTATTATTGTTATTCCTTATCATCTGTCTAGTTTATTCAAGTTATTTATTCGGTCTTTATTTAATTTATTTTATTCTTCATGTATCGCTCTAAATTTGTCTGGATACTCCAGTGAGGTATTCTGTAGTCAACATTACTAAAGTTGTAAATTAACATTATTTTTCTCATTATTATCAACCTTCTTCTTACTATATTTATTATTATAGTTATTTTCGTTAATATTAGCGTTAGTATATGGTAATCATTAATTGATTAATCTAGTTAAACAAGCGTAGATGACATAATTGGTACCGACGTTAACTCGAAGAAATTTGCATTATTTTCATTATTATCATTCTTCTTGTATTATTATTATTATTATTATTGGTATTATTATTATTATTATTTATTATTATTATTATTATTATTACTACTATAGTTATTATCGTTAATATTAGCATTAGGATATGGTTATCATTAATTAATTAATCTAGTTAAACAAGCGTAGCTGACATAATTGGTATTGACGTTCACTTATCGATCTATTTACGTGGTGGGCCTATATAAAAGCATACCATCTGTCCAAAAAAAAAATAGAAAATTGACTTAGGCCTAATAATTTAACAATTTTGTGTCTGTATCCTAGTCTTATATACTAGATATACGAGCCTTCATTTACTTACTAAACATTTATAAAAACTTATTCGCATTATTTTTAGGTTATTAATACTACAGGTAGTTCTAAGCCATGTTTAAGTTTCGTTTTTTGATGAATCGTCTTGTTCATGTTATGCATTCTGAAAATAATTTAGTTATATTTAAACCCTGAAGGTGTCGACAATGTATTATCTTAACTTTTATATTCTAACCAAAAAAAAAAAAATTGAATCCATAATGTATTAAATTTATCCCACAGGTTATGGTAGTCATGTCTATAGCTCGGTCGTGGAAAGCGAAAATAAGTTATTTGTCCTGCTCGCCCAAGTAATATCTCGAGGTTCGAACTTGGGTCTCTGGGTATATCATGCACACTTATTTATGTTGTAAAAATCAGTTAATTTCAGTTTTTATTATTCTGATTTAAAATTGACAAATCTGTTCTGCCCTATTATTTTTGGGTGTTGGTATTTGTGTTCTGAGTTCGAGGGGTTACAAAAATGTTCACCTTATCCATCTGTAATTTAATTCACTTTCTGAAAAAATCCACTTAAGTATTTTCGTTTGTTTTTTGAAGTGTACAAGAATGTTCCCTTTCGTTTTGAAAGAGGGGCCTTGGGGGATTATTATTTTATCTCTTAATTATATATCTTATCGTTCACAATCTCAGACAATGAATTGATGGCCAGTATGCGACCTAAATTTCTTTGAGGGCCATCTCTCTCTAAGAAAATTTGAGGGTGATTTCATTATTTCGCTTTTATCATTCCATTCTGTCTTCAACACTGGAGGGGAATAATTACCTTTTCCTAAATTTCCTATCGCATGTACACTCTCAAAAACTTCACGTAATCATATTATCACACAAAATAAAGGAAATCAGGTTATGTTAATAACTCCCTATAAAGCTATCTATTAAATACTTATCTTAAATCAATACATATGAGCTCTCTTTCTTGAAAATAAATGGAAAATATAAAATCTTCAAAAGCATTTAAAACGTTACAGCTGATATTATTTTTTCACAATTTTGAATAGCAATTATGTTCCGATAAGTTTGACAAGTTCTATCTTGTAATGTATATTTTTTAAAAAAATATTTGGTCATTTGCTAAACCATTCAGCTACCCCGGAAACATTTATGCAGTGGTAGCGGTCTGGAAGTCCTGTTCTCCGGTAAGATAAGGTTGAATGGATCAATAAATCAGCCACACAAATTCCTGAAGGGCAAGTTGACTGCAAGTGAAAGTTGTAGGGGTCATTCATTTGTTACTCGTACGTTCAGATTCTTAAACAAGTATGTATCCTAACTGTGTAATTCCTTGTGAGAGCGAGGAGGTGAAGAAAGATTAATTATTAATGGACTATTTGCTTAATTAGTCGATATATTAAATACTGGATCAAGGATGATATTTAGCGACTACTATTTCCTATATAAAAAATAATATATATATATATATATATATATATATAATGTCAACTCCAACTGGAAGTTTGGAGAAATAATTTGTTGTTGTTAATGATTGTAATTTATTTATGCTGTTAATACCAATTAGACCATTACTAAAAGACGAGAAAAAATAATTTTAACATCTGTAATAATAAATCAAATTTTAATTAGAACGATTATAATAATAATTTATTTTTAATTAGGACCTCCACAATAATAATACATTTAATTTACTTCAATAATTTATAAATAATTCAGTTACTTAAAGCAAATATTTAGGAGATTCTATTATAGTAAGTTAAAGGTTCCTTCAGAGGTTTAAATCAAATGTTAATTAGAACAACTATAATAATAAATTATTTTTGAACACCTACAAAAATAATAAATTAATTTTACTTCAATAATTCAGTCACTTAAATAAAATATTTAGAAGATTCTATTATAGTAATTTAAATGTTCCTTCAGAGGCGTTTAAATTTTACAAAATACGGTCTAACATGGGTTCGTAATCCTATCAGGAATATTATTAAACCTGATTATAACACCGCTAGGCACCAGATGTAATGACTCGTTTATTCTTATTCTTTAATGATTTATTTACTATTACGAAAGGGCTTTACTCATAACTAGGTAGCGTGTCGAGGAAAATTATAGGAATGCATGAAGTGAGAACAGGACTTCTAGTAAGAATTTACACACTATTCTTCGACATAAAAGAAGCCATTGACACGGTTTACCAAACACTTTAATATAACTATGAGAACAGGTGAAACATATTATCAGTAGGCTACATAAGAAAAATGCCCAAGACCATAACTAAGGAATTTGGAAGCACCATTTAGTAATAGGTTAATATTTGCTTAAAGTAAGTGTGATTATAATTTAATTTTGAACATTCCCGAGACATTTTTACTTACATATTTGCGAAAAGGGCCCAGCAGGGCGCTGCCCTGTGACCTCACTGTCCATTCGTGCCGCAGAGACTGACTCACCTCCCTCTTTGAATCCCCCAGTTTATATATTTCTAGTTTTTTGTTATTATCTAAGATATTTTCCCATCTCCCTCTACCCTGTAGTAACGTTGGTTTTTTAAAAACTCCCCTGTCTCATAAACTAGCTATTCCATTAACTTAGATATGTTTCACAGTGCTGATCGCGATCTTAAACACAACCCTCCTTTCAAGGGTTTTCTTGTCTCTTAAAAAATACCTCTTGTTTCGCGTTCCTTATAATTTAAAGTCCTTCAGCATATATATTCTGTTTGTCATTATTTTCTGTTCTATTATATGACTCAAATAATTATTTTTTGTCTCGTTATAACACTTAACCACTATGCTACGGAGTGCTATTTGTAGTGGGTAAAATATAGTTAAAAAGACCAGCGTGTTCAATCCGTGTTACGCTATTAGTTTTATTAAACGACGCTCTTTAAAAGCTTCTTCTTCTTCTTCGGCTTTCCCCTACTTACAGGTATGCCGTGTTCAGTTTTCATTTATCTCTATCATTCCAATCTCCCTCTTCCAAATTCCTATCATCCATTATAGTTCTGACGTAGGTTTTCCATTTCCATCTTGGTCTGCCACGTTTATTTCTTCCAGGGGGTGACCACTGGTATATATTATTTGGCCATCATTCATTTTCCATTCTTTGTACATGACCATACCATTTAAGCGTTTGATTTTCAATCCTCTTAACAACACATGTGATGACATTCATTTCTCTCCAAAGAAATTAATTTCTTATTTTATCCTGTCTTGTTTTTTGGAGGCTTCTTCTAAAATAATCAAATTCAACTGTTCTAATTTTATTCTTTTGCAATTCCGCCAAAGACCAAGTTTCATTTCCATATGACAAAATATTCTGTATTATGCTCTTATAAATTTTCATTTTAGTTTCCTTTGTAATATTTTTGTTCCAAATTATTCCATGTAATGTCTTAGTTGCATATTTTGCCATTGCAATTTTAGTCTGTACATCTCTCTCACAGGTACCTGAACTTGTAATTATTGACCCAAGAAATTAAAAAAATCACATTTTTTTTACTTTCCCTGTTTCGAGTATGAGGTCATGCACATTCTTTCCCACACACATATATTCTGTTTTCTGCAACTTTATATTCAGTCCCCGTTTTTTATATTCTTCCATTAGTTTACTTTTCATATATTTCATATCATCTTCATCCCCTGCAAAAATTATTTGATCATCTGCAAACAACAATGAATGCAGTACTTTTCCTCCTTTAGGAATACCCATTTCAGAACATTTTTTTATGCCACAAGTTAAGAGCCTGGTCTAAATAAATGTTAAAAAGAATTGGTGACAAACTGCATCCCTGCTTAAGGCCTTTATTCACTGTGAATTCCTCTGTTAAATTATTCTGTATTTTTACTTTAGCTTTTGCATTACTATAGATCCTCCTAACAATATTATTCCTTTAACATCTAAGATAACTAATTTTGTATTTCAATTCTAGGCAATTCTTTGCTCAGATTTCACTTCTTACATGCTTGAAGTTATCTTACGAGCCGAGACAGGGGGCTCAGATCTATAGTTCTCACCCAAAGGAAAACATACTCAGAATTTTTACGCCCTGAAAAATTAATAGACCCACCCAGGGTTTGAAACCGTTAACTTTTAGAACCATATATATGTATGATAACCACTAGTCCAGGAAGATCGAATAGAGCTCCTAAAAAAAAAGTTTGCTCCAATAGCATTTATATGTCCACCACTGTGGTCTCGAGGTAGCGTGCTCGGGTTCGATCCCCGGTCGGGACAGTTTCCTGGATGAGGTTTTATCGTTTTTTTTTTCACCTGTAAGACAAATGTCAGGAAACTTTAAGGAGACATGGTAGTCTGAGCATATGGTTACTATGTAGCAGTGAAATCAAATTACTATTTCTTATGAACTTGTAAATAAATAAGCCTGAACATTTTACACCAAGCACACAACAAATTTGAGAATATTTTGGCTTTTAGTTTATATCTCTACCTTATATACTTGATTTTATAAAAGTATTTAAATCTGAAATATATATTTTTTATATGCTATAAACATGAAGGACTTTGGGTACATTTTTCTCAGAAACCCCTTGTAGTATAGAATCATAATTTTCTGTGCTTATTATCATTATAATTAACAATAATAACAATAACAATTATAATTGGATTATCTCTATTGGTTCAATGGGAAAATAATATTTGCATGTGGAAAATAAATAAATATTAATACTATTTTGTCATTCTTTTCAGAGTCTAAAATCCATGATTTTTATTATAACTTTGTGAACGTGGCGGCGAATATTCATAAAAACATGGAATAGAAGTATGCAAAATTTCAGCTTTCTACCTCTAGTAGTTTTTGAGAAAATGGTACCTAAATATCTAAAAATAACATTTTGAGAAAATTTTATTTTCCAAATGCAAATATTTTTTTCCTATTGAACCAAGAGAGATAATTCCAATTATTTTGGCCAAGCATATTGTTAAATATAATGATAATAACCACAGAAAATTATGATTCTATACTACAAGGGGTTTCTGAGAAAAATGTACCCAAAATCCTTCATGTTTTGATTTCACTGCTGCATAGCAACCATATGTTCAGACTACCATGTCCCCTTAAGGCCCAAACGGTCCGCGAATATCATATGGCCATCGCAGTCATCATCATTCATATTCATCTTAGATAAAGCGTAGGATTAAGGACTCTCCTGGCGCACAAGTATCATCATCACCCATCATTTCATCGGGGCAACGTAACCCCTCCTTTCAGGTGCCCCAACCTCAGAAGTGGGTTACAATTACGCCAATGCAAGGAGTGAACACCAGAAATGTCCAAAAGAGACAAAACCTGAGGCATTAAAAAAATAGCATTTTTATTACATTCCCAAATATGGGACTTTCTCCGCTATGTTCAATTAATATGTTTATTAACAACAAGTAAATAAGATAAAACGATTGTATAGAATGCGCCTTAATGGGGAATTACAGAGGGTCATGAAACTATTTATAGGAAAACCAGAGGAAAGGTGCCCAATAGGTATGCCAAGACTATGGTTGAAGAATAACTTTAACTTTATCCATGATTTAAAGGAAGTAAAACATACACGGGATAATTTGAAAACATCAGTTCAGGAGAGCTTGTGTTCGCGCGGTCGGGAACCTCTGGGTTCTACGGTGTCAGTGTGTCAGTAAGTTATAAAACTTATTGTTTTAATATATAGGCCCTATGTGAGATTTTCTTCATTACTAAATATTTTTTATATGCTGCTAGGATTAGATAATACATAGTTAAGAATAAATAATAAAAAAAAAGAACGAAGAATTACACGTTGAATCTTTAGAAAACAAAGCTTCAGATTATATGTCAAGATGGATGCAACACGTTCGTCGAAAGGAGGATCACAGGATAACGAAGCAAATGTTAAGCTATCAACCTGCAAAAAGAAGAAGACTAGGACGTTCATTCAAAATACTTTTGGATGGTGTTTCTATTGAGGCCGAAATAGGTCAACAAACATTGTGATACCGAGTCAACAAAATAAGTTCCTAAATTCATGAATGGACTATGATGATGATGACGATCACATAGTTAAGAAATCTGAAAATTTGGTGAATATGTATTTTTTAAGATAAAAAGATGAAATAAAAAATAATTGCTTTAATTGTGTTTTTACCTTTGTCTTTAATTAATTGGGCAGAAAGTGTACTTTCTATGCGATTAAATAAGAAGGACTGGCGACTAATTGTTCGTAAGAATTATTAACCTAATCCCTGTATAACGTTGAACTCTCGTCAACAAAGTAATTATATGGCTACTGGAGACGTGCTGCAAGAATATCCAGTAAGGATAAAATCAGAAATTCATATATAAAAGAAAAAATGCAGGTACAATATTCAATATTAGATTTTATAAAGAAGAAACAATTAAATTGGTACGGACACATTAGAAGAATGGAAGAAGGAAGACTACCTAAGATAATCATGGATTGGGAACCACAGGGAAGGAAAAAGAAGGGTAGACCAACTATTACGTGGATTTAGGGAACCAATGAAGCTAAGAGGGAATGGGAAAATAGAAGAAGATATATGGATGAACAGACAGGAATGAAAAAATGCGTTGAAACAAATGTGTAGTTAACTGTGAACATGGGTACCGGAAAAATGTATATTCATTGTAAAAGCCGGAATAATAATAAATAAATAAATATATATATATATATATATATGTTATAATTAAATGTTTAACATTGAGCAATGCAAGCTTAATATGGTATGAGAAGAAAAATAAATGTCTGGACGGGATTCGAACCCGGATCTCTGAGTCTGTACCTCAGTGTGATATCCATTACACCACCAGGCGAATCCAATCCAAACGCTTATTATTTTTTTTCAGTTGCTAGATGGCAGTGAAGACCGAGTTCTCGCGACATCTAGTAACAATGGAGAATATAATACATATAAAAAAAAGTAAGCGTTTGGATTGGATTCGCCTGGTGGTGTAATGGATATCACACTGAGGTATAGACTCAGAGATCCGGGTTCGAATCCCGTCCAGGCATTTATTTTTCTTATCATACCATATATATATATATAGCCGTCCTACGGATTCCACTGCGCTTTATTCCTGAGGTTCGATGGATGCAAGACAATGTACACAGATTGATTAAGAGTAGTAGAGGGAAAACATTATCAGTTTAGATTTATTAAATTAAAAAAAATAGAGTGTGGTATGTACACAGGGAATGATTCCATTTAAATTGCCGCCATTTTCTTTGGAAGGGAATATTGGTCACATTGCAGACCACGTTCAGGGTTCAGGGATGCCATGTTGCACACTTTGTCGGTCTATTTATGTTTTGAATCCATTTTGCTGAACCCAAGTATTTCTTTTGTGTTGAAGCTATCAAATAGGTATTGTATCAGTTTTATTTACTTATTCCAGTGTTATTAATTTATTGATACAAAATCATCTATGTACATACTTTGTTCTTTAATATATGTATATAACGTATGTAATTTCTTCAAGTTGCGAGTCTTATTTTTGTCAATGAGGATTTCGAGGAAATACAGAAGATGATTGGAAAACAGTCGTTTGGGGTAGGGCTATATAGAGGGCTTGAAATACAGCCATGTAATTATATTAAACTTCACCCGCAATACAGTAACCTGTCAATGTACCTGCAGGCATGTAGGCATATTCCCAATATTGTCAGAAGGATGATATTGACTTACTTTAGAATACTTCGTAGACTCAAGTTTAGAATATGACGTTCTATGATTTTCCAAAAAAAACATTCGGAATTTGATACTATTACACTGCACAGTTTTACCATTTTTAATAACATTTCGTAATATTTTAAACATTGTGCAACTATTCTTAAAACTTATTTTACAGGAATTAAATACTTATCTGTGTATGCAAATTGTGATATTTTTCTCACAATTATTTTTTTCCAAGTTTTACAGAACCGCAGAGCGCATGCACAAATGCTTAATGTATCTTCCACCAGATGGCAGGACACATCTTTGAAATCAGTGTGACCAACATTTATAACTAATTCCAAAACATTTTAAGAAATTCACTTCACTCTGTTAGGTTCCAGTGGACCTGTAGGTTCATGGTCATGTGGATATGGAGATACATCCCTATCCTGAGCTAGTGTTTTCCAGTCATCCCCTGTATAATGTATTTTCCTCGAATCATGGATAATGTTATTCTCCCACCTCATTCTTGGTCTACCAGTTATAGTTTATTAAATTTTATGTGCATGTAATTTATTTTATTAGGTTAGGAAGAGGTAGTTGATATACATCTGTTTCTTATAAACATGATTGGGAATTATTGTGTAGGTCGGTTATACTGATCTCACAGATATGTCCTACCATCTGGTGGAAGTTACACTAAACGTGGCACATGCACACTGCAATTCTGTTGAACTTATAACTATTCATTGTGTAAGTGAACAGCAAATTCTAAAGTTTTTCTTTGTCTATGTTTTTCTGTACTACATTCTTGTAATACTGTTGGTGTACATACTTTTTCTATTTTTAATAACATTTTGTACTATGTTAAACTTTTTGCAATGATAATTATAATTAGCTTTTTTTTTACTATTATTTAATATTTATCTAGGTACTCCAATTATCATACTTATCTTTCAATGATTTTTTCTAAGTTCCCTACAGAATCGTAATGTGAATGCTCCTGCCAGATTGCTGACATATCTGTGAAATCACAATGACCAATATTTGCAATTAATCCTAAAATGCATTTTAAGAAATGGATATTCATTCACTTCATTTTGTTAGGTTCTGATGGGGGCAAGTTGGTGTACACTAGATTAGTTTATAGTTTATTACATAATTTGTATGTAATTTTTATTGGTTCCAGAAAGTTGCAAGTGCTCGTGCATGTACTCCATGATAGTATAGAAATTATAAAAATGCATCAGACAAAGTATTCTAAAGTTCTTCCATGATATTTTCTCTATTTTATGATTTCTCTTCTCATACACTGCTATGTGTATAGAATTGCTTTCTCATCATGTCACAGTGTTTATTTGCTATTAGGTCACATAATTTTTAAAATACACATAACAAAATTTTATAAAATTATTGGTTTATGGTTTTGTTTTTATTAACTCTCCTCCAAGCTCAATGATTAATAACACATCTTCTCAACATGTGTACTGTGGAGAGGTTTGGAATTTAAACACATCTAATACAAAATCTATATTCAGCGCATGGATCGTCACAGAATACCAAAACAAATTCTTCACTACATTCCTCGAGGCAGAAGATCTGTGGGTCGACCTTTTCGGAGATGGCGGGAGACCGTAACGGGCCACTGGGCCTAGTACTTGAAAGACAGATGATGATGATGATTAAAAACTTTACATAACAAAACATCCTAGCACCAAGATAGAGCATTTTATATGTAAAATTTGCAAGTCTGTCAGGAATTGAACCTTGACTTGCTGGCTGGGAGCATTCATGGTATTACGTACCTTAGCTAGTTATTAATTAAAAAGATAAAAGTTCTGTACAGAGTAAAAGAATGTGTCAGTCTACAAAAATTCATTCATTTTGAGAATTTGCCTCATCATAGAGGGTTTACTCCAACCTATCTTAATAATTAACATAAGTTTTAAAAATACATAAATGTCTATGGCCTTATATAGACTATCAGTTTGTAATACACCTTCACAAACTTCTCTTAATTAAATTTCTTCATAGTTCTCTGTCCCCTGTGTCTTAATCCGTTACACCAAATTTCCTCATTGAATTCTAAATGTTATTCTTCCAGGTTTTTCTTGGTCTTCCTTTTTAGCTCCCTCTTTCAATTTTCCATGTATAGATGGTCTTTAGTAGTCTTTCATCCTGCATTCTTCTTATGTGCCCATACCATATTAGCCTTCTGTGTTCAATCTCATCCATTATACTTCTTTCTGCATTCATCCATTTTCTAATTTCTGTATTTGTAATTCTTTCCTGTCGAGAGCTCTTCTCCAAAAATCCATTTCAACTGCAGTTATTCTGTTGGCATGTTGTTTGTCATTGACCAAACTTCCAACCCATATAACATTATACTTTCTAGTATTGACTTATAAATAAGTTGTTTTGTTCTGTTAATGATGTTTTTACTCCATAATACACCGTGTTCACAAATATAGTATCATACCGTACTTTAAACTACTAGTACTTCGCTATGGATAATCGTAACTAAATGAAATTGTGACAATCAAAAGAGAAAGAGAAACTCAAAAAGTTTTGTGCATGTTAACAATGTCAACAATAGAGAATAATGGACAGCAATACAGAAACTAAACTAAATTTAATAATGTTTTTTGTGGTTGATATGGGTTCATTGTTGGATATTTGGATATTTAGATGTCTGCAGCGTCACTTCTGGGGGCCGCATTCAATGTCTATGAGGTATAGCAAAAACATTTTAATTTCTCTTTTGATTGTCACCAATTTCATTTAGATACGATTATCCAAAGCGACGTAGTAGTATTTTAAAGTATGATACTATATTTGTGGACATGTGGTATAGAGTTTAACATTCCTATGGTTTTTCTTCTGTTACTGATCCTTTTTTTTTGCAATTTCTTTACTTGATGTTCTGTCTTTCTGTATAATTGATCTCAAATAACAGAAACTATAGCTCTTCTTTATCTTTACTCTATCAATATATAATTCATGTGGGTCATTTGTTAAATACTCTTTTTTGTTGATTTTCAAACTCCATTTCTGATATGTCATTCACAACTGATTACACATGTAATTTGCATCTTCTCCATCCTGGGTTATAATTATCTGATCATTGGCAAAAAGTAAGTGATGTAGATATCTTCTTTCTGTTAATTCTGGTCCCATTTTTGCATACTTATGTGACCAATTCTACTAAACAAATGTCTATGTTTATTTTAAATAGTGTTGGTGACAGAGGACATCCTTGTAACAATCCTTTACTGGTTCTGAAAGGTTCTGATAACTGAGATCCCATTTTTATTTGACATTTAATGTTCTTATATATTTCTTGTATTACTTGAATTAGGGATTCATCCATCTTTGCTATAAGTAATGCCTCCCCTAATTTTGCTCTTGGTACACTGTCATATGCTTTTTCTAAATCTATAAAAACCAATCCAATATATTTTGTTTTATTTTCACATTTCCCAACAATTTGTCATCATCATCATCAGCATGAAGGATTAGACCTGCTGGTCTGTTCCGATCTCATGTTAGAATTGGACCGTGAGACTTGAAAGTGAAAAAAATTGATGTCCCCTGAAGACATTCACATTTCTCAACGATTTGTCGTACTACAAATATATTATCTATACAAGATTGACCTGGTGTAATTCCACATTGTTCTTCTATTCCACCGTAACATTTTTCTATTTTGTTTTCTTATCACTTTTCCTAGGCATTTCATCAGGGAATTCATAACACATATTCCATGGTAATTTTCACAATTTCTTCTATCTCCTTTCTTAAATATAGTCATGATATGTCCTACTGACATTTCTTCTTCCAGTATTTTTCCTTCTCTTAAAATTTGATTAAATAGTTTCATTATGAGTTTGTTTATAGTTTTTCCTCCATTTTTCAATATTTGTAAATGCATTCCCAGTCCTGGTGATTTGCCATATTTCCCTTCCATTATAGCTTCCTCCATTTCTTCCTTTGTTATTTTTGTTTGGATTCTTTCAAATAACTTTTTGTTTTAATCTCCTTAAATTCTTCTATATTTTTATTTAATAATTCCTCAAAATATTCAGTCCTTCCTTCATCTTTATAATGTTAATTTTTATTTTATGTTGTGTTTTTTGTCTCAGTGATTTCAATTCTGATCATGCTCTGCTAAAGCCTAGTTTACTATTAACATTTCAACATACTCTTTCCTGTTCATTATTCTTTGTCTTTCTTATTTTTCGTATTACTTTATGGTTTTTCTCTCTATATATTTTATGATCTTCTTGTGTTTTGTAGTAATCTATTTCCTAAAAGCTTCTTTCTTATCATTTATTGCTTCTTGTATGTCTTCTGACCACCGCCTTTGTTTCTTTCCATATTCATCCTCTATTCCAAGTAGCTGTATTGCAATTTTATTGATGTATTTTTTATCCATCTATCCCTAGTAATTCTGCCCGAGGGCAGGTCCTTCACTACAATCATAGCATTTTCATGCTATGCTTGCAGCTTTACTAAGGAATTGTAGGTGTGGTAGCTTCCCATTGCTTTCCACACCGGTGAAGGATGATGATGATGCCATATGATTTTGGGAACCATTTGGGACTTAAACTTTTCCTGACATTTATCTTACAGATGAGGAAAAACCCCAATAAAACCTCACCCAGAAAAACTGCTCCGACCGGGGATCGAACCCGGGCTCGCTGAGTGACAAGGCAACATGCTACCTCGAGACTACAGCGGTGGACGTATTTTTTTTATAACTGTATAATTCTTCTGTTTCCAATTCCAGTGACTAAGTCCATCTCTCTATTCATTATTTTTGTTAATAATATTTTAATACTTGGATCAGTTAAAAGTTCTATATTCAAGTTATTTTCTTCATATTTTAGTACTGCCTGTTGAGGTTTTTTCTTTACTTGACTTGTCACTATTTCTTTCCATGGCCAAAAGCATTTCATTTTCAATAATTAATGATCCATTCCACAATGTGAACCCCTGTAAGTTCTATCTTTTGTCTTAATAGTGCTTCATTGGCGCATAATGATAGTAGTCTTTTAAGGATTTTTGTTCTTTTTTATTTCTTTGTCACATATATTTGTGATAATCTTTATGTTGAAAGAAAGTATTGACTATTCTCAAATCAAATTGCTCACATATTTCAGTTAAGCATTCACCGTTGTCATTTAGGACATTTTCCAGCTACTGCATCATCAGTTCGTATTCCTACTCAGGCATTCATATCACCCTTTGTCGTATTTGTTCTATTGTTTCATATAATATATTCCAAAATCTTTCTTTTTTCTCCATGTGAGCATCACTTATATGTGCATAAATTCCAACATTTACAGTTTGTCTGGAAAATAAAGTAATTTCTATTATAATGATGTTTTCATTTGTATATTCCAATGAGTTATGTTCTTCTTCCATTTCTTATTTATCATTACATGGACTCCTGCTCTCGCGCTAACATTTCTTGGTACACCACTCCAGAGATCTATTTCTTATTCCCCTTTTCATTTTCTTTTGTTTCTGATAGTACTACAATGTCTATGTCATATACCCGAAGTTCTTTGGGTACAATTCCACTTTAGTTGAAATACCTTGTATATTCCAACATTCTATATACATTTTCCTTAGGCCGCTTGTGCATTTACAATTAATCCATTGTTTCCGAGGATTAAGATTCAGTTTTTTTGGCATTTTATGTTTTTTTACGATGAGTGAGGAGCTGGCCCACACATCAACTACTAACCTGAAGGTTCGAGTGATTTTTGATCAAGGTTGTCTTCCTCTAGCCTTTGATGAACCATCATCAAACTACTGTACAAGGCACCAGTGTCTGTAACCTAGGCAGAGGCTCTCACAGGGTACTATTAGCCAAGCATACTGAAGTCTGGTTTTTTAACAAGGTTGTTACTCCTCCCCCTCATCCTATTCCAACTTGGCTTGGGACAGGCTTTGGCAGATTTGTCTACATAAATTCAAATAAAAACAACCAAATAACAAATATATTATTGTAGCAGAATATGATTAATTACCATCAAACAGGAAACTTGCAAAACTTTGAAGTACTGGGGAGCAAGACTGCTAAAGACTTCAGTGTTATATGCAGCACATTAGACACCAAAAATACTGTAAAATTTAATGAGAAATTGAAGTATAAATAGCCTAAAATATACCATATTAACAATGGAAGATATCTGATATCATAGCTCAAACAGAATAGCCAATTTATGAGAAAAATGCTACCATAAAATTGAAGATCGCTGAATACCTATCTGTTCCACGCCATAGCCAAATGGTTAAGACAAAGGAGCCATGGCACAGAGCTTCATGACTGTGTGCTAGTTTGGGTCTCCATGTGGGAAGAAATTTTCTCATGGAATTTCGGCCACTATGTGGCCTGTGCCCACCCATCATCGTTAGGAAATCGGGTAGCTACAATAAGTAGCAGCTCCAGTAGAGAAAACCAGCTGTAATGGCCAGGGGACCTGTCATGCTGCTACCAAATATCACTCCTACACTGGCAGGATGATCGTCTACCTCTGTGATTACACATGTAGATATGAGACTAGCACCCAGCTGATAGACCAAGGACCTTCTAGGCCATTCGTGCCGTGGAGTTTAGTTTTAGAATACCTATCTAATGTTACCTAACTTACCTATCTAATATAACCTTACTTACTTATACTTACTCACTGGCACTATCGAACCCGTAGGTTCATGGCCGCGCGGACATAAGCTCTCCATACATCCCTATCCTGAGCTAATGCTTTTTAATCATTCCCTGTATAATCTACTTCCCTCAAATCATAGTTAATGTTATTCTCCCACCTCATTCTTGGTCTACCAACTGGGTGTTTTCCCTCTACCTATCTAACCTAATTTGAATAAATATATTTGCATTTCAATATAGTGGAAATATGAATAAACTCGTTGGCAAACATGTTGCTAGTTGGTTGTTCTCCATTGCAAAAGACTGGCACATCCCATAGAATAGCTGGTAAATTTTATATAGAGAAAAATGGATGAATTGATTTTTGTTTTAACAGTGTTATTGACTTTTCAGATAATGAATTGCTTGTCCACTGTTAAACATGAAGATCCTCCGTCAAGCACAGAAACTGGTCATCAAGTAAGTTACTCAACAATATTAAATTCAATTAAATATTTCCATAATATGTAAGTTAATATACGCAGACCAGACATCGATAAGCAATAGTTAACACAAATAAACAGATAAATTTTTGCTTGAAAAAAGGATTTGAACTCAAGTCTCTCACTGTCTATGGGATGCAGAGATTAGAGAGACAGAAATTTGTTATGGGCTTATGAGTTTCCTGAATAGTTCAATGGTAGAGCCCCATCATGTAAAGCTGCATTCAAATGCTGTTTCAGATTGAAATTTTTTCTTATAATCCTTGTGAAATTTCATTTTAAATACAATTTTGTTGCTTGTAAATCAAGAAGACTTTATGTGGGATTTTTACAGAGCTGAAGCTAAATCAGACATTAACCCATTCGCTTTAGGTTTAAATACTCAATGCATTTTCCCATAAACTAGATTTATTTTATTTTTAGACATTCAAAACAAACAAATGATAACGGTACTTGAAATCACAATAAGGGTGAAAGCAAAAACACATTCCTCTACTATTCATAAATGTTATCAGAAGATTACCCTGCCAAGGGATGTACAAAATATTGCAAAATATATAACAGCAGAATTAAGTGAGTGTACCTTGTCTTCTAAGTTGAAGGCCATGTAATTGCCGGCGAGTCTACCTCATCTTGTGAGGTGAATGGGTTAATGTACAGCCTTTGAAAAAAATGATGGCGTAACTCTTGATGATGGAAAGTTAGAAATTTGAAGAGCAATTCACACCAGTACGTTGTTTCATGTTCTGACTCATTTGAGTATAAAGCAGACGGGCGTAAGTCTCTTTTCATGCAGCATTTGTATCATTTGCTTCAGTGGAGCAATTGGTAAGATTCTCTTTTTCCGACGACGCAGGCCCATGTTCGATTCTGGTCAGGTATATTGTTTTATTTATTATTATTTAATAACATCATTAATTTTCATAATGCCTTCATGATACCAGGCTTCATTATATAAATAAATTTGTATATATATATATATATATGGAAATATTTCTGGTCAGGACAGGCTCCTGGGTGAGATTTTTTCGGTGTTTTTCCTCACCTGTAAGATAAATGTCAGGAAGCTTAGGGCCCAACAGTCCCTGAAAATCATCTGGCCATCATCATCATCCTTATCATTATTATCATCATTCTTCTTCACCGGTGTGGAATGAAACGGGATGCTACCACACCTATAGTTCCCTAGTAAAGCTGCAAAGCATAGCATGAAAATGCTATGATTGCAGTGAAAGACCTGCCCTCGGTCAGAATTACTATGGAATGGAATATACGAAAATAAATAAATTAAAGGAAACAGCTCATATATAACGGGGTTCCAATATAAACCCGGACCGGCCTCACGGGGTTTCACCCATCAGGCAGCGCTCTCTCCTCGTCTGCATTTCACTCTGCCAGCCGCTCGTCCTTGAACTAGTCAGTTTACTATCGTTCGACAAGATGAGACGTCAGCTGACATTAGAGCAGCGCATTTATGTGTGTAAATGTTATTATAAATACGAATCAGCTCGTCGCGTTCGCGAGGAATTTATTGGGAACTTCCCTGGACAATTACCTCCTTCCAGATCGACAATCCACGATCTTGTGACTAAATTTTAGACCACTGGTTCAGTACAAAATAAGAAACACACGTGAAGGCGTACGGTTCTCACCGAAGAAAAATTAGATGAAATTGGCAAAGACAAAGTGTACAAAACAAATCCGCACACATTGGAAGAACTGAAGAACAACATAAGAAATGAAATCAGAAACTTGACAGTGCCCGAACTACAGCGTGTCAATCTAAATGCGTTTACTCAGTATAATGCCTGTTTAACTGCGGGAGGACAACATTTCCAGTATTTTCTATAAGGTAAGAAACAGTTCAAGGACGGGTGGCAGGCAGGGTGAATTGCAGGAGGAAGAGACAGCACTGCATGCCGGGTGAAACTCCGTGAGGCCGGTCCGGTTTTATATTGGAAGCCCTGTATATATATATATATATATATAGAAAATGAATAACGATTGTAATGTCTCATTACCTTGTTTACAAAATACATGGCATAATAAAATTATTTATTTCCATTACTAATACAAAATGCGTCTGATTAATTTAAATTAGGTTAATATCTAATTTCATTATACAAGTAAGTCTTGTAGTACTGCATCGCTTCATACAGACAATTTCTAGGAGAGATGGTTGTGGTCTAGTGTAGGGAAATTTCTTTTTCCCGTGCATGAGGTCGCATGTTCGATCCTGCTGTCATGCTTTTTTTTCTATCGTCCTTATTTCAATTAATTTTCTTTCTTTGTTTCATTTCTATTGCTATGTTTTATTTTTGGTATTTACTGCACTACTTATAAATTGTTTTCCATTGCACGACACACAACGAAATAGGACGGATTTAGTTTCCCAAATAGTTGTATACTTGTGAACCAAATAGCTGATCTCTGATCATGCGCAGTGGCGTCGTTCTGAGACTTAAAAATTATTTGTGCACCATCAATTATTTCAAAGGCTGTACATAGACAAGCTATCTGAAATCAGTTGAAAAGAAATATATTTCTGCTTGATTTGGATTTGGATCCAAGGTCTCCAGGTATAAGCACTTGTGCTCTAACCATTTTTATCTTTTGTTGGGTAATATTTAATTTATGTCATATACAGCGTATCACTCATGCACAATATTATCTTGAATTTTTTAAGGGTCTTTAAAAAAAAACTAAGCAGTTATTATGCAATCAAAACTGATGTATAGTGATAAATCTTAGATGAACATTTTGAGACAAGGAACTTGTGGTCTGCAGTGCCTAATTTCTAAGCTATGAGTGTTTTGTGATTATTAGTTGTTATTGATAAGTCTGTATAAAAGGTATATATGCATGTGATTTTTCTTGACGATGTATCATTCTGGATCTTTCTTATTCTATAGGATGTTCCCATTTTTCATATAGGTTATTTGACTTAGCCTCTTCCAAACATCTCTATCTTCCCAGCATTTTCCTTTCATGATTGTTTTACTTCTACTTTTCTTTCCTGTTAGTTTTTCCTGAATCTAGTAAAACAGTGATCTGACTGGAAGGAGGCCATTGGGATAATAGAAGGAGGTTAAGGTTCCCACTTTAACAGGCATGAGATGTTAGCCAGGTTGTCAGCCCTATATGATGCCTTTACCTTCTGAACATATGTCTAGTACCCATTTACATTGAGGGTGAGTCGACTTCAGTATCATGGTGCCGTTAGAAGGTTTAGGTCATTGAAAAATTCAGACTTTCCAGTTTGTAAGATATTGCTCTTAACAAAGTATGCTACTGAGTGTCTCTCCCATATCTGGCCTATCCACCTCAATCTTTGTCCGCCCCAATGGTTGCTTCCATTATTTATCAACATTTTGAAAGTTGTTCTTGGCAGTCTCTCTAATACCATTTGCTTAATATTTATTCAGTCATTTTCTCTGCTTCTTATATCACACTATGTCCATGTTATCATCCCTTTACCTTTCTACTCACATCCATTCACTATCTTCCCACCGTGACTTCACTCTAGCTGTACCTATATCTATATCGAACATCTTACTGTTCCTGATCCTTCCTTGTGTATGCTACTCATATCTTGAATTTACTCCTCTCTTATTTCAAGGACTTCCCGACTCAAAAACTTAAAAAATACACTTTCCAAATATTTCCTTTTAACAACATAATATATAACCAAGACTTATGTATATTTTTATTACTATTTTATACTTTGCAAATATGTCAAGGAGCCAATAATTCAATCCAGTTATTATTATTATTATTATTATTATTATTATTATTATTATTATTATTATTATTATTATTATTATTATTATTATTATCATTAATTTAACTTTAGATAATTTATAATTCTTAATATCTTTATAATTTAACCTGGGAGAAGTGGAAGAGAAGACTCCGTCAGGTAAAATAAACCATGATGTTTTTATTATTAATTAACATTTCTCAATGAAAGATAAATTAAATTTGAAGAGAAAAATTTTCGCCTAGACCGGGACTCGAACCCGGGACCCTTGGCTTTCCGGGCCAATTTTTCTCTGCAAATTTAAAATAAACCATTATTATTATTATTATTATTATTATTATTATTATTATTATTATTATTATTATACCTTAGGTGGAGTGGTGCACTACAATCCCTGAGTATTAATCATCCTTTTCGTATTGTGTGGCATGTAGAATTTTGAACTCACAGACCATAAATTAATTTTCTCAAAATGTTTGAAATTTCTCTATAATGTCTGAAAATGTTGCCCATGAATTCTTGGACACCTTTTGGAAGCCTGGATTTCTTATAACGATGATACAATACTAATAAAATGCATTATAAGTTTGATTGATGCATTAGTCACAATGTAAAATTATATTATATTCCATGGCTGACAGGCAGAAGCTCTTTGGCCCACCAGCTGGCTGCTGGACTCATGTCCATGTGCATTGATCATTTCAGCCGGTATAGGGATGACGTGGTAATCATAATAGGTACCAGCTGTAATAGCTGGTTATTACAACCTGGAAGCACAACATATTGTAGATATCCAATTCCTCATAATCATGGGTGGGGCATATTGATCAAAATTCCAAGAGAAAATTTGTCTCCCATTGGGACTCAAACCAGTGCAAGTTCCATGTTCTGAACCAATGCACAATGCTTAGATTGTCTGAGGTACAAGACAGAATTATAATATCATCATCATCATAGTCCTTTCACGAATTTGGGCTACTTTTTTACCTATTTCAACCTCAATAGAAATTACCATCCAAAAGTATTTTTTGCGCGATAGTGTATTTTATCGTACTCACAGCAATGGCGACCATGATTTAAAGTTCAACATCCTACATTTTGGAGTTGCCGATCTATATAACTGTACTGTAATATTACATATTACAAACTGCATGTGGGAAGTAAAACCACCTGCCATCTATGTATACTACATACAAAACATATATATATATCCATCCAAAAAGGTAGTGTTAATATACATTATACAAAACAAATCACTGCATCTTAAATGAACTGAACTTTATTTGAAACAATATAAAACAATAAATACATACTTGCTGCCATTTTATCACTAATTAGTCTCATGGCCTCCTATAATTTCAACTAATAAACATTGCCCACACTGAAAAACACAGGATCGAAACTAAGGCAAAATTACTTAAACAGTTAGAAAAATTTAAGGAACTCGCAATTTGGGAGAAAATTTACATATGCAAGAATAAAAAGAAATACATGAATTTTGAAATTCTTGGTGAAAGGGGGAAAAAAAAAATTGATTTTGAATTTTATCGGTCAACCAACAGAGGGCGTAGAAATTAATTTGCAGGAGGGACAACCTCAAGATAACAGTTGTGATGCATCGAGAATGTTGCACAGATAGCAACGAAACCAGTCTGCATAAAAATCAAGAGATATGAGGTGAGTCAAAAAACACAACTCAAATATAAATGTCCCCACTGTTAACGTTAGTCAGTTGTTTATAATGAATGCAAATATTTCCAACAAAGATGTTATTTTTTTACTATTATTTATTATTTTGTAAACACCATCGCGCAAAAAATAATGTACAACATACGTTTTTGAAGTGTTTTACAGATTCTCGGAAATAAAAAATCTTACTGTCGCTCAGTTTTTAAACATTTTCCTCAATTCTGTAAAAACCACTTCTGAACCTCGCATTGTAATATACTATTGAGTGCTTGTAAGAGGTAGTGAAGTGCAACAAAATCTCTCCTACCCAACTCTCATCCTTACCTCTCGTGGTACAACTTGTTTTAACAAGCGAGGCTCTGAGGACCGAGTCACGACTGTATAACAATTCCATTGGGTACTGAGTAAATGCAGTATCCTAATGTCTGTCCAGAGACCAAAACATAGCAGTCCTACAACTGGAACACTTAGCGTTGGGCCAGTAACCCATCCTAAGGAATTTCATGTTTACATGCAAGTCTTAACATGAAGAAAGCCACAATGAATTGAAATATGATGACTCACAGTAAAGAATTGTAATATAATATTTTAAAATTGATTACCTGTACTGTTCAGTCTTCTCAACTTGGTTAAAACAACCTTCTTCTGAAAATGGATCTGGTTCCGAAAGGCTACAGATTAAAAAAAAGAAAAACCAATTTGAGGATAGTGAAACTTACAAGTATTCAAATTCATAATTAGATATCATTGATGACATTCTGTAGTTTTCATTTTACAGGATGTGAAAGTTGAAATTAAATCAGAAAGGAGAAGACTGTGTTGATATTAAATATGAGACATTTCCAACTTCCGAAGAAACAAAACTTGAGGTAAAATTTTTATTAGTACTCTCCAAAATTGTATAGTGAAATTAATAAATGTTATGCATGTGACAGCTTCAAGTGGAGTCTAGAACTGTTTCTGCTCAAATATGGAGAGATGGCAGAAGCGCCAACTCTTATCTCACCATGAATAGTAAAAATGGATACTTCAGTCTGAAGTGTTAAATTAATAATAAAAACATCAATGGATACATTATTTTTTAAATGTTTGGTTATCTTTTTTGATATAAATATTATGTCTCATCATACAGATGTAAAAAAAGTGAATAATATCATTAACAACATGAAAATGTTTTATGCAATATTAACTTTTGTTTGTTAGTCAAGATTTCTTTACATAATTTATTGAAGCAATACAGAGTCCTGCCTTTAGGTAAAGGTTTACCTTCAAATTTTGTGTGAACTAACACTATGAGGTATAAATAACTAACTCACTCACTGGCACTATTGAACCATTAGTTCATGGCCATGCAGACATAAGCTCTCCATACATCCCAAACCTGAGCTAATGTTTTTCCAATCATCCCCAGTATAATCTATTTCCCTTGAATAATGGTTTAATGTTATTCTCCCACTTCATTCTTGGCCTACCTACTGGGTGCTTTTTCTTTGGCTTCTATAAGGAGTTTCCAAAGCCTCTCCTTTATTTCCCTCTTGTGCCACATGTCCTGCCCAAGGCAGTCTACAAGACTTGACTGTTCTTGTTATATCTTGCTTCCTATAAAGATCATGTTATGTAGTCTTTTCCATTTGCCTAGTGTAATAAGAAGAGTTAAGTGTCAGAGATTGCGATGAATTGGACAAGTGGCATGAATAGGGAAGAAAATAGGCACATGGAAATTTCTTGTAGGAAAACCAGAGGTAATTCATGCAGACAGTAGGCCAAGAATTGGATGAGAGAGTAACATTAACCTTAATTTAATGTAGGTGAATTATACACACAATGACTAGAAAATATTATCTAAGGATAGGGATATATGGAGAGTGTATTTGCATATAGGCCTGATAGTGCCAGTGGGTTGGTTTGGTGTGAGTAATATGGCCATATTATATTTGAAGAGAAAAATTTTCGTCCAGACTGAGACTCGAACCCGGGACCTTTGACTTTCTAGGCCAATGCTCTACCATCTGAGCTATTGGGGTGAGTTCCGATCTAGACACAAATTTTTCTCTTATATACGTTGTAATTATTCTCTTCAAATATAATTTATCCTTCAGTGAGAAGTGTTAAATTAATAATAAAAACATGATTATGGCCGTATATTTGATTGCATCATACGATAATACTGTTGATTATACATGTGGCACCATAAACAAATCTCAAAGGAACTAGAAGGAAACACTTAAAATATTATGAAACAATATCAGTTCCAACACTACTGTATGGATCTTAACCAAGAACTGGGAGCGAAGAATACAAAATTCAGAAATGAGGTTTTTGAGGGGTGTGGCAGGTTATACAATAACAGATCAGAAATTAAATGAAGATATACAAACAGAACTAAATATATTCATGCTATTAGATAAGATAGTGGAAAGCAACGGGAAACTACCACACCTATAATTCCTTAGTAAAGCATAGCATGAAAATGTTATGATTGCAGTGAAAGACCTGCCTTTGGGCAGAACACTGTAGAATAGAATATATATGATTGCATAATACAGAGATGATTGGATGGACCATGTCAATAGAATGGATAACAACAGAATCCCGAAACAGATTCTTCACTACAGACTACTAGGATGAAGAATGTAGGAAGACCCAGTAAAAGATGGACAGTCCAATTCTAACATGAGATCTGAACACGTTTTAAGGTCTAATCCTTGATGATGTTGATAATGCTATTATCACAGGAAATATTACATTACCATTGGAATGGCAATTCTTCAAATTAAGCAAAAGATATATTAACCACTTCAATTTATTAATTTGGGAAATCATTATTGCTTTATGAAACATGTTCTTTGGAATACATGAATTTCTTTTTTCACAAGGGAACTGTCAACTACTACGTGCCTAAACCTGTCTTGAAATTTATCCCAGGGAAGCGTTGTGATGTACCTAGGCTGTATCCAAAAATAATCTGCCACTTTTAACTGCAAGGCACAGAAATCGAAGCCAGAATCCAGCAATGAAAACCTGCTGTGCGGGAGATGTTGCTGCTTGAATTAAGTGGTGTGGAGTGCAGCAGGGCACAGCACGACGGCAGGTTGTGAGGGTTGTTCAATCTACCAAGTCAGTTGTGTTTGTTCCCTTTAGTTTAAATTTTAGTGTCTTACATTTAAAAGCAGCAGATGATCTTTTGGACATGCCCTTGGTACATCCCAATGCTTCTTGAGGAGAAATTTCATGGTAGGTTTCGGCATGCAATGGTTGACAGTTACCTTGTCTCGACACTTAGTGATTTTTGGGAATTTTCCTTCAAATATCCAAACAAGCTGTAAAATCAGGATCTCCTCTCATCACTTGCTTAATATATTGTTGTGGTGCCTTATTGTTAAATTTGAAGAGAAAATATATTTAAATTAATATTGAGAAGTAAACATTATGAGGTTATATCATTAATATTGAGTAGAGAACATATTTTTAATAACTCACCTCATATAATTTCAAAGTTCTTTGAGACCATTGGTTTCAAACAAATTTTTTTGTTCATCTTCAGTCATGACTCCAACTGTTGATGTGCTCTGATTGTAGATTTCTCTATGGTTACCTCTAGTGCTGCCATCTTTGGTTGGGTTTATAAATTTTGAAATTTTTTTTTTTCCTACAGGTATATTGAAGTTCATCGATCAATATTTATTCTTTTGAATTAATATCTTCTCTCAAACTGTTAATTCTAACGGTTTATCCAATTGCATCTCTATTAATTTTATGATGTTCTAGCAAACTATGTGGAACAATTGCTGATTTTTCAACTTCACAATTTTTAATATTTCTAAAATGTTCTTTAGTGTGTGTTTCCAAATTCCTTTTTGTTTTCCCTATATATACCTTGCTGCAATCATTACAATTTATTTGACAAATTCCAAATTTTTTACTGTCTGGGATATTGATTTTTATATTAATACTTAGAAGTTTACCCAGACTGAATTCATTTATTGGTGCCAAAGTAACAATTGTGTTTGTCAAACATTTTTTGAAATTTTCTATGTACTTCAGGATGATAAGTAATTTTCTTGAATTTTTTCTTTTCTTTGCTATCAGTATTTAGGGTAGTGTATTCTATAAGTATGTTTTTCTGATTGAATTTGTTTAATTTATTTGTTATTAATTTTTATCAAAACCATTTAATCTTGCTACATTTAAGACATTGTTGTATTCCTTCTTAAAATTTTCTTCGTTTAATGGAATATTTATTAATCTGTATAATAGGCTATTAAATATTGCATGTTTATGTTCAATAGGATTGAAGCCCAATGATTTAATGTAATTAAATATATTAAAACTTGTGAAATTGAAAAATCAGCAATTGCCCCACATAGTTTGCTAGAACATCATAAAATTAATAGAGATGCAAAACTTTTGAAACAATTGTATAAACCGTTAGAATTAACAGTTAGGGAGAAGATATTCATTCAAAAGAATAAATATTGATCGATCAACTTCGACATTGCTGAAAAAAAACCAACCAAAGATGGCAGCTCTAGAGGTAACCATAGAGAAATCAATAATCAGAGAATTTCAACAGTTGGAGTCATGACTGAAGATGAATGAAAAAATTGTTTGAAATCAATGATCTCAAAGAAATTTGAAATTATATGAGATGAGTTATTTAAAATATGTTCTCCACTCAATATTAAAGAAAAATATATGCCTAAATCTGGATTTGAACCCAATAACATTGGTTCTGTACAACAGTGCTTTAACAATTTAAGCTAATAGGCATCACAATTTAAACATAGATTTTTTCTCTTATACTAATATGATTTCTGTGCGTCAGGTAGCAGTGAACTTTTGTCCCATTAACGCCATCTAGCGGTCTCTTAAATAAGATCACTTTAAAATGGAAATCAACACATTACATTTCTAGCATTTCTAATATTCATTATATAATATTAAATTTATCACTACTCACTCAATGACAAATTAAATTTGAAGAGAAAAATACATATATTTGAACCCAGTATCTCTGGTTCTGTACACCAGTGCTTTAATTAAGCTAGTAGGCATCACGATTTAAACATAGATTTTTTTCTCTTATATTAATACGATTTCTGTGCACCAGGTTGAAATTTGAAAAGTTGTCCTTCCAACAGTAATGTCACATTTCTTGTAATGATATTATCTCCACACAGTATTTCTCATTAACACTGTAGATACAACTTTCAAGACCACTGGCATGACTTTAACTTTGCCTAAAATTAATATTTTACACATTGTTGTCTATTTTTTATGTAAGAATAAATGCAGATGTGCGATGACCACTCTCGAATAAAAATCAAATATGGCTAGCTATCAGGAAAGATTGTAGCGAGTATCCATCTTATTTTCAAATTGGACAATATAAATTTGAAACAGTGCATGTAAATATTTGGGATCAGAGGTAAATTGCAAGAATAATTATTAATGAGTTGGTTATTTTGACTCACCTCACCTTTTTATGCAGATCTGGTTTCATTGCTTTTGTGCGACATTGTTAATGAGTTGGAATGCATCAGCAATGTTGCGCAAAAGCGACAAAATCAGGTCTGCATAAAAATCAAGAAATATGAGGTGAATCAAAATAACCAACTCATTAATAATTAAAATAAACCTCATAGTGCTATATCCTACAATATTAAATGCAAGAATATTATTACTACTGAGGTTCAGAAGCGCAATTATGGCTGGATATAATTGTTTTGCAGTCTTAGGAAGTTTTTTTGGTCTCTGTTAATATCTGGAAACATCAAAGTCATAATGTATAAAGTTCTTGTAACAACATATTTCTGAAACCTGGGCATGTTGATGTTTAATGAGTGATCCTTTGAGCTATTTGAAAGGACAATGCTGAGATCTATCTACAGAGCTGTTCAAGAAAATAGTATCTGAAGGAAGTGATTCAATTCTGAATAATATAATTTATATAATGAATCTGATGTTGTGAAATATATTAAAATTAATAGATTAGCTTGATTCAGTCATGTTAGACAGATGGATGATTTCAGAATTATCAAAAAAGTTTGATTCACACAACCCTTGGCGACTAGGAAAATGAGAAGGCCTAAGTCAAGATGTTAAGTCAGTTATATTATATGGATGCAAAACATGGACTCCAAGGGAAGAGAAAAGATTATGAGTATTCGGACCAAAGAGAGATGAACAGATAGGCAAATGGAGAAGACTACTTAACCATGAGCTATATGATCTTTATGGATAAGAATAGTTAAGTCTTGTAGACTGCAATGGAAAGACATGTGGTATGAATTGGGAAAGAAATTGGGACATGGAAGCTTCTTGTAGTGAAATCAGAGGGAAAAAGCCAAGTTGGAACCATGAATGAAGTGAGAGAATAATGTTAACCATGATTTGAGGGAAGTAGATTATACAATGGATGATTGGAAAACATTATCTGAGGATATGGATGTATGGAGAGCTTATTACTGTGCAGTCATGAACTTGTGGGTAGTGCTAGTGAGTTAGTCAGAGGAATGATTTCTTTGTCTCATTCATTTTGAAATACCCTGTATTATAAATACATAATATTGATCGTTTGGAAATTTTTGTAGCTGGGGTTCTAAATATTTTAAATTTAAAACCAGCATAAATTTCTAGGACGACAATTTCTCGAGGATTTTACAAAACCATAATCTCATCCAATAAGTCAACATTTGATGATGATATGGATATAGGAAGCAAAATTTTACCATATTTCAAAACTATGGTAATAATTAAAAAAAGTGTTGAAACCTTGTCTTGTATAGAAAATCCCAAGAATGTTCCTATATAAGACCTTGGAAAGATCTGTTCTGTGTAATGGCAGTGAGACAAATTGAGGAAAGCAGAATAACAGCTAAATAAAAAAGAATGGAAGAAAGTAGATTACATTATTTTCCGAGAGGAAGAAGAGATGCCAGACGTCCTCGGAAGAGTTGGTCTTAGATCTACTAATGAAGACAGAACAGGCAACTAATGCCTAAACCTGGAAGTGAAGAAGAAGAAAATGAGAATTATGAGCCATACTGCAGGATATACCAAGAAGAGGATATTACAGAATCACATATCTGTGTTAGGAAATAATGAAAGATCTTGGTCTGGAACCAATGCTCCATTTTATACAGAATTATCAAATACCTAAATGAGCCACTTAAGGGCAGATGAGATCCTGTAGAATCCGAAAAGAAATGCTTCACTACTAACTCCATAGGAGATATCTGGGATGTCCCTAAAAGCGTTGAAAGTAAAATTCCTTCTTTATGAGTTTGTAACAGGTTACTTGATTCAACACTTGTATGTATGATGATGATGGTGATGGTGACATGTTTGGATATTTCTGAAAGAAGCACTTCAGTAGGTTAAGGTATTCAAGATTTATGGTGTCACAAACTTTTCATTGATTGTAACTAGTAGGCATTGAAAAGGACCATAACATAAAATTTATATACACAGGGCACTACAAAAGTTTTGCAATACATAATAATCTGTGGCCAGATGGACCTGGCACCATTAGGGGAAGAAAGACGGGTTCAAACAGGTATAAAATTGGGGGAGCGTTCTTTTGCAGATGCAGAAATGAAAGTTTGTAAGAATGTCAGGGTGGTCCAAATTTGAGTACCGTGCCATTATTCGATACAACTTTTCTCGCGGTCTGACCGTAGATCACTGCTTTGAAGATGTGGCTCCTGTATTACGGAATGATTGTCCACATCCCACAACCATATACCACTGGTACAGAGAATTCAAAAAGGGAATATTTGGCCTTGAAATGATTCTCGTTCAGGGCAGCTGGCAGAGTCAGAGAGCAAGGAGAGGGGAATGAAGCAGCTATGGTTTCATGGATACAATAAGATATAGATCGACACTGGTTAGGATCCATGTCTAAACTAAACAATCTGAAACAGTTATGTCTATTTTATTATTATTAAGATTACTTTATTAGAACTATTAGTTAATTTTTTAAACAAATTCCTACATTTTACCCTGTGGGTATATCACAGTCTATTTAGTAGAAAGAAATGCAATGTGTAAAATATGGAAACTGGTCCTTCATTGTATAGTGTTTGAGTTTATGTCTAGACTGTGGTTGAGTTATTGCTTTTTTAATTATTCACTTTAGTCCCATTCACTTATAATTTTTATTCTAGTGTCTTGAAGATTTCATTTCTGAACTGGATTGTTTGTAGCATTTTGATCGCTTTTTGCAGCACTGTGTGCTGGTCTATTTTTTTCTTGTAGCTAGCAGTTAAGTAGAAGATATGTAGCTGTTTGGTTGTCATCTGAGTATGGCACTTTGGTGAGGTTAGTTTTCCAATTCTATGTAGGTCCTGTTGGAATTTTCCATGGATTATGAGGAATTGTGTGAGCATGAATGTTGGATTTATGTCAGTTGTTTGCCTGTTATGGGTATTCGGAAAGAAGAGTTATGTTTGGTGGCTTATGTGTGGTGATATGTATAGCACATTCCAGATGTTTGTGTAATATTGATGGAGCCTTTGTTTGCAAAATGAGAGGGAAAGTCTGTTCTTTGAGACTTTGAGTCAATTTTTGCAAGGAAATCTGCCTTTCATTTCCATATGACCAGTGTGGCTTGGATTCAATAGAATTTACTGGGTTGTTATGCTGTATATTTTGAAGATCTGTCCTGTCCTGACTTACTTTGGATTGACTGATTTGCTTACAAGTCAACATTTAAGGCGCATTTAATTGAAGGTTTTGACAATTTTTTTATCCATTTTAGTGCCATCTGAATTCCGAGCAGCTCGGCTTGATGTACTGTGCATTGGGGTGGAGGTATTAATAATTATATTGACATGATAATAATAATGGTAGTGATAAGTTGTGCAGTATTTACCATGTGCAGGATTTGTCTTGAAAATATCAGAACACATTTTGTATACTTTCCTTGCACAGGCCTTATCTTGCTGTGTCTAAATGGAATGCTCGTCAGTTGGCATGCCATTACTGTATGTCTGAAATAGAACAGAAGGTAATCAACACTGTTTATACCTCTCTTGATAAAACCTGAACCACATTATGCATTTTTTCACTGTAGAGTAGAATAATGTTGGTGTACTCATCATTTGTAAACTTACCATGAACATCGGCCATTATTTCACAAAATAAAGGCCCACTTTTACTAATACCTATTTCTGCAAACAAAGTAGGAATGACATACATGAAGAAGATTCATAACCCTGTACTTACCTTTTCAACTTCTATGACAATCTCGAGTTGAATGTTACTGCAAACGTAAAGCAGTAAATGGATAGACATGTTAACAGGAATAACTAATAGAGCATAAAATGGCACAGATGAATCACTGCTATAAAGTAAAAAATTCTCTTTAATCTGCTTACTTGTTATAGTCAGCTACTAGGTGGCAGTGAAGACCGAGTTCTCGTGACATCTAGTAATTATGGAGAATATAATATATATATATATATACGAAAAATAAATGTTTAAATTGGATTTGCATGGTGGTGTAATGGATAACACGCTGGGGTACCGACCCAGAGTTCCGCATTCGAATCCCATCCAGGCATTTATTTTTCTTATCATGTCATATGTATATATATTGACTGATGTATTGAAACTATGTTTATCTGTTTGCAGGCTATATCTGATGCTGTGAAGAATGAAATTAAAAATATTGTTATTAAAAAGAGATAACTGAAAATTTGGTAAGTTTATCATTTTTTAAAAATTAGTTCTTTTGGTTTTTCTAAATACAGTGTTACCCCTCATTTACACTTTCAACAGACCAGAAGGAAAGTGGAGTAAATTAAGGGAAAGTGTAAATTGTGGGAAATGAGGATGAGCTAAACAATGTTGACCACCATACTCTGCAATCGTTTCAGAACTCTGAATGGGATAATATGAAATATTGGCTAAATAATATAATGTGTTGTTTTTATTATAAATTTAACATTTTTTATTGAAAGACAAATTATATTTGAAGAGAAAAATGTAATGCAATATGTGTTTTAAACTATTGTAAACATAAAATTACTTTCATTTTTTTTTTACTTTCTCCATTTAAAGAATAAATAATGAGCAACACTATGAATCTTCATTGAGATTTTAAAAAAAGTTCAAGATTTAAATTAAAATATTTTATACCTCATCTCATATCCAGTCTTCTAATTATACCAGTTTCAAAATCTGGACAGCTTAATCTTCAGTAATTTCTTGACGACTGATGTTATGTTAATCAGGAGAACTGGTTCTTCCTCCCTCTGTTGGTGGACCGATGAACCTCTGAATCATATCAGAATCAGGGGGAATTTTGAAGTTCATAAATTTTTCTTTCAAACAAATAGAAAAATAAAAAGAATTCACAGTTTGGGGAAAAAAATCCACATTAACCCTTTGCCGCTCTCATTTACCGTCCTCCTACTAGGACAGGATGGCTGGGTTTTTTTAACCCGTCAGCGTGGAGCGACGTGACGTGTACGCAAGTTGAATTCTTCACCCAATGCGGAACGACGTGACATGTACGCTAGCTACACGCACTGTTTTAAACTGTAATTATGACCTTTGTGTTTGCATTAACTATTTACCGTGTATACAAATTTTATGTAGAGACTTCAAAGTTTCTATTAGTGCATATATTAACTGATTACGGCCCTGAGAAACAATTTAAAATAATTTTATATTTGCATTTATTCTTGCGGCCTCTGACATTTTTCTTAAATTTATAACTTGATAAAGGATTTCTTATAAAACTAAATTCCCTTTTTTTTTTTGTAGATTAGCTTGTCTATCAAATTGAATCTATTTTCAAATCTCTTCATTTTTAATAATAATGTCGCAAAATTCAGTATAAATAAAGGCCCAACAAAGTTATTTCCGATTTACGCTACAGTACAGGACCACAACAGTAAATTTCAGATGTATATATATATATATATATATATATTTTCAAATGACGATATCCTTACATTATGGAAAGGTAGTTAGTCTACAATTCAGTCAGTATCTAAAAGGAAAGTGGTCCACTACAGACCTTAGAAGGTTCTTGGGATATTAGGAGGTTAAGGCTCCCACTTTTCTAAAGTATCGGTACTTGATATAAGCCGAGTACTTATTTCTGTCTGACGGCCCATAACAAACATCTGGTACTCATTTCAGTTAGAGGCTGAGTCAACCCCGGGTTCACAGTGCCGCCTGAAGGTTTGATTCAGTTTAAAAATCCTGATCCACTGGGACTCAAACCCTCGATCTTCCGACTTGTAGCATGTTTGATCTTTTAAGTCCACACCTCCGGCGAAACTATTATAGTCATATTTCATCAATTGGTTTCAGTTTGGAAACCAGAAGAAAGGCATTGAAATTTAGGGTTGATGAAGGTCTTTTAGTACAACAGGTCTGATGTGTAGAAAGACCATTTTTTTGAAGGAACACGACCTAAAATAATGTTTCAAAAGTGTTAGAAAGATACATTTGGAGAAGGCTACCCCCCCCCCTACAAGAAAGAAGGTCAGCGCATAGAAGCAATGTGTTTGTAATAAACATGAACAAAGTAAACACAAGGTGGAAAAAATACACTTATTGTTGCCCGAGTGTCAAACAGCTGGTTTACATTTTGAAGATTTATCACACCAATTTTTGAAGTTCATTTTTTTTTAAGACCCTTCTCTTTGTGTAAATATTTCGTTATGTTGTTAGGTAAAGCCGGTTCTCTGAATTCTTCAAAGAATCCCTAGTGCAATACACTGTGTCACTTATGTGAGAAATTTACAAAAAGGACCAATTTCAACTTTGGCACAACAACCATAAATAAGTCTGCAAAAAATGCAGAGATGTTATGTGAGAACCGTAACAAATTTAATTAATTAAATATTATATTAAGGGTTCACCATAAAGGAATTGCAAAAACATTTAAATTACTGAAGATATATCAATTTAAATGCGTTATTGGAATACTGGCACTGAACGGCTGAGTTTAAATACCGGTGAACTTCCTCCCACATCAGAGTATTCCCGGCCATTTAAATCCATCCGCTCTGAAGGGTTAATGGGCATTTAAATTTAAATACCTATAGCAGAATCTATGTTCCCCCTTAAGAAAAAAAATCATAAAAATTAAACTGAAAAAGATAGGATTATAATTATTTTTTATCTAATTCCTAATATATTTACGCATGTAATAACATACTCACCTAATTTTGCACCTCCACATTTCGCTGCTGGTGGTATTCCAAAAAACATCCCACACGGCACAATGGAAGGTCACACTGTTTACACTTAAATGTTGTCTGTTTATCCCTTGCAGATGGAGCTTTTTTATTTTTCTCTATACACAAAGCACACACTCTTGCATGGCCTGATATTTTTTCCAAAGTTTAGGAGATGCAGTTCCGATGGGCAAACTTCTCTTCCTGCCTGTACGCTTGCGAGATATGAACGTACTTATTAGCTGACGCACTAAGTTTCGTCTGAAGGTCACTTGCCTGTTTCCGTGTGCTGTACTCGAGGGCTGGTTTGTCACGTCATAAGATGAAACAGTTCACAATACACACATTTAGGACAAAATGTAATAGAAACTTCCACCACTTTTTTGAAAATCGGCCAACACAATAATATTCGGGTTTCTTTTCACTTATATCCACGCCTCCCATGTGCTTCGTGTAATTTATGACGGCATTAGGACATGGAAATTCTATTTCTTCATTGCCTTTTCCTGTTTTTCTTGTGACTGAACCATCTGTCCGGAGATCGGAATTCGTGGAAAGGAGAAAAACATGTTTGTCTTGCCACACTACCGCCATCACATCTTCATACTGCATTTTTCTGGACTCGCCCCTTTTCAATTTCAAAAGAGTTGGTTTTCTAAATTCGGTTGGCCAATTCTTACTGTTTGCCCTTATAGTGCCACAGTTATAAGTGCATCCATGTCTCTTACTCTTTTACGCGATGTGTGAGATGTAGATGTCATGATTTCAACCTCAACTGAGCCCTCAGGATGTAACTCACTTTTGAACTTCATTATCAGTGACCTATATAAGTGTTTATCCTTGGTTCATATTTACACACGTGCAGGAATGCCTACTAAGTGATTTCATCACACCCACATAAAGAGATCACTTGTTCTGTACGCACGACGCAATATTTTTAAGATGCTTTCATCAAGAGCGCTTTAGAGCATTTAGGCCGGCAGGAGACATTTAAATCTCGAGCGCTTTGGAACATTAGGGCCGGCAAAGGGTTAAAACAAACAAGGAAGAAAAACTTATGAACTTCGAAACTCCCACTGACTCTGATTTGATCCAGAGGTTCATCGGTCCTCCTACAAAGGGAGGAAGAAGCAGTTCTCCTGATTGACATAACATCAGTTGACAAGAAAATACTGAAGATGAAGCTACCCAAGCTTCAAAACCAGTATAATTAGAAGACTGGATATGAAGTGAGGTATGAAACAATTTAATTTAAATCTTAAATTAAACTTCATAGTTATTTTTTCCTGTATAAGTTCAAAAAAAAGTTGTTTTGCCAAAGTAGTAGGCAGGTTCAATTTCAGCAGATGTTGCAGTCAGCTATAAGCCAGCTTCATTGGCTCAACGAACATGCTCTGCTCTTTATCAATTGTACAGAAGCCAACTTAGTTGTCTCAGTGAACTTGCTGTCTTTACCGATTGTTTAGAAGTGAAACAATCAATAAAATAAATAGAATATCTTTGTTCATGAAGAACACTATATAGTGCAAAGAGTATGAGCATCAACATAAATTGCATTGGTGGGAATTGTTGTCATGACCAGTTCTGTTATCACCAAGCCTCCATGTTTGATTTTTTATGATGATTGACATGATGTGGCTTAAATAGCAGGAAAATAAAATTTCATTCTTGTAAAATTGAGGATTCAATTACATTGTGAATATAGGAAAACTGAAGGAACCTTTGAAGAATATTGCGGAATGTAAAAGTGAGATATTACTGTAAAATGGTGCAGATGGGCCACTTGCAATAGCAGCTTTTGTGGTGAAATGAGTCAAATGCCTCTTCACCTATATTATAATTATATAACAGCACAATTATTTAATTTAATTTATTTATTATCTCTCTCTGACAAAGAATATCTATTTTACTCCAGCTTCTTGAGGAAAATGAGTGCTCTTCAGGCTCCTGATAGATCACATTGTGTCCACATTCCTACCACAGTGAACTGAACTAAAATGTAATGGGTTATATATTTGACACTTAACAATTTTGGAAAATTCCTTTCTTCTTCTCATGGTTGCTATGGCAATCATGATGTCTGATATTCGGCACATCCAGACTTTTAAAATTCTCACTTGGAATGTTTTAGTGAAATACGTCAGCAGATAATTTAGATCTGTATTGGACAATAATTTAGAATTTTTTATTTAGAACATTGTCTTTAATTGGTGCCACAGTGTGTACAATTCAAATTTTGCTTTAGTTTTGACTTAGTGGTGAGCAGTTTTGTAACATGTGTAACCTTCTTTGTGGGGTGAAAATTTGGATGTATCCGTTTAGGGACATAGTGTTAATAGTACTAGAGACACCATTTAGTAGGTGGAACGACGATGACAAGAAGGTTATTTTAAACTGTGGAAGGCCCGTGGATTTAATTGAACTTGATGTTAGAAGAGAAGTGAAGAAAATCGGGAAGCCATGCAATCTTCATTTAAAAAAGTCTTGGTTTGAATAATACTCATGTAGTGTGATACTACAAAAACTCTTTTATTGGCCGTGTGTTTCATTTAGTAATAAATTTGGTGTCAGGAAGAAACAAAGGTTTTGTGACTTTCAAAAAGGACATGTGCTTTAAATGAGCATAAAGATTATGAGGAACATTTGAAGTGTCATTAAGGACATTATGCATAAATATGCCCTAGCAAAAATGAAATGGTTACACGAGCCAAATGATGTAAATTTAGAGCAATTGGGTAGTATTAGAGGGGAAACCACCAAGTTACTAAAGAGTAAAAAGAGGGAATATTTGAGAGAGAAGATTAATGATCTTGAAATGAATGCAAAAAATAGGAACATTAGAGAATTACGGAGGGTTGTTTCTGATCTCTGAAAACAAATGATTTTTAAGTTTTACCATAAGAAAAGCCGTGTCTCCACCATCGAGCATGCTCTAATTGATGGCTCTTCACCCGAGCTATGGTTCGGCATCGCAGTTTCCGCTGCTGAAGACTCTTATGTACACAGCCATGTCTAGAAGTTCCCACTCCTCTTTATATGCTTTACAGAGACCGTCTATTGTTCAAGGACGCCTGTTTCCCAGTGCCCTTTTGAAGAGTCCAAAGACACAAAGTCCATCGGTGATGCATCAGGAGACTTCACTGGGATGTTGCTGAATGGAATAGCATATATTCCAGTTTCCTGCTCCAATTCTCTATAACTCATAGCAAAATCTATTGAATATGCAGTGGTCTTGAGACTGATTGACTTAAGAAAAATTTCCATTTCTTCTTCAGAGTTCACTAAACTGGTTAGCAGTTGACGACGGTAGTTGGCTTTAAATTACTTGGTGTCATGGGCATGCAATTCAGTCAAGGAGGATAAACTCCTGTTATTCATGCAGTCCAAATAAAAAACATAGCATTATTTTGTATTTCCTTTTTCTATATAAATAATTTGGATCGTTTGAAAAATTTTGAAAAAAGTTTTCTTTGAAATGTTGTTAGTGGTGTGTGGCATGTAATACATAAAAGATGAAGGATGTTTAAACATATCTCTATTGAAAAGAAAGGTTCTGAGAAGACATTTTGTGTGGAAAATGGTCCGGAACTAAGTTTCCCAATTTGTAACATTTCATAGTGGAAATGTGTTTAAAAAGAAAGGCTCTAAAAGGGCATCTTGAATTGCAAGATAAAGAAGCATGATGATGAGTTTTGATAATGTTTCACTACGGAAACTTGAAAAATAATATGTAAACATGAAGACATCTTGTATGGAAGATGGTCTGGGATTAAGTTTCTCAATTTGTTACATTAGTGGAAATGCCATAGTGATTCAATATTTAATGATTCATTAACTTTCACAAGGAAAAAACACTATGAGGTTCAATTTAATTAAATTAATATTTTTATTACTTCACCTCATATCCATTATACTTCTAGACTGCAGTTTCGGAGCTATATCTCCATCCTCGATGAAAATATTTTTATTAAAGGAAATATGATATCATTGGAAAGGGTATCCTTCAAATTACAACAATAGAACAAAACAAATCACTTACAACACTAAGCAAGTCTCTTTATTGCTTCAAATTGTTCACCGTTTATATCCAAGCATAAGTGGCAATGCTTTGGGAAGTCATTCATTGCATTATGATACATGTTAAAGTAGAATTTTAATATTATAATAAATATGAAAGTTAGAGTTAATAATTTGATTAATAATTTTGTATTTTAAAATTCTTTTAATATTTACATATAACTTAAATAAATAAAGAGATCTAAATAATTCATTGTTGAAAATCATCGGAGAACATATTGTTTAAATAACTCACCTCATAGGATTCATGCTTCCATGATATCGCGATTTCAAACATAATCATGTTCATCGTCAGCCATAACTCCGACTGTTGAAATTCTTCGGCCGTCAACTATTCTATTGTCGCCATCTTCAGTGCTGCTATCTATGGTTGAATTTATGAACTTCGAAATCAATGTAATTTCATTAGGGATATTGAAGATGCTCTTAAATTATTAAACCTTCAGGATGAATCAGTAAAGTTTACCGTCGAATTAGAAAAAGAAAACAAAATTCCTTTTTTGGATTTATGTATAATTAGGAATGATCAAACACTGAAAATTGAATTTGATATATTTAGAAAAGGAACTCATACAGATAATTACATTAAATCATCAGGCTTCAATCACATTGCTCATAAGCATGCAATATTCAATAGCTTAATTTACAGATTGACAAATGTACCATTAAACGAAGAAAATTTCAATAAAGAGTTTAAACATATCTTAAACACTGCTAGATTAAATGGTGTTGATAAAGAATTAATTATAAATAAGTTGAAGAAATTCAAACACAATAAAAGACTTAATGAATATACTACTTTACAAAATTGCAAAGAAAAGAAAAAATACAAGAAAATTACTTACCATCCTGAAATGCATAGGAAATTTCAAAAAATTTTTGACAAATACAACATTTTTTGGCACCAATAAATAAATTTAGTCTGGGTAATCTTCTAAGTACCAATAAAAAAGTCAAAGTTCCAGACAGTAAGAAATCTGGAATTTATCAAATAAATTGTGAAGATTGCAATAAAGTTTATATAGGAAAAACAAAAAGGAATTTGGAAATTCGGACAAAAGAACATTTCAGAAATATTAAAAATTGTGAAATTGAAAAATCTGCAATTGCTGCACATAGTTTATTAGAACATCATAAAATTGGAAGAGAAGCTAAACTTTTAAAACAAGTAGAGAAACCTTTGGAATTGACAGTTTGGGAAAAAATATACATTCAGAAAAACAAAAATAGATCAATGAATTTTGATATCCCTAACGAAATTACATTGATTTCGAAGTTCATAAATTCAACCATAGATAGCAGCACTGAAGATGGCGACTATAGAATAGTTGACGGCCGAAGAATTTCAACAGTCGGAGTTATGGCTGACGATGAACATGATTATGTTTGAAATCACGATATCATGGAAGCATGAATCCTATGAGGTGAGTTATTTAAACAATATGTTCTCCGATGATTTTTAATGATTATACCTCATAATGTTCACTTCCCAACATTAATTAAATATAATTCATTGTTGGTTATTGTTGAATAAAAATGTCTCAGTAACAATTAAAGAAATTGTACAACATATCTGTTTTTGTAAAGAATGCTTTTAAAAATTGTTTTAAGTCATTGTTGTCAAGATGGTAAATCCTTCTATTATAACTGTAATAAGAACATCTGCCTAACTTCTTATTCTTAAATGATAGTAAACTAAACTCTGATTGGATGTTGAAACAATTAACTTTCTTATTTAACATATCAATTTAAATCTTATATTTAAAGAACTATTAACCAAAAGAATTTAAATATAACATCATGTGATGTAATAACGGACTTAAAATTATAAAAGGTTTACAGAAGTCATTCTGCATACAACTTCCAACAAAAATAGAAGCAAGAAGAGATCTCCTGATAAAATGTAATATTTCATACAAGAATAATTGATTCAAGAAAAGAAAAGAAATTATTTTTAATTGATAGTGAAGAATAATACCACCTACATTTACTTAATCTGCTGGGAACCTACAAAGTGAATAAATTTGTAATAATTTCTACAAGAAACATTTTTTTATGATTTTGAAGTGTTTTCCTATCCAGTGTACCAATTTCCGACCCTAAGGAAGAGAATCCAGCTCTACCGAAAATTAAACCCAACCTGAACCAGTAATTCTTTTTTGGGACATAAATCCTTCAAAATGTTACTATCGGGCATGAAGAGAATTACTTCTTCAAAACATCGCCGCAACATGGGACAAAGCAAGTTACTTCTTCAATGTTTAGAGGAATAGCTCTAATTTCTTCCTCAATCACTAATTTGCATGTCAACATCTTGAAATTTCCGGGCATAAACCTTCTCCTTCAAATAACCCCACAACCAATAGTCACATGCTGTGAGGTCAGGGGAACGGGCTGGCCATTCAATGGGGACTCTTCTTCCCACCTACCTGTTTTGCAAATGATCATTCAAAATTTCCCTCACCGCAATTGCATAGTGAGGAGGCGCATCATCCTGCTGGAATAAACATTGTTCATGTTGAGCACTTTGCATTACCGGCAGGACAATTTGTCTAAAGATATCACTATACCGATCACCATTAACAGTCTCATCCAAAATTCGCATTCCTAACAGTCCTTCCCATCTGATCATAGCCCAAACAGTGACTTTGCCACATCTTAAATATGTCTCTTCAATAACATTAGCATTCTCTTTACCATAATAGTGACAATTGTGTCGATTAACATGTCCGTTCACATGGAAAACAGCTTCATCAGAAAATTGTAATTTTCTGTACCAATGTTCGTCGTTTGCTGATTCCCTTACAACAAATTCACAAAATTCCTTCCGCCTGTCAGGGTCGTCTTCTTTAAGTTCGTGGACACGAATCGGTTTGAAGGGGTGGTACATCTCAGGCTCAAAACACGACACATACCCGATTGACTGATATGAAGCTCATGTGCAGCTTGGCGGGTTGATTTTTGTGGGCTAGCGTTGAATGCCTACACAATTCTCTTCATTGTTTCTGCATCCGTGCTAATGCGAGGCCTTCCAGGAGGTTTGATTTTCTGCATCCTTCCCATTTCCAGCAGTCGTTTTCTCCACTTCCCCAAGTCGACGGCAAAGATATAAAAGAATCAGCCACAACAAACCCTTGCCACAACATAAAAACATTTTAGATTTCTACAAAAGCCTATGGAAAAGCCCTACTTTTCAGTCAAAATATTGGAACACAAAAAACATGGAAGAATAATACATTACAAATGAAGAACTACAAGAAGCATTATGGAAGACGAAAAATAGCAAATCACTTGGCGAAGACAACCTAAATTCAGAACTGTATCAACATGCAGGAGGTTTATTTCAAGAATGATTATTAAAATTCTTAAATAGAATAAATCGAACAACCACTTTACAGCAAGAATGGAAAAATAGTACATATTCTATATTTTATATTTTAATATTCCCATATATAAAAAAGGGATAAACAGAATGCAGAATATTATATAGGGATTAGTATCCTAAACACATGCTATAAAATATTTAGCAGAATATTAAATGAAAACTATATATATATATACTGAAACCTTCCTCTTGAAGTGCCAACATGGTTTTAGAAAAGGAAGGAAGATACCCATTATTGGGTACCAAATTATTACTAGAAAAAAGAAGAGAATTTCATTTAGTAACCCATATGGCTTTTATACACTTTGTAAAAGCTTTTGACAAAGTTCGAAGAGACCTTTTATTTCACATATTACAAGAAAAAATATACCAAATTTGTTATTACAAAATATAATAGAAATCTACATGACAATAAAATAAATGTCAAAGTAAATAATTAATCATATCTCCAAAAGAAAATATGTTAACAATGGAGTTCAACAAGGTTGCCCACTATTACCGATGCTATTTAATATTTACATGAATAAAATCATTTCTAAATGGAACCTAATCTATACATCAGGAATCATAATAACCAGCACAATAATGTTAAATACCCTTAACTTTCGCAGATGATCAAGTTATAATTTAAATTTCAAAGAATAACTTACAAATAGGACTATATACACTAAATAAAATATTAAAAGGTTTTGGAATGGAAATTTCAGTACAAAAGTCAAAAGTAATGGCATTCATAGGAGAAGATCCAATCAGAAGTAAGATATTACACAATAACCAGTGCCTAGAACAAATACAAAATTTCAATTATTTAGGTTGTGAAATATCTTATCAAAATGAAAAAAATATGTGAACAAGAAAATCACCATATCACACAAATCTTAGAAATAATAAATAATACATTAAAAGCTAAATTATTACAAGAATCCACAAGATTAAAATATATAGTAATTTAGCATTACCCTTCCTTTTATACAGAAGTGAGATTTGGACATTAAGAAAAAGAGAGGAGCAGAATCAAAGCAACAGAAATGAAATTACTTAGAAGGACAGCAGGATACACTCTTTTAGATTGAAAATAGAATGAAATTTTAGAACAATTAGAAGTAGAATTAGTAAATGAAAAACTCAACAGATATAATTTAATCTGGCTAGACCATGTAAAAAAGAATGGATAATTTAAGAATCCCAAAAAAAAGACACAATATAAACCCAAAGGACATTGTCGACCAGGAAAAACTCTTAAAAGACCGCTAGATGGGGTTGAAACAGGTCTATAAAGGCCTAATTTGTGACATGATGATTATGATGATGAGGGGATTTTTTAACCTTCCAATATCATTATCATCCAGGGATTAAGCCTGTTGGCTCGTTCCAGTTTCATGAAAGCTAGAATTGTTAAAATTGTTCAAACCATCTTCTGTGTGGGCGTCCAACATTTTTCCTTCCGTGTAGTTTATAATTTGGCAATAATTTTGAAATCTTCCTTCTGGCATTCTATCAATGTTTTTTTTTTTTCCAGTTGTTCCTATATGTAATTATTTGGTCTCTAAGTTTGAAAATGTTTAGTTCCTTTCTTATATCTTCATTCTTTTTCTTATCTAGCAGACTATATCCTGCAATATTTCTTAAAAATCTCATCTCAGCTGCTTCCAATCTTTGTTCTTGTCTTTTAGTGATCGTCCAACGATCTAATCCATACAACAATACAGGAACAGCCATTACTTTATAAAATTTCATTTTTGTTATCTTAACACAATTGATAATTTTATATGGCCGAAATTCCATGTGAAAACTTCATCGCTCATGCAGACTCAAAGCATCACAAGTCCTGTAGCTCTTCAGGATCACATACTTGAAAAAGAAACTAAACTAATACAATATTTAGAAAAAAACCAAAAGAACTAAATTTTCAAAAAAAGGTAAACTTACCAAATTTCAGTTATATCTTCAATATTTTTAATTTCATTCTTCACAGCAATAGATGCAACCTGCAAACAAAGTTTCAGTACATCATTCAATATACATATCAAGTGGGTCAGTGGTGGCTGTGGATGAGAAAACAGGTCAAGTGATGACATGAAGACTTACTTACTTACTCACTGGCACTATCGAACCCGTAGGTTCATGGCAGCGCGGCCATAAGCTCTCCATACATCCCTATCCTGAGCTAATGCTTTCCAATCATTCCCTGTATAATCTACTTCCCTCAAATCATAGTTAATGTTATTCTCCCACCTCATTCATGGTCTACCAACTGGGCGTTTTCCCTCTGGCTTTCCTACAAGAAGCTTCCATGCAAGTCTTTCATTCCCCATACGTGCAACATGTCCTGCGTATCGTAGTCTACGAGACTTAACTGTTCTTATTATATCTGGCTTCCTATAAAGACCATGACATGAAGACATATTTAATAATAATAATAATAATATAATAACAATAATGTTATTATTATTTTCTTCTCCTTCTTCTTCTTCTTCTTCTTCTTCTTCCGTATGCAGTATTGAGTGATTATTATTATTATTATTATTATTATTATTATTATTATTATTATTATTATTATTATTATTATTATTGTTAATGTAACTGATTGTTTCTGTAATTATTACAACAGAGTACAAAGGAATTTAAATTAAATTCTCTAATTTCACCCTATTTCTTGCATAATAAGTCTATCCTCCTGTGCTTCAGAGTGGCATATTTATGCATAATGTCCTTAATGACAACTTCAAATGTTCCTCAGAATCTTTATGCTCATTTAAAGCACATGTCCTTTTTTGCAAGTCACAAAACCTTTGTTTCTTCCTGACACCAAATTTATTACTAAACGAAACACATGGCCAATAAAAGAGTTTTTGTAGTATCACACTACATGAGTATTATTCAGACCAAGACTCATTTAAATGAAGATTGCATGGCTTTCTGATTTTCTTCACTCCTCTTCTAATATCAAGTTCAATTAAATCAACGGACCTTTCACAGTTTAAAAGAACCTTCTTGTCATCGTCGTTCCACCTACTAAATGGTGTCTCTAGTACTATTAACACTATGTCCCTAAATGGATACATACAAATTTTCACAAGTCTCAGAGATACAAAGAAAGAACCACTCAAATTTAATGAGAAAACACTTACTTCCAACAACTCTATCGCTGAAGCTTTTAATAAACACTACAGCTCTCAACACAAACTCCCTCCTAAAGCTAAAAAGAAGCAAAGGCAAATTAAAAAAGATCTCAAGACTTTTAAGAAGCATCAAGAACAAAAGAATGATATATTCGGCAAAGAATTTACCATATGGGAACTAAATTCTGCAATACACAAGTTACAAGACAACAAATCTCCTGATCCAGATAAAATACATGTTGAATTTTTTAAACATCTTGGCCAAAAGGGAAGGAATACACTACTGAAATTATTTAACCTATCATGGACCTCTACTGTACCTACAGAGTGGAAAAAAGCAATAATTATCCCTATTTTAAAAAAAGACAAGACAGCTGATGATATAAATAATTACAGACCAATGTCTTTAACAAGTGTCATTGCAAAAACAGCAGAACGTATGATTTCAGCGAGACTAAAATTGGTTCTTCGAAAGTAAAAACATACTAACAACAGCACAAACAGGATTCAGGCAACATCTATCTACAAAAGAAAATACAATTCAACTTTCTCAAGATGTCAAAGAATCTTTCAACAAAAATCAAGATACGCTAACAGTTTTCATTGATTTTGAAAAAGCATATGACTCAGTTTGGAGATATAAATTACTTGAAAAACTCACAAAACTAGGCATTCAAAACAATATGTTAAACTGGATCACCCAGTTCCTTTCACAACGTTTCTGTGCTACAAAATACAATGACAGTACTTCCAAATTCCGACATATAAAAATGGGCCTCCCTCAAGGTGCAGTACTAAGTACAACCCTGTTCAACATCTACATCAACGATCTGCCACCAGCTATATCAAACACAGATATAAAGACAGCTCTTTTTGCAGATGACATGATTATGTGGACATCTTCCTCACAAATAGAAAAATCTAAATCATCTATGGAAAAGGCTCTTAACCTACTAGAAAAGTGGACCCACAACAATTTAATGGCCATTAATACAGACAAAACAATGTTTCAAATATTTAGCTTGAAGAAAAAAATCCCAAAACTAAATCTACAGTTCAAGAAAACAAATCTGAGACAAACAAATGAAACAAAATATCTAGGGACAATTTTTGATTCAAAATTATCATGGAGAAAACATATTGAAGCAGTAGTAAACAAAGCAACGAAAAGATTCTCAATCTTAAAAAGATTAGCCGGAGCAAAGTGGAGTAGTAATCGCCAGACTCTGAACACCACATACAAAACATTCATCAAGCCAATACTACTATACAATGGGGAGGTAATAATCACAGCAAATAACTCGAACCTGAATCGCATAGAAGTATGCCAAAATCAGACTTTACGACTTATAACCGGCGCAGCAAAATCAACTACAATCGCAGCAATGCAAGCACTAACTCAGAACCCTCCAATATGCTTAACTTTAGAGGAACAGGCAATAACACAACATGAGAAAATGTTACGATTAACAACAACAAAATGGGAAAAAAGACAGTTACAACCAAGTTGAAAACACAAACAAGTTTCTTGTCCAAAAAAAAAACTCCTGGCGCGACAGGCCTAGAAGGCCCTTAGCCTACCTGCCGGCTGCTGACCCCTCACATCCACATGTGTCAATCACAGAGGTAGATGATCATCAGCCAGTGTAGGGGTGACATGTGGTCAGCATATCGAGTCCCTCAGCCGTTAAAGCTGGTTTCCTCAACCTGGAGCCACTACTTATTGTAGCTACCCAAATGCCTCACGATGCTGGGTGGGCACCAGTCCCATACTGGCCGAAATACCATGAGAAAATTTCTTCCCCCATGGAGATTCGAACCAGCGCAAGTCCCGTAGCTCTGCTCCAAGGCTTCCTACCTTAACCACTCGGCTACGGCGCGGGACTCTTGTCCAAAGTAACGGAAATAAAAACAGATTTGAATCTTCCTAAATGTAAAGAAAATATTTTGATCAGAGATAACCCTCGTACTTTTGAACCAATTAACATTCCGCTAAATCTAGAAGAACCAGTTACAAAATCTGAAACTCCCACGCCTGTACTAAATGCTCTAGCATTAGAAGCTGTGAATAAGAGATATCCACCAGAAGAATGGTTACATGTCTACACAGATGGATCTACTATTGATAACAACTCAGGATCAGGAATTACATGTGCATTATTTTCATTTTATCAACCAGCAGGATACCACACAACAAATTTTGATGCGGAAGTAACGGCCATTCATATTTCACTCCAACAATTACTATACAGAATAAATAAATTTCAAAATGCTGTCATACTCTCTGATTCTAAGGCAGCAATATATGCAATAAATTCACACTAAATGAAGTCAATACAAATTAAAGAGTGCTACAAAATGATTCAACAACTCCAAAAACTACAGAAAAGAATTCAATTGCAATGGATACCTGCACATTGTGGAATTGCTGGAAATGACACTGCTGATTTTCTTGCCAAAAAAGGCTCCAATTTAATTCAGAATACTACTAAAAGCTTACCTTTCACATCCATAAAAAGAATAATTCCAGTCTTTGCTTAAGTTTCTTTGAGTAGTAGGAAGTCCCCTGGGTTGGTTACCAGCCATCCACAGAGCAAGACTAGTGGTAGGGCTGCTACCTTATAGCCTCTAGTCAGGCGTTCAAAATATGGAATTTCCTCCATATTCGATGGAACGGTTATACCGCCGTGACTCGGTCCCCATTACCTCGTTAGTTAAAAGCAGGGTGTACCACGTGCAGGTGAGGTTGAGAATTAGGTAGGAGAGGTTATAGAATGCACATCACTACCTCTTACACCCCCAACTGGACATAGGGACCAAGGAAGACCAAAACATCGGTGGAAAGATCAAGACCATCTTCGCTAGGTTTACCGTACAGGCCACATGGCCTAAAACGAATTTGTTCATGATGATGATGATGATGAAAAAGAATAATTAAAAACAAATATAAAATCAAACAAAACCAAGACCTATGTAATAAAGCCAAAGACAAAAAATGGAATATTTTAGTAAAGAAGCCAGATATTATTCCAGAAATTCCACGTAATACTACAGTAGCAAAATTTAGACTTCTTACAGAACATGACTATTTGGCCAAACATTTATATAAAATAGGAATCTACACGAATCCAAATTGTCCTCTATGCAATAAAGACGAAGAAATGAATGAAGAATACCTACAAACCTGTGAAGTATTACCTGTTGAATCCACCATAGAGAAGTATTGGAGAGCAAGAACGCTAATGGCTTCGGTGCCAAGGCCCAGCATTTGAAAACAACAACAACAACAATTTTCACCCCACAAAAAAGCTACACATGTTACAAAACTGCTCACCACTAAGTCAAAACTAAAGCAAAATTTAAATTGTAGATACTGTGGCACCAATTAAAGACAATGTTCTAAATCAAAACACTCTAATCAACACAGATCCAAATTATCTGCTGACGTGTTTCACTAAAACATTCCAAGTGAGAATTTTAAAAGTCTGGATGTGCCGAATATCAGACATCATGATTGCCATAGCAACCATGAGAAGAAGAAAGGAATTTTCCAAAATTGTTAAGTGTCAAATATATAACCCATTACATTTTAGTTCAGTTCACTGCGGTAGGAATGTGGACACAATGTGATCTATCAGGAGCCTGAAGAGCACTCATTTTCCTCAAGAAGCTGGAGTAAAATAGATATTCTTTGTCAGAGAAAGATAATAAATGAATAAAATTAAATAATTGTGCTGTTATGTAATTATAATATAGGTGAAGAGGCATTTGACTCATTTCACCACAAAAGTTGCTATTGCAAGTGGCCCATCTGCACCATTTTACAGTAATATCTCACTTTTACATTCCGCAATATTCTTCAAAGGTTCCTTCAGTTTTCCTATATTCACAATGTAATTGAATCCTCAATTTTACAAGAATGAAATTTTATTTTCCTGCTATTTAAGCCACATCATGTCAATCATCATAAAATCAAACATGGAGGCTTGGTGATAACAGAACTGGTCATGACAACAATTCCCACCATGCAATTTATGTTGATGCTCATACTCTTTGCACTATATAGTGTTCTTCATGAACAAAGATATTCTATTTATTTTATTGATTGTTTCACTTCTGAACAATCGGTAAAGACAGCAAGTTCACTGAGACAACTAAGTTGGCTTCTGTACAATTGATAAAGAGCAGAGCATGTTCGTTGAGCCAATGAAGCTGGCTTATAGCTGACTGCAACATCTGCTGAAATTGAACCTGCCTACTACTTTGGCAAAACAACTTTTTTTTGAACTTATACAGGAAAAAATAACTATGAAGTTTAATTTAAGATTTAAATTAAATTGTTTCATACCTCACTTCATATCCAGTCTTCTAATTATACTGGTTTTGAAGCTTGGGTAGCTTCATCTTCAGTATTTTCTTGTCAACTGATGTTATGTCAATCAGGAGAACTGCTTCTTCCTCCCTTTGTAGGAGGACCGATGAACCTCTGGATCAAATCAGAGTCAGTGGGAATTTCGAAGTTCATAAGTTTTTCTTTCTTGTTTTTTTTAATGTGGATTTTTTCCCAAACTGTGACTTCTTTTTATTTTTCTATTTGTTTGAAAGAAAAAATTATGAACTTCAAAATTCCCCCTGATTCTGATTTGATCCAGAGGTTCATCTGTCCACCAACAGAGGGAGGAAGAACCAGTTCTCCTGATTAACATAATGTCAGTCGTCAAGAAATTACTGAAGATTAAGCTGTCTATGTTTCGAAACCGGTATTATTAGAAGAAAATCTTTTGATGGGGGTTGGAATGAATATTTTGGAGGCCAGGGACTCTATAATGGTTTAATATTCTTAGGGAAAATAAATCAATGGTGACAATATAATAATTTAAAGACTTTTTCCTGTTTTTCGTTATATGATTTCATTGGATATGAGATAAGGTATAAAATATTTGAATTTAAATATTGAACTTTTTTGAAATCTCAATGAAGGTTCATAGTGTAACTCATTATTTATACTTTAACCTGTCAGCATGGAGGGACGTGACATGAACGCAGGTTGAATTCTTCACCAGATGCAGAGCAATGTGATGTATACGCTAGCTACATGCACCTGCTTTAAACAGTTATTATGATCTTTGTGTTTACATTAACTATTTACCGTTTATATAATTTTTTTTAGAGACTTCAAAGTTTATATTAGTGCTTATATAAATCGATTACGGCCCTGAGTAACAAGTTAAAATAATTTTATATTTGCATTTATTTTTGCGGCCTCTGACATTTTTCTTATATTTATAACTTGATAAAGGATTTCTTAGAAAAATAAATTCACCTTTTTTTTTTGTAGATTAGCTTGTCTGTCAAATTGAATCTATTTTCAAATCTCTTCATTTTTAATAATAATGTCGCAAAATTCAGTATATATGAAGGCCCTACAAAGTTATTTCCGATTTACGCTATAGTACAGGACCACAACAGTAAATTTCAGATATATATATATATATATATATATATATATATATATATATTTCAATTGATGATACCCTTACATTATGGAAAGGTCTACTATTCACTCAGTATCTAAAAGGTAAAGTGGTCCACTACAGACCTTAGGAGCTCCTTGGGATATTAGGAGGTGAAGGTCCCACTTTTTCTAGACTACTGATTTTTTGTAGACTACTTGATGTAAGCCGGGTACTTATCTCTGTATGAAGGTCCATAAACAAGCATCTGGTACTCATTTCAGTTAGAGGCTCAATCCTTTGTTGCAGCTCTGCTAAATCGAGGGGCATGGGGGATGAACACGTTATCTTTTAATATAACTTCATAAGAAAAAATCATATGGGGTTAGGTCAGGTGACCTTGGAGCCCAAGGAAGTAGATGAAGAATAAATTAATTTTGAAAAATATATCCAATCCAATGATGAGGAACTGTATCCTGCAGATATTATGATGAAGATCAGGTGGAGCTCCATCTAGTCAGTTCAAAATTGTTGTACCATGTACAAATTGTTTTGCCTGTAGGTGTACCTTTGTGGTATTTTGTACGAAATTAGCGTTGAACTATCACGATAGACTCACATTTAGCAAACAGCAGCACACAAAACACCATCTTTGCACTCGTGAATGCCTTGCTTCATCAACTTGTAAGACTGCCCTCTAGCGATAAATTTTACAAGTTATGCTTCGTCAACAAGTATGTAACAAAACTTGGAAATATACTCTTTCCTCTGATATATGTGTTTCCACAAGTCTCTTCTACAGACCCACGGAGAGACTTCTGACTTCCCTTGTGTGGTACATGTAACTTACATAGCACATGGTTTACACACAGTATGTGACCAGGTATGTGAAATGTAATATTTTAATTTTAGGAAGTGATATTTTGAGGTTATTTTAAATTAAATTATTTCCAGACTGGAAAAGCTGACAATAAAACAGAATTTTGAATCATGTCCAAGAACAAATCAACATTAATATTGAGTTTATATATTAAATTTGGGAATTTTTGACATTATGAGGTTCAAATTCATAAGAATTAAATTAATCATGATTATTTCATACCTCATACTTCTATATTTCTTTAAATACAGCACTGCAGTATCGGCAATTTCTTATCACCATCATCATCGTTGAATCGTGAAAACAGCTGATGATGGTGATAAATTGCCGATACTGCAGTGCTGTATTTAAAGAAATATAGAGGTATGAGGTATGAAATAATCACGATTAATTTAATTCTTATTAATATTGAGGTAAGATGTTCAGACTGAAAATAATTTAATGTGGAATGTATTCTCAGTGGACAAATTAATTCCAAATGGAAAAAAAGAAAATGTTTGTTAAAGCTCCAACAGGAAAATATTTCTTCATAGCAAAAAATATAGACTTGCACTCCCACTTAGACCCTGGATTAACCTTTAGGAGACATGGTTAGTAGCAGTAGTCTATTATGCCAATAATTTTGAAAATTTTAAATCAGTAATTGGTGAATTACATAAGTATGATGCATCAACTGAAATTTTTCAAATTACAAATAAGTAATCTTACATATCTGTAAATTTGAGATTTTTTCTCACAAAAAATAGATAACCTACATCAATTAACTCCTGACTGAGACAATTAATGAAATGCAAGACATTGAGAAAAAAATTCAGTCATTCAAGGTTTATGAGAAGCTATTAAACAGAAATTTAAAAGTGAGTTAAAAAAATGGACTTCATACAATGTTTTGAAAGAACAAGTACAGTGTGATTCAGAAATATGGCTATACGTTTGATTGTATTTTGTGACGAAAATATTATTATTAAAGGAAATATGATGTTATCATTGGAAAGAGAATCCTTCAAGTTACAACAATAGAACAAAACAAATCACTTACAACAACACTAAGCAAGTCACTGTATTACTTCAAACTGTTCGCCGTTTACATCCAAGCATAATTGGCAACACTTTGGGAAGTCATTCATTGCGATATGATACATGTTTAGAGGAACAGCTCTAATTTCTTCCTCAATCACTAATTTCAGCATGTCGACATTTTGAGGTTTCCGGGTGTTATAAACTAGGTTAGGGTTAACAATTCGGTAGCGTAAAAAAGGCCTATATAATAAAATATTCTGTCTTTTAATATTAATTAAATTAATAGTGGCTCGAGCAGAGGCAGGAATGTGATGACTCTGAAAGCTTGGAATGCAATATAAGACCAAACCAATTTTATTTACAAAAACAAATACCAATAAATATAAAAACTCTTAGAATTACAGAATAAATGATAAAGCACTTACAAATATAAACCTCAACCCAGTAACATATGGAAACTATGGAAAACTCTAGGAATGTCGCGAAATATTAGTCATATAATACCAGATGTGACTCAGAGAGATCAGTTAATTTACTGACCTAACTAAAACTTTATTTTCTAAGTAATTATTTAATGAAGAGAATTACGTTCCCTATTTAACTCAAGTCTAATAGAACATCAGCAATTATTTCAAGTTAGATATGTATCCTTTCTAAGAACCTAAGTTCTATAATCTAATTTATCATGATAACTAAATGATCATGTGCCTTTCCACCATAAAACTTTGTAATTAGTATGTCACTTACATAAGAAGATAGAGTCCATGCTCAGACTAGTAGCGCTTCAGTGTATCTCACCTTCTTCTCACTTAGGGCCTAACTGCCTAGTTTAAATATCCATTTTCCACTACTTTCACGTACCAAATTAATTATGAAAAACCAACTTTCCTAGCCTAGGGCCACTATCTCCAATCTGAAAGTTTCCAGAACCTTCCCTCTTCTAACTGTATGTTGTTTTGATAGAGTTGTGAATTTAGACCTTTATTGCCAAAGGCAAATCTGATTACTGAGTATGTGTTTTCCATTAGTTTCCAATATAGTTTTGACATTCTTATCTATATCCGGTTTATTTAGGCCAGTTCATGAATACGACTTGAAATTGCGATTTTTACCATTACATATATATATATTAATTATTATTTTAGTATCTTATGACCTTAGGACGTCCTTACCTCCTAATCTCTACACTCTCCCATTACCGAACGGAATATTAGGGGTGAAAGCCCGAATATTCCGACATTAGGGCTGTCCCTCGTCTTCCGGGAATTTGGTGCGCTCATTTTCCCTTGTTCTCATTTAGTGACTTTGGCGGGCGTCATGATTACGTAAGTAGGGCTCGCCTCCTAACCACATAACCGTGGCTTAGCTTGTCACAAAATTTATTATTTTTACTTTTCGCGACTAATTCCTGACCTTACCTTGGTAGGTAAAAGTGTCCTTATTTTAGTAATAGTGAAGCCCTGTCAGAGGTCCCTACCCTGTAGGCCTACATTCTTGTTAGCCATCAGTCTTTTGAGTAAGTAACTAGCCTGCTGCATTAGCGCTTTAGCATTGGGTCGCAACTTTACGTACCCGACGTCACATTAAGATGGCCGCTTCCACTTTCCATGTTACTACAATGTCAAAAAAATCTAAAGAAATTGGTACAATGTTAAATAACCTAAAGGGAAATTATTCTCACTCCAGTTTTGCAGGATAGTATTTTAAGTCCAAAAATAAACCGGATGCCTTGCCCCATCGTGGTATAAATATTAGTTTCGATTTTCCTCGGATTTCCTGTTCATGGTGAGAATAATTTTACTTATAGGTTTGCACGCATAAATAATATACCCTCTCAATACTACAAATAAACACTTCCTTTAAAACAATGTTCCATGTCTGTCTAGCTCTGTTCATATTATTATTTTCACTTGCTTATTCTATGTTCCCTTCCCCCAAAATATTCTTTATTTATCACTCGTTGCATGCGTTCACTTTCACTTTCCCGCGGGTATGGATAAATTATTTATTTTGCACTATTGTTTGTTTTTTGCGTAGTTACTACTAGTGTACATACTCGCTTAGTCTTTCACCTTCTCTTTTAATTTTTGCTTTAAATGAGAATGTTAAGCCTTCAGGTTCAAGTTACTATTATTTTTGTGTACTGTAGTCTCTGCTGCGATATGCGAATGGAGTCAGTGCCTGTCCTTCCCGCTGGTTGGACCGGTGTCATGTTGGTCGCCATGATATTTTGCCTTAACCATTAGACGTGATGTCTGGTCTTTGAGGGATCTGTTTGTCAGGGATTGTAGGTTCGCCTTGCTGTTGCAGCTAAGTTAGGCCTCGGAATAGTTCAGTTATGTCATCTCCTGGCAGTTACTCAGTCATTTTAACTAGGTTTCATGGAAAACTAGAGGATAGGTATGAAGGGAATTGTTTGTTGATCTTGTAGGTTATTGCCTTGTTTTTCCTGTAGTTTATTGTAAATCGGATAATTCAAGGATGGATTTGGGTTGACGTTTGCTAAGGGTAGTGGGTACATGCTTGACTGGTCGTTCTCATTAGCTCTCATGATCCCTTGAGGCAGCAGCCCTGGAGCTTATTTATGTAGGCTGTCTTCGTCGTCAGAAGTGTATGGATGTGCAGCAGCCCTGGAAGCTTATCTATAGATGTTATCTCCATCGCCAGATGTGCATGGATGTGCAGCAGTCCTGGTAACTTGTTCGTTGTCTCTCGCACCTGTAGTCTAAATCATATGGGTTAGATCCGTTACATTTGACTGGGGGGGGGACCTTGGGGTATACTTTTAACCGGGCAATTGTCCAAAGCCTCGGTCGATTCTCTCAGTGACATACTAATTACTATTCAGGTGGAAATCAAACTCTAGTCTTAATCTACCTGTCTGGCATGGTTCTCCTCCTCCCTATGTTTGAGAATCTTTAGTATAATGGATATGCATAGTTACTTTATTATGTTTTCATTGTTTTTCTTGTTTTGTTTTACTTGAATATCTCCCGTTTGATATTTTAATTAACCTATCCGTCATTTCCCTAATATCGAGCAATCGATAACTGGTACATAGTTTCCCTGTTCTACTCATAACTTCCTTATCCTAGCATTACATGTCTATTAGTTTAGGCTTCCTCGCCTGTACTAGTGTGGACAGGTATTCAGGTTGTTTAATCTTCATTGTTCGTATAACACAGATTTGTTGATCTTATTTCCATAATTTTAACCCGTAAGTTATATTTTAGTTAATATAAGCCTTATTTTAAAAGCGCGTCAAGAGTTAGTTAACCTGAATATCTGTCACCCTTTCATCTAGATGTCCTGGATGGGACGTTTTATACCACAGTCTTATTATTTTTTTATGTACCCGAATATATATATATATATATATATATATATATATATATATATATGTGTGTGTGTTTTATGTCTTTCCATGTTTACACCATACTGGCTATCCTTACGTTAGATTAAACACTTCCTAATTCAACTCGATATCCTTTGTTACATGTTCCTTACTTATCCACAGAGAATTTCCTATTCTGTTCGTCATATCCTGGTACTAGCCAGTAACTCAGCATTTACAGTCTTACATTATTTATTTTTCCCATGGTAGATTATTAATTATGTTTAATTTTTATCCTAGCTTTTTATATATGGTTAGGGTGTACGCCGAGCATGTTTTATCTTTCATAATCATGTCTGTATTTTAAACTTATATCATGTCGACAGGTTCCATTTATGATCTTAAAACCGTTTCACTATTTGAAATTTCATAACTCCTTCCCTTTTGTTAGCTAGATCTCATTTCCTTTCCTATGTTCTGAAATAGGTAGTACCTCTACTCATGCTTTCTCTTTGACAATGGTGTATTTCACCCTGTCATTTAACTGAAAATATGAAAACTTTACATTATTTTCGTTTGGTATAAAATTATTCCCTGATTCTCTCTCTATCTTACATACGAGTTTAACCTCTCTTTTTGTCATCTCCAGCTTCCGAATCCTAGGGTTTTCTTCCCTTTTTCGTTTACATTACATTATTTGCGGTCGTTCCTAATTTACTTTAGACTGCTTATATCGTCGCTTAAACTTATTTACACCACCTTATATGTTTAACCTCTCGTTTGTCATCTTCCTTCCTAGGTCAATCTGTCTCTCTTGGCTTTACTTATCAATCGCACAATCGTGTGTATGTACATTTCCCCATTTATTCTTCTGTTCCCTCTAGTGCACTAGGGTTTCCGTTGTTAATTTTGCTAGCATTGTTAATCCGCTTGGACCATATTATACCTGTGCGTACGTCTTTTCCCTCGCGGTTTTACTTTCCGCTTTCCTAACCACCGGTGGATATTTCTTAAGGGTCGCAGTTCGCATCCCTACCCAGTGGCTCTAGCGTAGGCCAGGCCGCCTCGAAGTAGTATGCCTCCCTTGCTTCCTATCCTGATTCTCTGTTTCTCTTATCTTCATGCTATCCTCTCCTAAGGGTCGCTGTTCGCATCCCTACCCAGTGGCTCTAGCGTAGGCCAGGCCTCCTCGAAGTAGTATGCCTCCCTTGCTTCCTATCCTGATTCTCTGTTTCTCTTATCTTGATGCTATCCCCTCCTAAGGGTCGCTGTTCGCATCCCTACCCAGTGGCTCTAGCGTAGGCCAGGCCTCCTCGAAGTAGTATGCCTCCCTTGCTTCCTATCCTGATTCTCTGTTTCCCTTATCTTCATGCTATCCCCTCCTAAGGGTCGCTGTTCGCATCCCTACCCAGTGGCTCTAGCGTAGGCCAGGCCTCCTCGAAGCAGTATGCCTCCCTTGCTTCCTATCCTGATTCTCTGTTTCCCTTCTAACTTCTTGTAGGTTTCTGTGTGATTTCCCTAACATCGCTTAGCCAAGATTGACCTAGGTTGCAGTCTATTCGCTCGTTTTTATCTTGATATGGTTCCGAGTGATTGTGGGCTCAAGTCTGGCGAGTCTTAGAGCGATCTAGTGGCCATTCACTAATCTAATTAAGTTCCAAATCCCATGTGTGTGTGTGTGTCTATTCTCAACTGGTCACTAGTCCCACTGATATGCTATAAAGGTGTACAGAGGGAGAGATCCCGGCCGCAGATTCTTTCTCTGTTTCCTCCTGTATGCATCTCAGCCAAGTGTTATGATCAGACGAGTATAATAATTGTTGTGTAATTTCCATTAGAAATATATTCAGTGTAGCCCTTGAAATCCCAAATTTATATGATAATACTCTCCACTACATCGATTAAGACACCCAACTATCGGTGAAGTATCCTAACCTCCATCTTCTAAATTGTAAGGGAATTCATTTATTTTTGTGTTCGATCGTTTCTATATGCATCGTACATCCGGAAAGATCGTACCTCTATCCTACTCTTAATTGCATTTTGAAAATTTATAATTCATTCCTAAGTTCCCATGCCCCTTTTCCGTTCTTTTTTTTTCTCAAAACTAATTTTACCGAGCTAATTGAATATCCGTCACTTCCATCTTAGTTGAATCCTGCAGCTGAGTGTCCTCCCTTATGTTATTATGTTTGAAAGGGTCAAGTCAGTTTAAATTTCTGGTCTTCGCACAGGCCTCTGTCTTAAGGAATATCTCGTCTGTGTTGGCGGGGCAGCTCCTGTGGCTGCGGGATTAAGACCAGATCCTAAAAAGGATTCGCTATCGGAATCCAAGAATTCAATTCCATCCCTGACATCTACCTCCTCTAATCTACGGGGCGTTTCTTCTCGAGGGACTATGACCCTAGCTATGGGGTGGTCGGGTTCCCAAGGAGGGTCGTTTGAATCGGGAATGTCGATTTCGGATGACTCCGAGTCGGCATCGTCTCCATCGGATCGAGAATCTGGGTGGTTTGAATCCGATGGTGGGGTTATTGTCGGGAGGAGATTTTCACGGGATTCGAGTCTTAGGTCCGGGGTCAATAGATCGGGTTGTGAGGTAGTAGGAATATGGTTGGGTGGTCTTGGAGTAGTGGGGTCATAGTACACCCTCTTCATTCGATTCACATTCACCGTAACCTCATTCTGGTTCTCCGTACGTATTACGTAATTAAAGTCGCTTCTGCGTTGCAATACCTGATACGGTCCTGAATATTGGGGAGAAAATTTATTACAACCTTTGGAACCTATCGTCATGTTTTTTAACAAAATCCACGATCCTATTTCAAATTCTCTTAACCGTTTCCCGCGGTTATAGTATTTTCTTTGTCTGGCTCTTCCCTCCTGATTCTTCCGTTTTACTGTCGCGTGGGCGTCTTTTAATGCCTTGGCCAACTCAGTTATGTGCCAATCGGCGGTATCTGGCGCCGGTTTCCTATATTGCGTAATTCTTGCAGTTAGATCATCCAAAGTAGGAGCAGACATTTCTCTTCCGAATAGTAAAAAGTGGGGGGTATAGCCTGTGACAGAGTGTGGAAAACTTCGTGCCGCCATTAGACTGTAATCTACATATTGATCCCAATCATTTTGTTTTTTATTTACATAATGGCTGATCGTTTGATTCAGCCCATGGTGGAATCGTTCGACTTTTCCCTGGGACATAGGGTGATATGCAGTTGATAGGATTCTCTTAATCCCCAACATCTTGCTCATCTGCTTGAACAAATCCGATAGAAATTGTGTCCCTCTGTCTGATGTTAAAATTGTCGGACACCCGAACCGCGTGAAAATATTGGTCATTAAAGCATGAGCCACAGTCTCCGCATCTTGACTGGGTAGTGGTATGGCCTCGGGCCATCTAGTGAAATGACAAATATATGTCAATAGATATTTGTTTCCTCTCGGTGTAACAGGATATGGCCCACATAGATCGATCGAAGTGATATGAAATGGGTAGGTTGCCTCAGGCAAATCTCCTAATGGCGCAGGTGCCAAATCTCCCCGTTTCATTAATGCACACGAGCGACATCTCTTAATATATTCCTTTACATCTCTCGTCAAGGTCTCCCAATAATATTTTCCCTTTAGGAGGGCCAGGGTTCGATTTTCGCCCTGGTGTCCAGATGTCACTAGGTCATGATGTACCCTAAGTATAGCCTCAATTAAGGTTTTTGGAATTATTAAGAGGCGAGAGTCCTTATCATGCCAATAGGCCAGACCCTCGTCGTCCAGGGTGAGCTTGCTCGGTTTCCCTTTCTGGACCTTTTCGATTTCTGTATTACAAAAGAAATCGGCAGCCTGATGGGCTTTAATATTGTCCCTAGTTAGGGAGAGGTCCACCTCACCTGTCTGGATCAGACCCACGTAACGTGATAGAACGTCTGCATTGGTATGCAGTTTCCCGGGTTTATGAATGATGTTAAAATCATAATCGCTAAGAGCAGTAGCCCATCTCGTTAGCCTACTGGACCCATGATCTCTAGTCACTTTTAGCCACACTAGGGCATTGTGGTCAGTCACTACTGTGAATGGAACACCATACAAATAACATCTGTGTGCCCTGATCCCATATACGACTGCGGCTAGTTCTTTATGCGTGGTTGTATAGTTTCGCTCTGCAGGATTTAGGACCCTGCTCCAGAAACTAATGGGTCGCTCTGAGTCTCCCTCTTGCTGCCAGAGAATAGCACTAATAGCTATGTCTGACGCGTCGGTACTAAGAAAAAATGTTTTACTAAAATCTGGATGGTGAAGGATCGCGTGAGTCATTAAAGCCGTGCGTAAGGAATCGAAAGCGTCTTGCTGTCGTTCCCCCCATACGAACTTCGTGTTTTTCCGTGTAAGCTCGGTTAATGGTACACTTGTGTGGGCGAAGTCTGGGATAAAGGTTCGGTAAAAACCTACAAGTCCAGAAAAAGGCTCTTATCCTTTTACTGTCTTCGGTCGGGGGAATTCCTCGATACTTTTTACCTTATCAGGGTTTGGCCTAATGCCTTCTCTACCCACGATATGTCCCAAGTAGGCGACTTCTGTTTTTAGCAAATTCACACTTGTCACGGCTTAGTTTAAATTTTGCCGCGCGCATTCTTTCAAATACTTTGGTCAACTGGAGGACGTGTGTTTCCGCTGACGGGGAGGCGATAAGTATGTCATCTAAATATACTAGGGGCTTAAGTTCTCCCATTCCCATGAGTACCTTATCTAGTATCCTACTCCATGTCATGGGGGCTCCACATAGACCTTGAGCCAGTCGGTTAAATTTGTAGGTCCCGAATTGAGTAATTATCCCAGTTTTTTCACTATCTTCGGGTTTAATTGGGATGTTGTAGTATGCACTTTCAACATCCAGAATAGTGAAATACATCTTTCCCGAAAGCAAGGCAAGGTTTGCCTTCAGGTCCGGTATTGGATAATTTGGGAGGAGAGTTACATTATTTAGGGCGCGATAGTCAGCAACTAGACGCAGTTTGGGCGTACCATCCGGGTTCAGTTGCTTTTTCTTGACTAAAATTACGGGGGCGGTCCATTGCGTAACTGCCGGCGTAATTACGCCTTGTTCTTCTAAGGTGTCTAATTTATTCTTTAATTCATCTCTTAGCGCATAAGGGACTGGATAGGGATTTTTTCTAATGGGGAGCGCATCTCCCGTGTTAATTTCATGATAACCCATGTCAGTGCACGGCAACACACCTCCTTTATCATATAAAAATAAATCTGCATTGTCTAATAACACAGGTAAAATTATTTCCCTTTCTTGCGGTGTTAAGTGACTCACTTTCTGTTCGAGCTCCGCTCTTATCTCATTCAACTGCTCGTAATTACCTAAATCACGTTCGTAATACTCCGTCTCCGTTTCGTATTCTGTATGATGATCTAACTGCTCTTGGCTAGCACAACTCATATGCGTACGCTGGTAATTAAAAAATACTCGATTTTCCTCCTGGTTTTCCTTTTTATCATTTGATACTGATATATTATTTTCGCAAGCTTCGGTGTTTCGCTCTTTATTATACCCGGCACCTGTAACTCCTGGGGACATCCCTGTTATGGTAGCCAAAGATGTGTTCGTTTTGATTAACCTCTCTCCAGCAATAGGATTGGTCCCTTTTTCCTTTTTTCTTCGGATCCTCCGTTCTCTATTTATCCATGTTCTATATCTCTTAATTATTTGTGTACCACCGGAGGATTTCCCCTTGTCTCTAGGCAACCAACTGCTGGCGTCAATGGCTCTAGCATCCGCTATGTTCGTCCTTAGGGGAGAGTGTTCCCGTTCCCTTTCCTCATTTATCCTCTCTATACTCTCCCTTAAAACACGTTCGCCCATTCCTATTCTCTTGCCCGCGCTTATCGTTCTATATTCGTCGCTGGTGTTAGCTACTTCTACTAAACAGTATCGGTGCGGTTCCTTCGGGTTAGATGTGGGCCCTAATTTCACGCAACGTTTGTTGTGTTGGTAGAAGACAGGTGATAGGGTTCTGCCAATATATAGTTTATCTTTATCTAAACCCATGTCCATTCTCGGTTCTATCAGTAGCTCTAGAGGAAAGCTTCCTGACTGGGGATTCTTTATGCGACCTAATATGCACCGTGTTGTCTTGGGGGCGATGGCAACCTTCCCTTGTGTCACTATCTCCCATCCATGGTCATTTTTCTCAGGGGTATGGTCCGAGGACTGGCTAGGCGAGATATCCAATTGACGGTGATCAGCCGTGCAGTCCACCTGTGGGTCATGATCATGTAGGGGATAGATCTTGGACCCTAATTTTACATAGCCTTTTTCCATGTTAATGTCAGCTTTTAATTTAGTAAGTATATCTCGCCCTAATAATCCATCAAATTCGTAGGATAAATGTGAAATCACAAATTCCTCGGTGTAGCTGACATCATCTATTTTGAATGTTATCATTTGGGAGCCTAATAATTCGATTGGTAGGCCCGATATACCATATGCTGTGGACACCGCAGGATAAACCTCGAGTTACTAATTCCAGGTTTTATAATAGAGACGCATGCTCCAGAATCGATCAGAAAGGAACGATCCTTATCTTCAATTCTGACGGTAATTAGCAACTCACGAGTGGTGTCATAGACCCTAAATACAGTTAATGTCTTCGGGGTGCTGTGTTCGACAATTGGGTCTGCGTCGTCGAACGTGTTGAGTTTTGGGGCTTCCTGCCTCATGGGGCAGTCTCGAGAAATATGTCCGGTTCGATTGCACTTATAGCATTCCCTGTTATCCCGAACCGTGGGTGGATTTCTACGGGCAGTGTTTCCTCCTGAATTTGGGATCCTAGGTGAGGCATGGTATCGAAAAGGTGTCCTGTTGTATCGGATTGACCCGTTCTGAGCGAAGTCATCCATCTGAGGTGTATAGGATCTACATTGAAATACGTTGTGCCCTATCCTGTGGCAATAATCACATGTGCTTCCTTTATTGGGGTTCTTATCCTGTGCCTCCCCTTCGGCGTCTTCCATCGCATTGCTATCTGAATAGCCTCCTCTAGCGATATCGGGTTAATCACCTTTAAAAATTTACTTAGATTTTTACTAACTCCCCGTACAAAGGCTAGTAGTGTCCTACGATTTGCCTCCTCCTTCATACATGCTTGCTCTATCGGATCTACCTTGACTCTTATCGATCGTATTCCCAGCTCTCGGCACCTATCCGCGAATCTCTGCACTGGTTCATTAGGCCTTTGCTTGGCCTCAGTAATTTGCCTGCGTATAGCTCGGGGTTATATGTTGAAAATCGCTCTATGAGTCGTGTAGCCAAGGTCATATAGTCCGCGTCATTTAGACTCGGATCTCCTGCTAAAAATGTCGTAGCTGCGCCCGTTAATTTAGCTCTAATGATTATAGCTTTCTCGGTGTCATCCCATTTACTGATTTTTGCCCACGTATTTACTGTGTCTAAAAACGCTTCTATCGTCATGCTCGGGTCCGTCCCTTCCCATAGGGGAATCTGTTCTACCATAAGCCTACCACCAGCCGCGCTCTCCCTCGCTGGGGGCGGTGGAGGCGGGGGTGCAGTTGGTGTAGTTTTAGGAATGGAGGTAGCTACCGAAACTAATTGACCTTGAAGCTGAGACTGAACAGCTTCATATGTCATCAGTCTAGCTGTCAACTCCTTAATTGCCGCCTCCATCTCTTCCATGGATTGGGGATTAACCTTAGGTGGCATTGTTACGTTAAATCTACTACACAAGACTAAAGTACTTAGATAATATTGTCCTAACCGGCACAAATAATTACACACAACAGTCCCTATAAATCAATAAATTTAAATATAGTTAGACACACCGCATATATATATAAATATTCCACAAAAAGAAAAAAATCACACAAGATAAAACTTTCCTGTAAAAGACAAGTTATTACAACCATAATTTCACTAAAATATCATAAAAATACACACAAACACAATATTTTCCCTGTAAATAAGCTATATTCGATTGCTCGAGAAAAAATATTAATTAATATCTTACGGCTAATTACCTGACCTCTCTCGTCACAATAAATCTCCTATTTGCTAGAGAAAGAAAAAAAAGGGAGTAATTAATTGAATATTAATATTAACATGAAGTTTATTTCCGCGAATTTAAATTTATGACTTAGCAAGTTTAGTTTTGGCTCCGGGGGTCCGTTTCTTTTTCGGAAATATAATAAGATATTATTTTTCCGAGATGCCGACCAGCTGTCACCAAATTTGTTATAAACTAGGTTAGGGTTAACAATTCGGTAGCGTAAAAAAGGCCAATATAATAAAATATTCTGTCTTTTAATATTAATTAAATTAATAGTGGCTCGAGCGGAGGCAGGAATGTGATGACTCTGAAAGCTTGGAATGCAATATAAGACCAAACCAATTTTATTTACAAAAACAAATACCAATAAATATAAAAACTCTTAGAATTACAGAATAAATGATAAAGCACTTACAAATATAAACCTCAACCCAGTAACATATGGAAACTATGGAAAACTCTAGGAATGTCGCGAAATATTAGTCATATAATACCAGATGTGACTCAGAGAGATCAGTTAATTTACTGTCCTAACTAAAACTTTATTTTCTAAGTAATTATTTAATGAAGAGAATTACGTTCCCTATTTAACTCAAGTCTAATAGAACATCAGCAATTATTTCAAGTTAGATATGTATCCTTTCTAAGAACCTAAGTTCTATAATCTAATTTATCATGATAACTAAATGATCATGTGTCTTTCCACCATAAAACTTTGTAATTAGTATGTCACTTACATAAGAAGATAGAGTCCATGCTCAGACTAGTAGCGCTTCAGTGTATCTCACCTTCTTCTCACTTAGGGCCTAACTGCCTAGTTTAAATATCCATTTTCCCCTACTTTCACGTACCAAATTAATTATGAAAAACCAACTTTCCTAGCCTAGGGCCACTATCTCCAATCTGAAAGTTTCCAGAACCTTCCCTCTTCTAACTGTATGTTGTTTTGATAGAGTTGTGAATTTAGACCTTTATTGCCAAAGGCAAATCTGATTACTGAGTATGTGTTTTCCATTAGTTTCCAATATAGTTTTGACATTCTTATCTATATCCGGTTTATTTAGGCCAGTTCATGAATACGACTTGAAATTGCGATTTTTACCATTACATATATATATATATATATATATTTTAATTATTATTTTAGTATCTTATGACCTTAGGACGTCCTTACCTCCTAATCTCTACACCGGGCATAAACCTTATCCTTCAAATAACCCTACAACCAATAGGTCACATGCTGTGAGGTCAGGGGAACGTGCTGACCATTCAATGGGGCCTCTTCTTCCCACCCACCTGTTTTGCAAATATCATCCAACATTTCCCTCACCGCAATTGCATAGTGAGGAGGTGCATCATCCTGCTGGAATAAACATTGTTCATGTTGAGCACTTTGCATTACCGGCAGGACAATTTGTCTAAGGATATCACTATACTGATCACCATTAACAATCTCATCCAAAATTCGCTTTCCTAACAGTCCTTCCCATCCGATCATAGCCCAAACAGTGACTTTGCCGTATCTTAAACATGACTCCTCAATAACATTCTCTTTACCATAATAGTGAAAATTGTGTTGATTAACATGTCCGTTCACATGGAAAACAGCTTCATCAGAAAATTAAAATTTTCTGAATTAATGTTCATCGTTTGCTGATTCCCTTACAACAAATTCACAAAATTCCATCCACCTGTCAGGGTCATCTTCATTAAGTTCGGGGACACGAATTGGTTTGAAGGGGTGGTACTTCTCACGCTTCAAAACACGACACATACTCGATTGACTGATATGAAACTCATGTGCAGCTTGGAGGGTTGATTTTTGTGGGCTAGCATCGAACGCCTCCACAATTCTCTTCGTTGTTTCTGCATCTGTGCCAATGCGAGGCCTTCCAGGAGGTTTGATTTTCTGCATCCTTCCCGTTTCCAGCAATCGTTTTCTTCACTTCCCCACAGTCGACGGTAGTGGTCTTGGGGTCAAATCCTTCTAACTTATAAGTCAAATTATGGGATAATCAAGCTGGATACGATGTTACCCCGGTTTCTAGTCCATTCATAAGAAATTGCATTCTTTGAATTTCTGCAGAGAATAAGGTTTATCGTTCATAACGATTCTAACGTTTTCTCGAATAGTAGTTAAAGCTTCTCGCATGTGTCCTAATAGTTCAACATAATCCATTATTCCTATTGGCATACAAATGGTCCACATACTCCCTGAGAGTAAAATATCTTACTGTTTTTTAGAAATATATCTTACGTCCTTTACCCACTTATGGTGCCGCATGGGAACGCAGGTCTGTAACAAACATGAAGCCTAATGACAAAATTTTATAACACGTGGTATAGAAAGAAAATATAAATATTTTAATTTTACCTTGGGGAAATCCACCTCCACCTCTAGTGCCGCTACTAGCACTAAAATTATCGTTTTTTCTGTTGTCCATCTCTTAAAATTACATGTCCAACTACCGCTGTTATTGAACCCTCTATTAAAATGCAATCCCCAGTCGCATCCTGTTCCTCGGCCGCCTCGGTGTGGTTGCCTCTTATCAAATACCTTTATTGCGGGATTTTCCCTCTCTTACTCCACCGTCATAGCGATCCTAATTGCCTTTTATAGGATATCCGGCATTTGATACCTAACCTGAACTCCTGGGTTACCTCGTAACACGTTAATAATCTCCTCTCTGCTTCTTTGTTTAGTGCCTGTTGCTCTACATGATTCTGTACAATTTTGATAGTTTTTCTACTAAGCTTTCGTAACCTATCTGCAAATTCTTGTATCCCTTCATCTCTATACTGCTTTGCTGCCTGTAGACTCGAATAGTGATAAAAGTCAGTGTTTTTCTCTAAACCTCTTTTTAATAGCTCCACTAACCTTACATAGGGAATTCTATCAGTTACCTCGGGGTGTGCTGCCTCCCCTACTTTAAATGAGATGAGTCTCACTTTATCCCTTTCAGTCAGATTACCTGACTGCTGCTCCATCGACTTTTCTTAGAAAGTCTTGTACAGGGGTTCCAGCTTAGGGTCCCATAGACATATCCATGTGGCTACCGACAAATCGTTCACTAACAATGGCTTTGTTTCTTCTTTTTCGCTCATTTTCATTTAAGTGATTTAATTACAATTTTAACTAATTGTTTTCTATTTTCTTAACCGAATTTTGCTTTGTTTCCGATTCCCCGTTCAATTAATCTGGGAATGTCTGGACTGTGGATATCTAATGGCACAGTGGCTGGTTACCACATGGGCTGGTAACACCCTAACAGTTTGTCCTGGCCAAATCTCAAGTGTCACACGGAGCGAGGAGCATGAGCACGCCGATTGTCGGCCATGCTTAATTGTGGTGCTTGTGGAGGACGAGGATGCCAACCATACCGTATTAAATGGCCACTTGTTTGCTTTCTGCACTTTGTAGTGAGGAAGGGAAACGAAGAGACAAAAAAATACTTAAACCACAAAAATTGTCCTTCTGTTGTAATTAAATATGAATTAATGCAATGGTTATGCACAGTTTATATATTTATTCGTATTTCCTTCCTTATCCCAGTATGATATCCTTAATATTCCTGTTCACTGCTCTTGGTACGTTATATATTGGAATGTATTCTGTATGTTCTATCACTATTGGGGGTATTCTCACTTTTTATCACTATAGCGTTTAACTACTTGCACATCTACATCGATATACGCTTCTACTCCTGGATCTCTATCGTATCTGAGGCATTCAACATTAGGTACCTTATAATTATTTATTGGTTTACCCTCAAAACATATTCCAAGCTTAGATTTGTCTTTTAAATTAGCGAACTTATAATCAAATTGATCTAACGACTTAGGACCAATATTAGTGTGATCCTTAAAAAAGTCGTATGCAATCTCTTTTGCAAGTTGTGTTGTATCTGGCAAGATGCACTTACTACCTTTATATACAGGACAGTGAATGTTCTATCACAAGGATCCTTGATCTGGAACCATGACGCCATATAAAGTAAATCATAATCCTGGTTTGAAAAATACAGATTGTAATGTCACAAATTGGGCACCTTGCTGCCACCAGATTGTCGCACCATAAATTGGAACGTTCTGCAAGTCCATCTTGGATATCAATGGAAGGGATTAATTCCTTGCCGAGACTGTGTCTCTCCAGGCTGACGGTAAGAATACAAAATATTCAGCAAAATGAAAATATAAACAATGATTTATTACTTAAAACTAAGAGTACAAGAAAATATAATAATAATAATAATACAAAATAAAATACCTGAAATTCTTACTTAACACAGATATAAATGAGAGTGCGTGACATTATTGTGATGGGATTCTAACAGTTACGTTACTTAAGAGCTGCATAAATAATCAGCTAAAACAATATTATATATATATATATATATATATATATATTAGTTAAACAAGAAAGAAAGAGAGAGAGAGAGAGATCTATTCGTTAATAGACAGATAGATTGTGATGATTATGGTGACTATTTAACTCATGCCCCAAATGGGAGTCAATGACCAATCACGTTTCAATGATTTCTGTATTACAACCAATCAGAGACGTGTTTGACGAAATAATTATCAACGTTAGGATTATCATATATTAAGCAAAGCTCCTCCTTTTTAATATTCTGAACAGGTCTGACCGTTATTTTGCAGTGACTGAGCCTATAACAAATACGGCTACCAGATTGTATATAATAGTGCTTACATGTCAACATTTGTAGCAATTGATTATACCACCAAAAAAGAAACCACTGTTTGCACTTTCTTAAATGTATACGACATCAAAAATGAATTAATATACAGATTGATGTGTTTCATTTTTCTCCACTAGAGAGCATTCTTACAATATTGCGTTCCTTTGGCAATAAATAGTATGATCTGGTTGCAGTGATAAACAAAAGAAGCAGTAGAAGCGTAGGCTACCTATCGTTTCTCATTAGTTTTCAAACATCACCGTTTACTTTAAATATAAAAATATTTTTAAATAACTGTAGTTAAATAATGATTTGTGAGTAAACAGCTTTATTTTATTCGTTAAATAGTCCTAACAAATGCCACTCTTGATTTCCAAATTCTCTAGATAAATTCACTCCTCACTTCGTGAGTCGTGAATTTATCGATAATTTGGAAATCACTCGTGGCATTACTTATGATAGTCTTCCTCCCGGGGTTGAAGCTGTTGGCGTCTAAGTGCAAAGCGTGCCTCTAACTACTGACGTCACCCTATGCGATAGCTATGTTCTAACAGAGTCTGACGCTATCTGATTTATGGGATATTTATTCTAGCATTTTAGGGCGCTGGCCAGAGGGATGCTCTTCTTTGTCTCTTCCACGCGTGGTGGTCAAACTTTGCCGTTGGATACGTGACCAGTCATGGTGTGAAGAGTCCACATGTAATCCTTATATGGAATTTAACTTATGATCTTTCATTTACAAGGAAAACCATGCAGTTCCTTAAATTATTTCATGCAACAGCCATGACTATGCAGGATGTTACTAATGCATCCTATCTCTAAATATTCTCTTTAAGGAATGTCTTTAAAGGAATTTTAGGGGCTAAAGCAATATATGAGGTACCCATCAAAATACAATAGGGGCAGTGTAACCGTGACTTTATTACCGTCTTTACCATAAGGGCACAGGGGGCCCCATCCTCATGGGGGCCCTGAAAGGGAGATATATTCACTTATACCATGCTATGCTCGGGATGATAATTAATCTCCACTCGTTCTTCTGTGACATCGGCTCGTTCTGGAACTCACCCAAACCAAAATTGGCCACTTCTGTGTCTCGTAGCATAAATAGCTAAACTACACCATCTGGAGGTCATTTACACAAACTACTCCGATTAGAGAGTCGAGCTTGCATAGATATTGATTTGTATAATAGAAATTAATTAAGATAATAGAATTGTTGACGTGTTCATAAATCATTTGATTATGTCGAAATGAACGTATCTATTTCTTTGGTTTACAAAAAAGAAAAAAGTTGCAGCTCAAAAAGAATTCACCAAAAAACTTCCTAAACTTATTTCATTTTTGCAGTTGAAGAAACAAATAGGCTGACTGAAACTTCACCCTCATCACCTCAAGATCAAAATACTTGTGAATATCAAGGGAAAAAAAAGAGCTTATATGTGACAAAAATGACAAACACACATCAGATCTTGAACCCTCCACTTCACGCTATTATGAGTTAATAACTACAAGTTTGGAAAATATACCTTCTGATCCTGTTATGTACAGTGATGAAATTTTAACGGAAGAAGTACACGATATTTGGATTCGAAAAAGGTCAGAGTTTTTCCAAAATAAAACTTGTGACTTCTCAGAAACCTCTACACGTTTTCCAGAATCAAGCAGTAAAACAAAAACTAGATACTTAACTAAAAATATTTATGGGATTCTCCACTTTAATTTACCCGATATATTTTCGAAGTCTTACAGAACAACAGTGCACATGCGCTGGAGTTTATAGAGCCAAGCGATAACCCACCATCGAACCACATATCGATTATTATCGTTGTTTTCATTATTATCGTTTTTTATGTATTTAATCACATTTAAAATGTAACGAACCTAAAAGCTCACTAACTAACTCATACTTAATCTAATTAAATTACTCTAACCTAGGGTGGATCCCGTGAAACGCCATTTTTTTCACTCCTTAATAATCGCAACCATCAATAACCCACTGGTTCCAACTATATAATATACTTCAACAAGGGTCAACAAGAACGGACCTAATGCATTCTGCTGATGATGGGACTAGTCCCGAAAGGCCTACAGAGTTTTTAAAAGAACTTAAGTTGAGGAGATGGACCTACAAGGTAACTATTTTATAGTTTTTAACTGTACATTATATTACTGTGATATAATATATTCTCTGCAGAAAATAGCTAGTCACCATTACAATATGTGTATTTGAATAAATACTTAAAAATTCTAAAATGGAGTTATAAAAATTGTTTTAAATATTTAAAAATGTTACTGAATACAGATGAAGACTTATAATTCACAATAATAAACTGAACATTCATGGGTAAATCATTCTAAACTTGAGCCAATATTTTTACCCGTAAATTGACGAATGGTGAATCTGTATAAAGAAAATAGCTCCTTTATTCACCGCCGAAGGAATATGTGTACTGTTATTGCTGCCGTCTATTTAATACTACTGCTGGTACTGGACATAGTTTGAGTTCTCTGAATGGCTATACAGATGGAAGCATATAAGCAACTAATTAATGGAGCATGAGAAAGTTTACAGAATAGTACTATGACCATGGGCGTTGCAATAAAACGTTACGCAAGTCTGATCTATTATTATGTCATTACACACAATAATTTCGATCAGTATGAATCGGCTGCTAAAGAAAAGAATCCTAATGCTGCTATAAAAACAAGGATCATCAGAGACTGTACAGAAGACAAATTTTATATACGTACGTTTATTCCTATAATCCACACATTTAAAAAATCATTCGGCAGCATACCAAGAAATTGCTAATCAATTTAATTTCCACTGTCAGTTTGTAACAATCGATTCTGACGAGTTGACAAAAAATGCAAAGGATTTGCAGAATTATATCACAAAGACATTAATGCATATGATCTCAAATTTTTTGTATTGCATGTTCGAAATTTAATAGATCCTTTTATACATATTATCTTAGGGTAAGATAGTATAATGCCAGTAATTATGAACAAACTATTTTTTTAGTATGTGTTCAATCCCAGATGAATCTTTACTTTTTGCATTTTTTTTTTATTATTTACATGGCCGTGTATTAAAACAATAATCTGAACTAATTTATGCCTGAACTTTGGCAATAAAAAAGCTATGGTACTTTACTTCTTTAAACATCAAAATAAAAAAAAAGTGATTCTACAGTAAATAAATAATAGAAAATTAAAATAGCTCAGTTCCTAAATTAATCAAATATAAGTCTAATTACATAATATAAACATGCCAGGAAAACTTGCCATGTGACTATAAATACAGAATTTTAGGACCAGTAGTGTGTTTCGATGGCTCTGAGCCAAAGTTTCTGATCACAAAACCTGTCACTTAGGATTCAAACCCCTTAGATGTTTTTCAGATAAGTATTTTAACACATATTAAAATTGTAAAATATTTGGGAACATACTATTTAATAAACAAAATATCTAAATATATTTCATACATATTACTTCAAGTTTTTCATGTTACAAAGATAATTGTAGATGACAAGTAGAATTTAATTATATAATCTGTTGAACCTTCGTTTGCAGAGGTTGGGCATGTGAGGTTCGGAATCTCAGTTCTTGGGCACATCTGTGACTAATTCTCACTCTCCCTTTTTTTTAAAAGTGTACATCTAAATAAAATATAAAAAGTAATTTGAACATGCAATAAATTCCAAATGGTAAAAGAAGAATGTGACAGGCATTGATGTGACTTACAAATTCTGAGGGCACAACAGGCAAATGATAGCCTAAATCTTTTAATGCTCAATGATGATGTGTGTAAACACACACATGTGTGTGTGTTTTCTCCCCTCTCCTTCCTCTAAATCCAATGCATTGCTTGTTTGTATAAAAATAAATTTTTTCGAGCTTTAGTCTTGGTTCTTGTTAAAGTTGGCCTAATTGAAAAAAAACTGCATACCATCTCTATGTGTTAATTCTTCATAATTACTGAAATGCCTTTATTAGTGAACTATCTGTTAGCTATGTATATATGTCTATATTAAATAAATATTAAATTATATCTCTCCTTGTTTTTATTTGGACCTTTCCTTGACAATCTGTTATCATGGTTTTGTTTATTCTAAGAAAATGTTATTTCTAAAAAATGTTGAAGAATTAATTGGTATGAATACTTTAAATACAAGGATTGAAAATATTCTTTCAGTTTCCTAAGATTTTATTTCAAGAGAAAAATATACACCTGAATTTGTTTGGAATACATTCAGAATTGCATTGGCTAAATACAAAATAGTCTTGGAAATTGAGAAGAATTTTACGAATTAATATATTTGGGAAGTAACACAGATTTAACAAAAAATTAAATGAATCAGATTTTACACCTCACCTCATGTTTTTGTAAAAGTCTGGACCGGTTTGGAAGGTGAGATTGCTTTGCAATCGGTCCTGAGTTTTACAAAAATATAAGGTGAGGTGTAAAATCTGATTCATCATTATTTTATGAATTATTTGAGGTGGTATTGTTAACACCTTAAATGACGACTGAGCCACAGGGATCAACAGTAACTAATTACAGTTATGTCGATAAATGGTGCAAATTGCTTTGTCGATAATACAGTAAGCTGTAATTGATTAGTTTTTTCTGCCAACGCTTGAGGTCTCTGGAGTCTAGGCGTCACTGAATAACATTGCCGCTGGTCATCTCTATAGTGGGTTATCTCTGGCTCTGGCATTGTAATTCATCAAGTGTTTCCTGCTCCTCTCCAGTAGATGTCGCTAGTTGTTCCACTACGCTGCTGTCATCTCCCTTGTCCATCTCTTCAAGTTGGCTATCCCTAACCTCTTTTCGAGATTGTATCTTTTGATAAAATGTCTCATCTATAGTTGATTTCATGATTGAAAAACATATTCTAATTTCTCTTACCACTTTTTGGATGTCCTCTTTTCATTCCTTCTTCAGGTATCCTCTCTCTTCTACAATTTCTTCAATACTTTTTAAAGCACACTCAAGCCGTGTTTCAGCTACGTCCGCCATCTTTTTTCACAATACTCTTTTTTCACAATATTATAATGACAATCTGATGTTATTAAATTTAGAAAAAAATGTGTATGTGTTTATATGTATGTATGTGTTGAAGGTAAATGTACCATCAAACCAGAAATTTGTAATTAGAATCTGATGAAAAGAGTGTTCCTATGTAGTTATGACTTTGTTCATTGACCGGTGGGTGATTAACCCAGTTATTCCCAAAAAAATATTTTTTAATAAAATACAATTTAGATACTTAAAACTAGTCATTAGAGTCTAAAAATGATCTTTAATAAGAGGTTATAAATTTTAAGGTATTGGAAACTCTCGGGAATGGGTTGTCCTGTAAAAAGGACAGTGGGAAAAAGAGCTATGATTGGTATCTAAGATTGCTTGACTTGTTTAAGAAAAACAATGCGGTGAATTTCAGAGAAAATTGAACAATATTTAATTTATTAACATAAACAAATACGTAAGTGACAGTAGGAGATAAAAACTGTGTATTTTAGTGCAAAAATGTTTCAGATAAACTGGACTTGAAAGCGTGATTACATTTTCCTGTGCTACCTTGGAACACACTTTACATGCAAAGTTACATTGCATTTTGTGCACTTTAAAAATTGCTTTTTGTGGCAGATTCTGCACCTGATCTCATTACCTTGTGATTCAATCATATGATCAATTTGGTCATATTTAGATTCCAAGTTTTCTAGTGGAGATGGACAGCAAGCAGCGTTTTGCAGGCGTTGATCTTATGCTGGATTCAAGAAGAACTATTGGCACTCGTCTTCTAAAACCCAGATGATCCATTTTTCCCTTATTTAGTTTATGAAGGTGACATGCGTTTTGATCACAGACATCAATGCAGTGGAAAATAAGTGGAAATTACCACTTTTTCCCTCTTATTGCAATTCGATATAGGCTGATATTTTGACCCATACTATGTACAACCCCCCCCAATTCCAGAATTGTAAACCTGAAACACATAATGGTTGCGATACTGTAATTCTCTTTTTATATTTATTTGCAAATCATCTTACTATCTGGAGAGGAAACACTGGTGCTGCATTTGATGCTACTGATACAACATTAGTCACGGCATCATCTCCTGTAGTTGATGGAAATATCACTACAGCATCTACATTTCCTTTGACAGTCTCATCTTTCTCCAAAATAGAAATTATTTCATCATGAGTCAAACTACAAACAAACAAAAATGTTGTTTTAACAGCTACCCATTTTCCCACCGACCTTATAAAAGGACACTAGCAATTTCAACAACCATAGCTCACATTGTTATGTATGAATTGTGCTTTAAACTTTATATTAATATTATTTGAACTGTTATGAACAAATATAACTGAAGATCAAATCAGAATTCAAAGAAGTAATTTATAATTATTACCTTTTTTATAGTAAGACGTGTGTTTTTCCAACTTGCAGAAGTAGCACAAAATAATTTGTCTCAAAAATGGGTTAAATGTTGTTTAAATAAATCCAAATAAGCAATGTTGACAATGATTTAGAAACAGAAAATAACAGTAAGTATGATTATTAACTAATTTATTATTATTATTTTTCTCATGAAATTTTGTATGTTGTGAGAAATTTTGTATTCGTGTAATTTATTATTTATAGCAGTATATTCTAATTAGACCTCATATTATAAAACCACTTTTCATTAATCTTGTGTTTATTTTCAGGTGATAACACAAATGAAGGACTTCTTCAGCCAATGCAGCCAACAGGTGACAAGGCTTTACCAATCACTACTGGAAACACTTCTGGCAATGAGGAGGTTAGTTCAGATGATAATTCAGCCCGAAAACGTTCCAGATGGAATAAACCAAATGCATCATCTTGGGTAAGGAATGTAGAGAGAAAAAAGAGAAGTGACGGGTTACCTTATAAGTCTACTAAGGGAAAAATTCAAATAGCAAAGTTTCCTAAGCCCGTTAATTGCACAAAATGTGTGTACGATTGTAGCAAAAAAATGTCTGACCATGATAGAAAACTACTGTGTAGTCGGTATTAGAAACTACCATATGCCCGGCAGAAAGATTTCATTTTAAGCAATGTACTTGTAAATAAACCTAAAGAGCGCAGACCGCGCAAGGAAAATGCTAAAGCTAGAGAAAATTCGAGAAAATGTAGCTTCATTGTGGATGGAGAAACAATTAGGGTCTGTCAGAAATTATTTTGCAAAACTCTTTATATTTCAAATATCCCTATAATAACAGCCTTTGCTGGAAGAGGAAAGAATGGGAATTTCATTAAAGGTGATAGAAGGGGAAGAAGTGAACCAACTAATAAAACCAGCAAAGAGAGTATGGAAGCCGTGATGAAACATATTAAGAGTTTTCCAACAGTTCCAAGTCACTATGCAAGGAAATCATCTCAAAGAAAATATTTAGATAAAAATCTAAATATTTCAATAATGTATCAGCTTTACAAGGAAGAATGCCAAGTGTCTGGAATAGTACCTGTCAGTCTAATAACTTACCAAAGAATTTTCTGCAACAATTTCAATTTATCATTTTTTAAACCAAAGAAAGATCAATGTGTAACTTGTACAATATATGAAAAGTCAAGTGCATTGGAAAAATTGGAAATACAAAATAAATATGATCTGCATATAGCTAGAAAAAATGATTCTATGATTGCTAAATCGAAAGATAAAGAACGAGCCATTCAAGACCCCTCCTTCATATCAGCAACATTTGATCTGCAGAGTTTTGCAGATCCCCACTTCAAGTGTTAGCCTCCTGTATTATTTGCGAAAATTAAATCTTTATAATTTGACTATCTACAATGCAGCTCCACCAAATTGTGGGTATTGCTACTTCTGGACAGAAATAAATGGTAAAAGGGGAAGTTGCGAAATAGGTTCATGTATTGCCTACTACTTGCATAATTTGCCTGCAAATATCACTGAAGTTGCTTTATTTTCTGACACATGTGGGGGTCAGAACAGAAATGTCTAGATATCTGCACTTGTTGTATCTCGTTCAGAAACTCCCTATTCAGTGTATTGAACATAAGTTTCTGGAAAGTGGTCACACTTTCATGGAAGTTGATTCAATGCACAGTGCAATTGAGAGAAGGAAAAGAAATGTTGATGTCTTTTCCGTTCATGAATGGATGAATGTTTTCCAGCAAGCCAGAAAAAATAAGAAGGATCCTTATTCTACGAAAGAGTTCCTGTTCAATGAGTTTCTTGATCTGAAATATTTAAGTAATGAAACTATCAAGAACAGGAATGTTGATGAAAATGATGAGACTGTTAGCTGGTTGAATATTAAATGTTTCAGGTACAAGAAGGAAAACCCAGGTGTTATAGAGTATAAATATGACTATGAGTCTGATTACAAGAAAATATTCGTAAGCCAATCCAGGGGAGCCAGAAAAGCTAAGCGATCTGACGCAGAAATTTCAGAATTGCCAAAATTATATTCCAAGCCACTTCCTATCTCCACAGCAAAGAAGAATGATTTGCTTTCCCTGTGTGAAAAAGGAATTGTACCCTCTGAACTACATTCCTGGTATAAAAGTCTACCATCAGGAAAAGTCACAATTACAACTACAGAACCAGCTGTCTCTGATTCAGTGACTGACAAGGAATACTAATATTATAGAGAAATGTAACTTATTGTTAAATGAAAACTTCACACATGAAAAAATAATGTTCATTGTAGCCTTGAATAATTTTTAGTAATTAAAATTATGTTAGTTAATATTATTAGAAAAAATAAAAATCAAATAAATTATTATTTTTGTATTATATTATTAGAATTTGTAAAGAATTTCCCTTCTTGTCACTATAAGCTCACTCATTTTGAAAATGGATACAATATGCCTAAAATTTGTCACCTACAGTCATAAATACATATTCTTGATTATGTTTATATAACACTTTGGCTAGACCAGTGTTGACCTATGGTAGTGAAGCATGGACACTAAGAAAACAACATGAAAGCAGAATAACGGCTTGTGAAATGAGATTCATGTGCAGAACAGCGGGTTACACCAGATGGGATCGGAAAAGGAACACCGATATCTTAAAAGAATTGAAGACTACACCAATTTTGGAATATATTAAACAGTACCAACTAAATTGGAAACACCATCTTGAAAGAATGAGTTCAAATCGGATCCCCAAAGCTATTTATAATTATATACCAAGAGGACAAAGATCACTGGGCCGTCCTATGAAACGCTGGAGGGAAAATTTTCTATAGGATCGTAACAGGCCTTGGCCTAATACTTGGAAGGAAGAAGATGTATTATAAAATTAATAATTTATGTTATGCAAATCTTGTAATTGCAATGCTTCATACATATTCATATTGATCAGATTAAGTAACAATTAATGCTGAAATGTAGCATTCCTCTCAAACGAATGACTGGAGAAAGACACTAAGGGCCGCATGCAAATACATTAGTCTCTACTCAAATTACTTCCAATCACTGGTGAGCTGACTCACCGTGAGCAATTGCTGAGATCGAATTAACGGCCGACTTACCGGTCATGCATGAAAGTTGACGTTTTCATAATATTGGCAACGAATTACCCAGAATTCTCAGCGATAAAACCACTTCCGTTATTTTCGTCTGCTATAGAGGAACGCATTTACGCTTGCGTCCCACAAATAATACCGTATATAACGACATCTGCATCGTGCAATATTACGCTGATTCTCCTGTTCTTCCAGTTGAATTCTTTGGTAGACTCTATCAAAATCCTCTTCTCCGCGTATACGGAAAACATGATCGAAGTCTTCAAGGTCCGACATCTTGGATAAAGCTGCAAAGCTTTCAAACTACATTGGTTATCATCGGTTCCCATTGGTTCCCTTTGGGATTTTCACATAAGTTTCTATCTTGAGCTATGATCTTAAGGTAGCTTACAATTATTACCGCATGAATAGATTTCTGAGTAAGCAAAATGTATTAGGATAAAACTTTCTCAGCAGAGAATGCCTTTTACTGTCTAATGCGTTCAAACATTCGACCCTAAGTCTGTATTGATTGGTGAAATACACTAAGTCAGTGTCATGTTGAAAAAAAATTAAAATTAACATAATAAAATCAATACTAAATCACTTTTACCATCACCCATCAAAACTACAAACGTCAACCATGATATTAGTAAACAAAATTGCTACAAATAACAAGTATTATTCTGTAAAACTGGAAAACAAAATTTTAAAATATTCAAACCCTGTTTTCCCAAAAGTGTGTTTTTCGACTTAGTGTGTTTCACTTGTAGGCCGACGATATATATCCCCAGTCAAAACATTGCTGTATATGATATCCTAATATTGTGGGAGGGATGATTATTATTTAAAATTTATATTCAACTGAAGGAAGAAAGAAGAAAATTTAAAACGATACATACAATTATTCCAAAAATTTTTACAATATTGCAGTTCATAATTAATTTATTATTTACAACAGTAAAAAACCTAGAATGGATCATTTAAACTTCAAGCTTACTCCCTCCAGCCAGAGGTTTAAAATCTGTAGTTCCTGCTTGAGCGTATGGTTACGGTATTTAAATGGCCACGAACTTTTAAATTGAAAGTTTAAAGCACTCCTCCAAAAATAATTGCTTGCTGGTAAACGGACTATTTATTCAACTGGAATGAAAATTCAAATTTTTATTTAACATTTACTTAGTTGTGTTATTTTTTAAATTATTTTATACATTGATAGGTTTACGGTGTGTGAAAATTGGTTCTGTTCCACTGGGTGCAAATCTTTTCAGTCCTGATTCCTGATGAATCTGATGCTTTTGTCTTACGCCTGCCAGCTGTCAAGGGTGAGAAGTTTGGCATTGTGTGAAAGACATTGAAGAAATAACACTAAACAACCCTGTCATCTTCCTGTCAGATAATAAGTCTGTTAAACATATGAGTATTTTAAAGATAAAAACTAATTCTAATCTTAAACTGCATTCTGATTAATCAGAATTTATGAATGCTTTAGAACATATGTAGCCTATTTTTAATCAATTTATGTCATTTTAAAATCTTTCTAACTGTTGATCAGTAGTTGATGATAGGTTGATTGCTGCTCCCTCCATTGGCTGAATGATGAACTTCCAATTTTTTTATCCTTTATCCCAGGAATTTCAAAATTCATTGTTTTCTCTCAATTCTTGTGCATATAAATTTTCTCCCAAATTGTAAATTCCTTAGAAATCAACCTACAAGATTACCGAATACCAATTCTACAGTTAGAAAAAATTGACAATGGCACGTAGAGTGTCGAAACAATGGTCTGCAATAAATCTACAAATATGAGTTGAGTCATGAATATTCTAACTTATTTTAATTAACCTTTAAACGCCCAGTTGCCCATATGCTGGGTTTTAAATTGTACGTCCAGTCTGCCGGCAGACCCAGCGTATGGGTTCTGAGCAGGCGGGCATGTTTGGTTGCTTGAAATTATACTGGATAATACTACTTTTGTAACTCTATGTAACTCTTTTGTAATTCTATGTGACTCCAAAGCAGCCATTCTTGCTATAACACGAGACACAACACCCAAAAGCATCAAAATTATCGAATGTCACAAAATGATAAAACATTTATCCCGTCTACATAAAAAAGTTGTACTTCAATGGATTCCGGCCCATTGTGGAGTGACAGGCAATGAAATAGCCGATTTTCTAGCCAAGAAGGGTAGCAAAATTGTTTCAAACCCAATTTCTGCTCCAGTTTCCTTTCACTCTATCAAAAGAATTATCTCAAATAAATACATCAATAAACTTAGAGAAGAATACACCACCAAAACATCTGGAAAGGAATGGGAAAATCTACAAGCTTATGACATTACTACATTACAAAGAAAATCTGCAGTAGCAACATTCAGACTGCTAACGGGACATGACTGCATGAATAAACACCTACACAGAATTGGCATAACAGATTCACCTAAATGCCCTTTTTGCAATTTAAATGAAGATATGGAAAGAAACCATCTCCTCCGTTGTCCAGCTTTTGTAGAAGAGACCAGCCTTTCTGCTAAATATTGGAGTGCAAGAGAGCGAATGATTTCATTATCAAGTGCTCGACATTAGATACCAACCAACCAACTACTTTTGTAACATATCTTTTTTCAGGGTTATCAGATGCTTGGCAACGTGATGTGAAGATAGCATTTGTTTGTTAAATGTTTGTTTTTGTGTGATATGCCTAGAAACAATCACCAATTCACAAACCGACATCATACTTTTTACACTTCACTTGCACACGTTTTCTGATTCCTCCTTCCCGAACACACAGGACAAATTAGTCTTTGTAAAGCTACCGACCAATGTTGACTAAAGTTAACTTCAAGTCACGAAATGTATGTACTCAATATACTATGTCTACCAACCAGGTAGTCATCTACAGGGTGTTCTACCAGCCTGTTCCAAAAAGTCTGTGACAAGTCTAAGTTGGAAGTCTCTATGTGTTGTTTTAGCCCAATGTTGACTAAAGTTGACTTCAAATCATGAAATGTCTGTACCAAATAAACTAGGTCTATCCAGGGAGTCGTCTACAGGATGTTCTATCAGCCTGTTGCAAAAGTCTCTGACAAGTCTAAGTCGGAAGTCTCTATCTGTTGTTTTGGCACCAATGAAGTCAGAAGAAGAAAACTGTATAGAATGGTCAAGTCTAACAAACGAAAAAATAATTTTTTGGTTGAGTAAACAAGCTATAATGGCTTGGGGACTCGACATGCTGACCACATGTCACCCATGCACTGGCTCGATGATCATCTACCTTTGTGATTGACACATGTGAGTGTGAGGCCAGCAGCTGGATGGTAGGCTAAGGGCCTTCTAGGCCTGTCACACCATGGAATTATTATTATTTTTAGATTATTAGGCATCCCTTTTCTCTTAGGTCTTACTATCCCACAACACGTCATTTCACATTAGAATAATTACTCCAAGAAAAAGGTACATTTCTTATTCTGTCACGTCAGGGGGAAGAGTACAGTTTTCTTCGCTGTCAATTCTAGTTTCACGAACCCAAGACCTGACAAAAGTCTGGTGTCTCACAGCTATAAGTGTCAGTTGATTGTAGCTTGTGATTGTCATTGATATTGTTTTCATCATGTCACAATCCGAGAATGTCTTTTATTTCAGCGGAACGTAGTGATTTTGTACTGGACAAAACGTAAACTTCACTCTGAGTCACAAAACTGTGAATGAATAAGGGCTGTGGGTGGAATGTGACCTGCTTTTCTTTTTTAAAACTTTCCTGCTTAGGGGGAAAACTGACCGGATGCAACATAATAAACAAAAGAATGAACGAGGGTTAGAATATACCTAAATCTATATATAGTTTTTCACTTCTAACCTGATTCACAACACTCTAAAGTCCCTAAAGTTATTTGGTAACTATCGTGAATTAAAAAATTCTCTCTATGGTATAAAATATAACTACGGGTTTTTGCCGTGAATGCCACTGATTTTACAATAATATTTAACACTTTAAACGCTGTTTGATGTTTGTGACCCCCACAGATTTTAAAATATGAGTTAATAAAATCAGCAAAGTTATAGTCAAAAGCCAAGGAGTTTAAAAGCTAGGTGGACATTTAAACCCGGGCAGCCTGCCGCTACCTGGCCATTTAATCTTGGGCGCTTAAAGGTTAATGTAATTGGTTGTTCATCAGTTGAAGAAATTTAATTTCTATATGAACAGTTGTTTTCCTATCAAGAAATGGTCCTCCAATTCTCATTAAATAATTTAAAATTTTGAATCTTCATTATGCATAGAGCATTTTAATGAAAATTTTCTTGGTGAAAATATATTTCAAGCATTGGGCACGTCTTGGAATTCTTCACAAGATACATTTCACTTTCTCTTTTACAAGATACATGTTTAACTGAGGGTACATTCATCCTATGACCCTCAGCTGGTTACATTACACAGTTTCCGGTGAAAAACTGAAGATGCTATAAGCCACCAGCACATGGACCAGATATTACAATTCCAATACCACCAATAACATTACAAGAGAGTAGTACCAGCACTTCTTACACTTCCAGCACAGAAAATGATTTCAATTTACCCTTGAATCAGAAGACAACAATCCACATAGTATCAATTAATCTGAATTAAACAATTTAGCTCTTACAAAAGAAAAAAGCGCACTTTAGGATTGAGATTCCATCCATAGTAATTCTGCCCAAGGGTAGGTCCTTCACTGCAATCATAGCATTTTCATGCTATGCTTGCAGCTTTACTAGGGAACTGTAGGTGTGGTAGCTTCCCGTTGCTTTCCATACCGGTGAAGGATGATGATGGTGATGATGATGATGACAATGATAAGGATGATGATGATGGCCATATGATTTTGGGGACCGTTTGGGCCTTAAAATTTTCCTGACATTTGTCTTACAGGTGAGGAAAAATCCCGATGAAAACCTCACCCAGAAAAACTGCCCTGACGGGGATTGAACCTGGGCCCACTGCGTGACAAGCAGCACGCTACCTAGAGACCACAGCGGTGGACAATTGAGATTGAAAGAAGATAATCTTTTAGCTCCTGGTATAACTTTTTATTGGTATAGACATTGTGAAGAAGAATTACAAAAACTATTTCTTAGTGGGGGGAGAAGTAATAGTGTTCTGTTGTTTTATACTTGGCTTGAATGGTCGCATAGTTTTTGAACAGGCAGATTGGTGTATATTTATTGATTCTAGCAAAGTAAGTCTAAAGGGCGTTCTTCTGTATAATGGGAATAAATTAGCTTCAGTTCCAGTAGTTCAGTCTGTGTACATGAAAGCAACATATAATTATTAAGCATTATATATTATTTTATATATTATTCTAGAAAAAATAAAATATAGTGAACATAAGTGGTATGTATGCTGTGGCCTTATGGTGTGTGGTATTTTATTGGGGCAACAAGGAGGGTACATGATATTTCTGTGTTTTTCATGTGAATGGGACTCTAGAGCAAGGGAAGGAGACTGGTAAGTTACTAATTGGACAAAAAGAAAAACAACTGGTGTCAGGGACATAATATGTACTAATTGTCCATTAGTTGTTTCTGAAAACAAATATTGCTACCTCCTTTTCACATAAAACTAGGATTAATGAAGCAATTTGTTAAAGTTTTGGACAAAAATATCTCTTGTTACCCCAATACATTGCTAAAAAATCTATTACTGTCAGAGGCAAAAGTAAAAAAAAAAAATACTATTTGATGGTATCAATTTCGCAAACTTATTAGGAACCTTACTTTTAAAATGTCTGACATGGAACTATGAGCTTGGGAATCGTAAACGACATTATCGAGCAGTTTCTGGGTAATGTTAAAGGTGATCAATATGAGAAATTTGTAAAACCATGCTTGAAAAGTTCAGGATACTGGATGTAATATGAGCTTGAAGTTACACTTCCACCACTCACATCTTCACCATTTCGCAGAGAATTTAGGAGCACTGAGTGCAGAACATAGAGAGAATTTCAATCAAGACATAAGAAAGATGGTATTGAGGTGCCAGGGTCAACGGGATGTCTCCAAGATTGCCTACTATCATTGGTGTTTGATAAGAGGAAATCCTCAGCAAGAGCACAAACGCCAATCAACTCATCGTTCATTTCTTGCTACGCAGAGAAGAAAATAGAGAGTTTAAGGTATATTACCAGTAGTATCGTTATTTATTGTAAACTGTTTTAACTGCACAGTTGATGTATCAAGCCTCTTTTACTGCAATTTTAAAGGATTATGGCTATTCATGTTACATATATTGAAAAAAAAGTAATAAATATTTAATTTCAACATGGCAAAGAAACCTTACGTGATATGAAAATGTGTTAACATCTTTGAATTCAGCACACCAAAATTAGGTTTAGAAACCTGTTAAACCCTGTACCACAGGGAAGAAATCAAATTTACATTGCTCATAAATGTATAATTTAATCCTAGTGAAATGTAAGACATTACATTTATTACTCTATCAGGTAAAGTAGACAGTATTGAAAAGAATAAATATATATCTTAATATATAAAAATTACGTGTAACGTTGTTTGTCCGCGATGGAATCCTAAACTACTGAACCGATTTTAATAAAATTTTCACACTGTGTGCTGTTTGATCCAACTTGAGACCTAAGGTTGTCTATAACTAAATTTATAGTCATATTATTTTTATTGCAAATTATTTGTTTATTATTTAAGAAAGAGTTATAATATTCTGTGAGTTCCATACGATTCTAACAGATGACGGTGTATGGTAATTGGTTTATTACTTAACCAGGTGGCTGTGCTCTTTGTTGCAACTGCGAATTTCAATTGAATTACAAATATTGATTATTTCATAATTTAAGTGTGTTCAGTGTTTATTTTATTTTCAATATATTGATAATAATATTAATGTCGTGTGTAAGTATTAGTTTTAAGTAATCTGGCTGAGAGACAGCAACTTAATTCAAATTTAACTGGACCGAGAAGGGACATTGAACAATATGGCGAATCAGTTCTAGAGACCATGAATGATAAGATATCAAGTGAATTTCCGCAAATTGGTATAGGCCTATGTGACAGAAATCTTACATTTAAGAAGGATGTCAATTTAAAAACATATGGAGGTCCTAAGGAACGGAATAACAGAACTGTAAGTAAGTCTGTTAGTTATAATAATATGCCTAATATTACAGAAACAATCTCCATGCCTCAATTAAATAAAAAAAAAGATGACTATAATATATCACAAGAAGATATTACTATACAGTTATTTTTTAACCAGGTGGCTGTGCTTTTTGTTGTAACCGCAAATTTCAATTGAATTAAAAATATTGATTATTTCATAACTTAAGTGTGTTTGTGTTTATTTTATTTTCATTATATTAATAATAATATTAATTTCGTGTGTAAGTATTAGCTTTAAGTAATCTGGCTGAAAGACAGCAGCTTAATTGAAATTTAACTAGACCGAGAAGGGACATTGAACAATATGGCAAATCAGTTCTAGAAACCATGAATGATAAGATATCAAGTGAATTTCTGCAAATTGGTATAGGCCTATGTGACATAAATCTTACATGTAAGAAGAATGTCAATTTAAAAACATATGTATGTCCTAAGGAATGGAGTAACAGAACTGTAAGTAAGTCTGTTACTTACACTGCTCAAAACAATTAGAGGAACACTATGAAATATGCAAATATTTTTTCATTGGATAAAGGTACAAACATGAAATTAATAAAGTACATTATTTGTGGTTATTTATTTATTTATTTATTGCTCATGTCAGTAAAAACAAATGAATAACGCTGACAATTAACTTTTCAAATGATTCCGCTATGTAAGCAATTGAATCTTGTGCTTATTTTTCAAAGTTAAACACTCGTTATATAGAGTTAGTATCGTGGATGGCCTCCACGACATTTGATGACAGTTTGGCACCTTCGTGGCATGTTCCCAATAAGATTCTGGATTTCCTCTTGCGGGATATTCTCCCATTCTTCCTTCAGAGCATCTCCAAGTTGCTGCAGAGTTTGTGGAGCTTGATGTCGGTTCCTGACCTTCCTGTCTAGAAGATCCCACAAGTGTTCAATAGGGTTGAGGTCTGGGCTGACCGCTGGCCACTCCATTACCTCAATTTCATTCCTCCTCAGGAAATCCCTGGTGACAGCCGCAGAATGTGCCCTGGCATTATCCTGCATAAACAGAAATCCAGGGCCTACTCCAATGGCAGCAGGTACTACATGCTCTTCCAGAACGTGCTCGATATACCGGACAGCATTCAGTCGCTGGGGAACAAGTACAAGGTCCGTACGATTGTTGTACATGACTCCGGCCCACACCATTATGGAACCTCCTCCGAATCTATCAATTTCCTGTACAGCCTCTGCAGAAAATCTTTCTCCTGGCCGTCCCCACACCCTCAATCGACCATCACAACGTGTAAGACAATACCTGGATTCGTCCGAGAAGAGCACAGACTCCCACTGGTTCAGGTTGCAATCACCATGGTTTTCAGCATACGTACGTCTTGCTGCCTTATGCCCATTTGTTAAGCGTGGTTTTTTAATGAATATTCTCTTTCCTTAATCTGTTCCTTATGGTTTGGTCTGAAACCTGGATTCCGGAAGCCATATGAAGGTCATTATGCAGGTCTTTTGCAGTTTTTGTACGCTGTCGAAGAGCAGAAAGAACAACGTATCTGTCATCCTGGGGGCTTGTTTTAAATTTACGGCCCTGGCCACATCTTCTACAATACTGACCTGTCTCTCTGTGCCTGTTGCGTAACCTGGACACCACGGAAGGAGAAACCCCAAGCTCTCTAGCCACTTGTCGCAGAGATTGACCTTGTCGTAAAAGATGTAGAGCATGATACACTTCAAACTCATTTAAATGCCTCATTTTGTCAGAGACTTCAATAAACAAGGCAATTATCAACATTCGTCACTACAGCAACATCAGGAAGCTTACCAATTAGAAGTGGCCAGTGCCTTCCAAAATAAAAAATTTCTCTATATTTGTTATTTGAGGTAATTTCTCTGTATTTAGGCCATGGATCTTTAAAATTTGTATCCAATGATAAAATTAATAATTCAATTTACATATTGTCCAACTTTCAGCATCACAGCTTTAAAAAACAATTACTTATTCAATTTATTACAAGTGTTCCTCTAATTGTTTTGAGCAGTGTATAATAATATGCCTAATATTACAGAAAGAATCTCCATGCCTCAATTAAATGAAAAACAACATGACTGTAATATATCACAAGACGATATTACTATACAGAGACTTCTTGATGATGATGAGAATCCAAACTGCCAACATGTTAGTAGAAAAAAAAGGAAGTATAATGAAATCAGCAAGCCTCCTCAAAATATTCCATCAATAAATGTATATAATCCTTATGATACACTTATGGATGATACTGAGAATGCAGACAACATAAATTCATTTCAGTCAACAAAACCATTTCCACATAAATCACCACCTATATTTATACCGGGTGTAGTTAACGTACCAGAACTAAAAAATTGTGTAAAACAAAAACTTTCTGATTTAGATTTCTCACTTAGTTTACTACAACATAATTTAACATATACCTTAGCCACAGCAACGCATGGCCGGGACTTCTATATATATATATATGAAACAAAGTTGGATTAGTTACACTATTTATAACTCAAGAACGGCTGGACCGATTTTTATATTTGATTTGTTGGATTTGGTTCTGCCCCGAATAGCAGATAACTATTAAAACATGGAAAAATTAACGTAAAAATATTTGAAGGCGATACAATGTTCGCTGGGCCAGCTAGTATATATATGTATATATATATATATATATATATATATATATACTTATATATTTATGCTTGCAAGTCTTATATGAGAATTTCCTGGAAGGATCGGAAAATTTTCTATAGGATCGTAACAGGCCTTGGCCTAATACTTGGAAGGAAGAAGATATATAAATATAACTTAAGATAATTTTCGTAATGTAAACCAAATTGAGTTAACCTACCAAATGGTAATCTAACCTATCTAAATATGCCAAAACCTGCTGATAACTACTCGCATAATATTAAAAAATAATTGTGTATTATGTAGTAATGAAGGATGTTATTAGATATCACACTACAAAAAAAAAATATTGGTAGCATTATCTAATTGATGACAATTGAGATAGTTTACAACCTATGGCTATATAGATTGCAACCAGCGATCCATTCTTAAAAGCAGAATTCAACATTTTGCTAAATGTAAAAAAAAAAATTCCAATTGAGGATCTTTCCACTTTTCAGCGGTTGCCCTTTTCCAGCCGGCTGCTGGCCCTTCACATCCACATGTGTCAATCACAGAGGTAGATGATCAACAGCCAGTGTACGGGTGACATGTGGTTAGCATGTCGAGTCCCCCAGCTGTTATAGCTGGTTCCTCAACCTGGAGCCGCTATTTATTGTAGCTACCCAATTGCCTCACAATGCTGGGTGGGCACCGGTCCCATACTGGCCGAAATACCATGAGAAAATTTCTTCCCCCATGGAGACTCGAACCAGCGCAAGTCCCGTAGCTCTGCGCCAAGGCTTCCTACCTTAACCGCTCGGCTATGGCGCGGGACTAAAAAAAAAAATACTGTTATATATTTTTTCCCTAATACATCTCTAATCATGTATCTTCCATTATATTTCATTCCCCTTCTCTACACTGTCTCCTCAACACTCCTTGTCCAATTTTGCTTGTATTCTACACATCTCAAACTATATTACTGCATCTTATAAATGCAACTTTTACCTACCTTGGGTTCCAGTGAGATTTGAACTGTGGACTTCTATACTGTAACACCATGCATTAGACCTCTTGGCTAGTGAAACAAGTTGAGAAACTTTAGAAAGTAAGTTCTTTTCTACATGCAAGACACCAATACATGGAAGTAAGTACAAAAAAATAGTTTTTATGGACTTGTTTTCGAGTCAAATATTTTTTCTTCAAATTCTAATGGAGTGTTCTTTTTTCAAGGGAATATTTTCATATTGAAATACATTTTATGACAGAATTTTTTTCCATTCCTTTGAAAACAAACATTAACTAGCTTAGAAGACCTAAGATTATAATATTCCAGTTAATGAGGCACTTGTATACAAATATAAGGAATATAATTATCATTTTGTTATATTCATAATGTAGTTAAGCAGAATTATTCCGCGAGGATATTCTCTACAAAAGTTGATTGTTGTAAGCAGTAACATTGTTTTAAATCAAATTTACTGTGAATTGTTTCAGTTTAAATGTCTTATTCTCTAACATAGTAAAAAAAAAAAAACTTTTGAACTGTCACCAATTCATTATGCTTCAAAATTATAAAAATTCATAAATGATTGAATTCTTTTTAAAGGGAGTACGAAAGGTATATCCTGGTACCAGAAATATTAACTTAACATTATCAGTATCTTCTTGCATTGAATTAGGCCTGGTGACTTGTTGCACTTTGTGCCATCTTTTTAGTTGTTTTCCTAAAGATCTCTTTCCTCTAGGACGTTAATTTAAAATCTGACAATGGATGTGAGTTTGATCCATGCATTGAAGGAGTTAAATTAACCAAACTTATGTCTCATTTTCCGTTTAAACATTGAAGGTAATATCATGATATGTTTGCAGTGTATAGATTCATTCATATTTTGTACATTATTATTATGTACTATTATTATTGTAGACCAGAAATGTGTTCGTGCTTCCCCTTATTTAAAGGCCTAGAACTAGTGGATGAATCAATCTTCTTGCATAATTTGCTACTTAGCTTTATTATTCAATATTTCTTATAGTCATCTTCATAAGTAATGCCACGAGTGAATTTATCGAGAGAATTTGTAAATCAAGAGTGGCATTTGTTAGGACTATTTAACGAATACAATTAAGCTGTTTACTCACAAATCATTATTTAAATATTGTTATTTTAAAATATTTATTTATTGTAAACCATGATGTTTGAAAACAAATGAGAAGCAATGTTTGAAAATAAATGAGAATCAATTGTTACGCTTGTTCATCACTGCAACATATTGCCAAAGGATCGCAATATTGTAAGAATGCGCCCTAGTGGAGAAATTTATAACCAGCGTTATAGGTATTAATTAATTTCTGATGTCCTATGATGTAAATATGTCAATTATATTTTTCTGCAACGTTATTTCTTGGGAAATAATTTGTTTAAGAAAGTGCAAACAGTGGTTTCTTTTTTTTTTGTGATATACTCAATTGCTACGAATGTTTTTATATATCCCCCACAAGCACTATCAGCTGACATTCGTGCACTATATAAGCTGTATTTCTTACAGTCAGTCACTGCAAAATAATGCTATGACCTATTCAGAATGTTAAAAAGGAGGAGCTTTCTTTAATATGATAAACTTGTATGATAAATTCGAGGTGAAACATGACTGTGATTGGTTGTAATTAAAAAATCATTGAATGTCATTGAATCCCATTTGGGGCATGAGTTAAATAGTCAATGTAACTCAACTCTGAACCTACGTGAAGAAACAATGACTACATAGGTTAATTTATGTTGATGATTTAAATCAATTCTGGTTCAATATTAACAATACATTTATTTAATGAAGTACATATTTAACAAAAAGACTTCAAAACACTTCATATTTGTTATTATACAATTTTGGAAGTTGTATTTCTTGAAGCTGGAAGTATTATGTCAGTTCACAATTATTATCTTCAGATTGTGTGCCCTGCCACTTTCTAGCGTCTCATGGAGGCATTTATGACAAGCCTCATTTATGATGCCTGCCTGCTATATCTGGATGATATCATCATGATAGGATGAAGCTTCAAAAAACAACTATGAAGAGTATTTGAGAGTATACAGGAAACTGAACCTATGCTAAATTCCAAGAATTGCCAGCTATTCCAACGGGAAGTTTCCTCACTGGGACACATTGTATGGACCGATGAAGTGGTTACCAGTCCTGAAATATTATAGGCTCTCTATGAGTATCCTAGATCAAAGGGACAACGAAGAGCATCATCATTTCCTGGGCCTCTGTGATTTGTCAAAAAACGGGCATCTAAGTGGACATAAGAAACCGAAATGGCATTCCAGAGTCTGAAGGAAGCCCCATGCACAGCCCTTCTTCTTGGATATCCGATGCGGAGGTGATGTTCATAATCTAAACTGACGCCAGCAAAGCGTGCATCGAAGCCTTGCTGTCCCAAGACCAAAATTGACAGGAGAAAGTCATCTGGCACTTCAGCTGAACACTAATGTAGGCTGAGAGGAAATACTCCATTGCTCTCCAGGAGCAACTCATCATCGTGAGCACCATAAAACATTTTTACAATTACCTATATGGTCTGGCGTTTCATCTTAGAACTGGCTACTTGGATTCTGTAACTCTTTGATTCCAGCAAATCCAGGAATATAAATTTACATCAGAACATTGGCAGGACAAGAAATACTTAGAACCCGATGCCTTATCTTTTCGGCTCTCTCTGGACAGCTGCAATCACTGCACCAAGGTTGATTGAGATGGTGGCGTTGGAATATTCCAAATTATAACTGTGAAGTTAGCCTCTGGTTGGGAAAAAGATACTTTGAGAAGATAGCATCACAAAAACCACGATATTGGGGAGGTTTTCCACAATATTGAAGCTGAGTAACTAATTGTATAGGAAAACATAGCAGACAACAGCATCATCTACGAGTCCCCTGGCCCAATGGAATTCCCTGACTCTAAAGAATGGGATCCTAATTCAGAGTCAGCAGTTATGACGATTGAACAGCTGATTATGCCGTGGACCAAGATCAGAGAGATGTTGAAAGATATACATGCTGGGATTTATGGAGGACACATGGGAGTGAATAAAATGCTGAACAAAGTCGTCAATGTTTCTTTTGGCTACACCAATGGAGTGACATCAACAGATGGTGTCATCTGTGGAGCTAGCTGAGATCCTTGAACACAGAGCAGGGTGGCATGCAGCAGTACAATGTGGCACCTCCCTTTGAAAGAATCACCATTGACGAGGCTGATCCTTTCCTTTCAATGGACACTGGAAACTCGATACTTTTTTTGCCATGGACTACTTCACTAAAAGGCCAGACGTTTACACCATCTCTGATGAACAAGAATACTCAACCGTAGTCAATATGCTACGCAAGAACTTGATGTGTCACTATGGAAAACCATTGGAGCTGCATAATGTTCAAGGTAGCAAATTCAGATCCCAGCTGATGAAGGAGTTGCTGGAACATCTGAAGATGTATAAGACGTGGACTACCAACTATCATAAATAACCTGATGGAATGGTAGAGTCCTGTGTGAAGACTGTCAAGGAACATCTATGAAAAGTCGTTTTGAGTCATTAGAGAAATATTATGATTCCGCTATTCCTCCCTGATTTATCCTGCTATCTACTCATATCATCACTGGAATGACTCCAGTCAAGACGGTCATTGGAAGAGAATTGAGACTACCTTGGAACCTAGTTAGGTAATCCACCTGATGCTGACCAGCCAGCAACAGACTACATTTAGTTTTATATTTTTATTTAATTTATTTTAATTATTAATTTAGTTTGATTAATTATTTAAGGAAGTAGGCAAAGGTTTATTTATATTTAATTAATATTGGGAAGTAAACATTATGAGGTATAATCATTAAAATTCATCGGAGAACATATTGTTTAAACAACTCACCTCATAGGATTCATGCTTCCATGATATCGCGATTTCAAACATAGTCATGTTCATCGTCAGCCATAACTCCGACGGCCGAAGAATTTCATCAGTCGGAGTTATGGCTGACGATGAACATGACTATGTTTGAAATCGCGATATCATGGAAGCATGAATCATATGAGGTGAGTTGTTTAAACAATATGTTCTCCGATGAATTTTAAAGGTTTATTTACCTGTTTTTAGAAAGTGTTGAGAGAAAAAAATTAAGTTTATTCCTGTAAATATGATTATTGATTATAAATTGAATATTTAATCATTTACGAAAAGTCCTGTGAATAAATGATATCAGTGAATAAAACTGAGAGTTGACTGAATGACTGAGAGAAGCTCGCCAGCATTTTAGAGAGCACCAACTATCCAGTGACACTGTAAACTTCACTGGATTTCATTAGACCAACTTATGGTGGCTGTGCCGCCTGACCCAGATGAGATGAAGATCACTGTAGCTGCAGCGTTCCTGGGACGGCTCATACAAAGTGTTGAAGAGGACCAACGATGTGACCTACAGGATTTAATGTCAGCTTAGAAGGAAGATTATGATGGTTCACCTGGATCAACTGGTGGTATACAGGGGTGCTGATTGGGATGATCAACCATGAGAAGGGAGCATTGTGGTGTATTGTTGGCTGCTTTAAAAAATCTAGAGTGTCAGCGTATTTCAAGTTTTGTTTTATGTGATAGAAGGAAATTAGGCTATTCTTTACAACCTGTGACGCGACTTTTTAATTCCTTCATAAATAAATTGTATTCTAAGGGTTACATTTCTCAAATTATTTCCTACCATTTACAATGATTTTAACAGTTTTTTTTAACGATTACATTATATTTTTTTATGATATTCAATTACATACATAGTATGAAGATGTGGCAGCCATATTGATTTCAACAAATGTTCTATAGAGCAACAAAGACTGATCCAGTGCAGTCAACATAAAGTATATACTAATTAACTGTACATATATATTTCATAATTCCAGAACTTCTATTTATTTTTGGGCATTGCATTCTTTCACAGGTTAGAGTGCTTATATTGCATTAGGTTGGTCTTTCACAGGTTACAGTACTTACATTGCGTAAGGTTAGCTTTTAGAGTCGTTATATATTGTGTATATGCTGGCTGCATCTCGTGATTCCATAGTGTAAACTGCTTCACATTTGTTGGTGCATGTACATGGTGTATGATTGAAACTTAGAACATTTTTTCGCGTCACATGATGTAAAGAATACCCTGAAATTCAAATGCTGGTGAGTATGAGAGTGAGGGCTGCACTGAGAATTTTCTCTATGAGTCTGTACTTCAATTCTAGGAGAATCAGCCTCTCAGTTATTCTATTCAAGATGGGTTCAGCCTGAAGTCGAGATAATTCTGATCCTTGTATATATAAGGAGTTACGTGTTTCTGACCAGTTAATCAGTGAATCACAAAGGCAATCATTTTCTCAAAAGGCAAAGAAAAGTTTGTGATCTCAAAGCAACAAATTTTTGTGAGTGAAGATGCCAGTAAGTTTAAAAAACCAAATTATAGAAAAGCTGTGAAGAAGAAACGCTATGAAGAAGAGACTCTTATAGCATAAATTGTAGGTTTGTATCCAGTGAAGTATTAAAAAGATGATAATTTGGAAACTTTTGGATAAACATTTGTGAAGTCAAATTAAAAATAATTCATCATGCATCCCATACCACCAATACAAACTCCAATATAATATTAATTTAATATTTAAAAAAAATAATATATTTTCATGAAGATACTCTTATTCTAGAAGTAGATCAGTGAATTCACAATTTATGAATCTGTACGCTGTAAAATTTCATTACTTACTTACTTACTCACTGGAACTATCGAACCCGAAGGTTCATGGCCGCGCAGACATAAACTATCCATACATCCCTATCCTGAGCTAATGCTTTCCAATCATTCCCTGTATAATCTACTTCCTCAAATCATAGTTAATGTTGATCTCCCACCTCATTCTTGGATTACCAACTGGGCATTTTCCCTCTGGCTTTCCTACAAGAACCTTCCATGCACGTCTTTCATTCCCCATATGTGCAACATGTCCTGCCCATCGCAGTCTATGAGACTTAACTGTTCTTATTATATCTGGCTTCCTATAAAGACCATGTAGTTCATTGTTATGTAGTCTTCTCCATTCACCTGTCTGTTCATCTCTCTTTGGTCCAAAAATTTTCCTAAGAACTTTATTCTCAAATACTCGTAATCTCCTTTCCTCCCTTAAAGTAAGAGTCCATGTTTTGCACCCATATAATATAACTGGTAGAATAATAGTTTTATATATTTTCAGCTTAACGTTTTTTTGAAAGGAGTTGGGACATCAAAAGCCTCTGCAATGCATAATAGTATGCATTTCCAGAATTGAGCCTATGTTTAATTTCTTTGTGCATCTCATTCCTATTTGTGATTATTGTTCCTAGATATTTGAATTCAGACACTTCCTCAAAATTTCCCTCATTTGTCATTAGCTGTCCATTTCCATTATATACTGAATTCCTACGTGTGACCATATATTTAGTTTTACTGATATTTACTTCCAGTCCTAATTTCTTAGTGTTACTCAATAGTGTGTGCGTGTTGGCCTTTAGTATCTCCTCGCTATCGGCCAGTAGTATTACATCATCAGCATAAACTAACAGCTTATTAATACCATTGAGTTGTAAGCCTTCCTCATTCTCTAAAGATTTAATGGCATGCTCTAGTACAAAATTAAATAGTGAGGAGATAGTGCATCTCCTTGCTTCAACCCATTCTGGATTTCAAAAGTGTCTGAAAACTGTTTGCCTACACGCACCCTACTCTTTGAGCCATTTAGACACATTTGTATAAGTCTAACTAACTTTTTAGGAATTCCGAACTCCAGCAGGATACTATATAACTTCTCCCTCTTTAATTGAATCATATGCTTTTTTGAAGTCTACATATAGTTGATGTACAGTACCAATATATTCCCATTTCTTCTCTAAAATCTGTCTTATACTGAAAATCTGATCTGTTGTAGACTTGTTTCTTCTAAATGCACATTGATGATCTCCTAGAATGTCATCAATATAGGGAGTAAGTCTGCTTACTAATATATTTGTTAGAATTTTGTACGAAGTTGAAAGTAATGAGATGCCCCTGTAGTTGTTGCAATCAGTTTTATCTCCTTTCTTATAAATTGGTATGATAATTGATTCCTTCCATTTATCTGGAAGAGCTTCTTTTCCCAAATCATACTAAGCAACCAGCGTATCTTGTCCATCAATTTTTCTCCCCCTGATTTTATCAGTTCTGCCCGGATCTCATCTGAACCTGATGCTTCATACATCTTTAATTTTTCAATCACCATTTCAACCTCTAATGCACTTGGCTCTGCGACTAGCATTTCTGCTGTCTTTAAATTATCCTCCTCAATGTCCTGTTCTGTATGTACATGTAATAGCTGATTAAAGTAACCTTTCCATCTATTTAATATACTCCTAGAATCTGCAATCATATCCCCATTTTCATTCCGAATTATGTTTGTTCTAGCCTGAAACCCCTTGTTCTCTATATTAATTCCCTGATATAATTCTCTAATGTTCCTATTTTTTGCATTCATTTCAAGATCATTAATCTTCTCTCTCAAATATTCACTCTTTTTACTCTTTAGTAACTTGGTGGTTTCCCGTCTAACACTATCCAATTGCTCTAAATTTACCTCATTTGGCTCGTATAACCATTTCAATTTTGCTAGCTTTCTTTTCTTTACAATGTCGGCACATTCCTCATCAAACCATTTCTTGTTTTGCCTCTTTTTTAAACAACCAATGCTTTCTGATGCTAACAATTTAATAATATCTCTTATAGCCTCCCATTCTTTATTTATATCAGTTTCTTCTTCGTTTGCCACTTTGTCATGTGAAGATTCCAGTACTTCAAATCTATTTGCAATTTTGATTTGGTATTCTTGCTGCATTTCATCATTTTTCAAGTTTTTTAATTCATATTTTACAGAATCATCTTTAGCGTTCGTTCCTCTCATAAGCGATAGCCGTAGTCTGATTTTCACTCTGACCAGATGATGATCCGAATTGGAGTCTGTCCGTCTAACTGATCTAACATCAATGATGCTACTGTGCCAGCGTTTATCCAGTAATACATGATCTATCTGGTTCCGAGTTTCTCCATTTGGGGACGTCCAGGTGTATTTATGAATATCCTTATGCTGAAATGTTGTGCTCTTAACAATGAGATTCTTTGATGTGGCAAATGTGACTAATCTAACCCCGTTGTCGTTACTATCTTCATGAAGACTGAATTTGCCTATTGTTGGTTTGAATATATCTTCCCGCCCCACTTTTGCATTAAAATCTCCTAAGAAAATTTTCATATGATATCGTGAAAGGCTATCAAATAAGCATTCTAATTCTTCATAGAACTCGTCCTTAATTTTGTCATCTTTATCTTCTATGGGGGCATGTACATTTACAATTATAAAATCATGTCGTTTACCCTTTAGAATTATGTATGATATCCTATCACTAACAAATTTAATATCTCGGATAGCGGATAGGATCCTCCTTCTGATTAAAAAACCCGTTCCAAATGCAGGTCTTTCTGCACCCCCATAGTATAATGCAAAGCTTCCTGATTCCTGACTACCTTCTCCTGGCCACCTAACTTACTGTAAAGCGACTATATCCAAGGGCGATTTATCTAATTCCCGCATTAATATCTCTAGTGCCCCGCTATTGTATAAAGTCCTAACATTCCATGTTCCTAGGAACATGTCCCTGTGTTTGAGCCTTTGGCATGGGTTCCCTGAAGTAGTCCCCGTCCGGAGAACAGAATGGGGGACTATTTGACCTCCGGAAAATTTTACCCCAGATGAACCCATGTCTGCATTTCTTGACGGTTGTATTTTTACGTTGAAATATTGCCACTCTTTCGCCCAAGGTACTTTTTTTGTCTGGCTTATCACCTTCGACCAGTCTGGCATGGGTAAAATTTCATTACTACTCTTAAACATTCCAAAGAAAATGGAACATACAATTGGTTAATTTAATGTTACTGGATTCACCTATTATACTCTCCTAAAATATAAAATAGACAACCAACATTGATCTTAATGTAATTAAAGCAATAAGATCTTTATGATACAAAGATCGCTCTTTTCTCATAGTACAAAAGGACTATTTTCCTAAATTGTCAATACTCTTTAAATAAAGAACTGCCATGGACATAACTTTTTAATATGAAATTTCAATCACAGAGAAAAAATTATCTTTTCTTATTTTTATGAAAATAGTATTAGAAAATCTAGTTTACTGTTGAAAAAATTCTTTATGTTTCACACATCACATCACTACTAGTTTTTTAATGTGAAATTTCTTGCAACTGTCATTTCACTTTCACATTTTTCACTGTATTTTACATTACAGTTCTTGAGAAAATTTTATTAAGCCTGCTTTCATTTCACAAAGTTAGATGCCAGTATTCTTTTACAAGGTTTTAAAAAAATTTTATCCAGCATTTTAGAGTAAAAACAATTATCATTAATTTCACATGTCCATGCACACATGTGTATAACCCATCTAGCATGGGGACATGGGTGCTCCCTAGAGGGAGTCTCTTAACCAAGCATAATATGTACCTACAGATGTCAACAAGTGACATGTGGTTAGCAGATCACCTCAACAAGACATCTAGCAGTCAACTAAAATATTACTAGGATGGGTGGAAGTCAGCAAATTTTGCACAGGGGTCTTTTTATTCAGGCTTCCAGTTATTTTAGAAGCCTCAAAACCTCCAGTCTCGGGACACATGGATAAAGTCTTCCAGAGAACTTGTTCCTTGTATTTTGCCATCCTAAATATCCATTGACCCTGGCTGGGTTTGAAACCGCTACCCTCAGAATAAGACCAAGACTAGACCACCGTGGCTGAAATTCATGCTCACATGCAAATTATTTATGTACATTAAATTGATGATGAATTCAAGTTCTGAAATGTTGCTTCTTCCATAAGTTTTGTCCATAAAAATTCAACAATCATCTTTATTATTGTATTATTTAATCCACTCTGATCTTTGATCAGTTCTATCGGACAGTCAGAATCTGGTAGTACTAAATCGTAGGTCTTGGGATATTGAGATTTTTCCTCCCTGTTCTGTTATGGAGTGCTGATGTACCACCTGAAAATACAAATAAATTATTATTTTTAACATCTCATGCAAAGATATCAGAGGTGAGGATTATTGCTTAAAATTTAATAGAAATTAATTAAGTATCAATAATAACACTGTTATCCAAACATTAACTTTTTGTCGGGGGTTTTTATTTTAATATGTCATTCCTAATTTGACTATGCTGCATCAGAAAAAGAACTTACTTTGTCTCCATCATGTACCAATTTTTCACAATATAAGAAATAGTAAAGTATACTTTTTTTAAAAATTTTGTTGAGTTGTTTGTTGACTTGCCTCATACTTCTTAACTCCCTTGCAGACTCGAGTTTCTTCACTGTATTTGTGATATTCTTAATGCTATATCATGTTCACTACTGATGTCCAATGGTTCCTCTCCTGCAGAATGACCTCCGCGCCATCTGATGGCTGACCGACGAACTTCCAAATCAATCCCCTCTCCTTATCACCGGGTATTTCAAAATTCATAGTTGTGTTTTTATTCTTGCATATATACATTTTTTTCCCAAATTGTGAGTTCCTTCGGTTTTTCCAATTGTTTAAGTAATTTTGTTTTGGTTTCTATTTTATGTTTTTCTGACAAGGCATGTGCAGCTATTGCAGATTTTTCTGTTTCTCCATTTTTAACATTTCTGAGGAGTTCCTTTAATCTTGTATTTAGATTCCTTTTTATTTTTCCTATCCTTTCACAATCTTTACAATTAATTTGATGAATTCCCAATTTTTTGCAGTCTTAATCTTTTCATTTTTGTTGGTTTTTATTAAATTACATAAACTGTAATCATTTTTCGGTGCTAATTTAATGTTGAATTTGTTGAAGATTTTTTGAAACTTGTCAAATACTAAAGGGTTATATGTGAACTTCTTGAATTTTTTACCAATATCCTTATCTGTGTGAGGAGTACATTAATTAATAATTTTTTGTTCCTTAAATATATTAATTTTTTTGTGTATCATCTTTTCTTGAAATCCATTATCCTTTGCAATTTTTATTATGTGTTTTTTTCTCTTTATTTTAATTTTCTCTGCTTATGGGAACGTTCACAAGTCTGTGGGTTAAACTATTAAATACTGCCTGTTTGTGCGAAAAATGGTTAAATCCTGTAGCTTTTATATAATTATCAATGTGAGTTTCTTCTCTGAAGATTCCAAATTCTATTTTCTTATTCTCTTCATTCCTGATCAATTTAAGGTCTAAAAATGGTATTTCATGATTATTTTCTATTTCCATTGTTTTATTTTGAATATTTACCTACATAACTTAATATACTTTTTTATGCTCGATTATATCAAATCTATGTTATATTATTAAATATCAGTTAATAAATCCACATCACTCAACACTAAAATCTTCCGAATTAACTAATATTTCGCCTTGTTCTTAACAATTACTTAAATTTGAACATTAGCACAATTTTTTATGCTGTTTTAAATTAATGCTTTTTAGAGTTCCTACTATAGAAATAATGTGGTACATCTCTTTTCAGCGACCAGTAATAGTCAGCTATCATATTCACATTCCATTTTCCCTGGAAATGTATTTCTATCTCCTTTATGTCTGGTGAAATCTTTCACTCTGCTCCTCGATGATGAGATTTTCTGCGAAAAAGTCCAATTGAGAGTGTAGGAAATGTACTTTAACACTCATATTGCAGCCCAGCTTTCAAAATTTCTCAAGCATATCTTCTACAATATTTTTGTAATTTGGATCCTTGTAATTTGCTATAAAGTTTTTGATGACACTCCTGAAACCATTTCATGCCGGTTTTTCGTATCTGCCATCGTTTCTTCAAATAATGTATCAGAAATCAACTCCCTAATTTGTGGCCCAACAAATATTCCCTCTTTGACTTTAGCATCAGATATTCCAGGAAACCTCTTGCAGATATTTGCCATCCTTGATTAAAACGTTCACAAATTGCTTCATTTGGCTAATTTTATGTACAAACATGGTAAGTAATAGAACATTTTTCGGGTCCATAAGACCCTCATGAATAACATTTTTCATTTTTAAAATTACCAAATACTAAATGTCTTCTTAATAAAGAAGCCGCCATTTGCAAGATAAAAACAAAGATTTCATAGCATTTGCTACACGGGAATTAACAGCTTGTATATAAAAGAAATATTTGCATTTAGATTGGAACTTATTCAGGTAGCTCAGTCGGTAGAGTATTGGCCTAGAAAGCCAAAGGTCCTGTGGGTTCAAGCCCCAGTCTGAGTGTATAATTTTTCTCTTCAAATATCATTTATCCATCATTGAGATATATGAAATGAATAATAAAAACATCAAAAGAAGCCCTACTGGCTTTATAATATAATGTAAAATTCCCAAATAAATGCCTTCTTAATAAAGAAGCTGCCATTTGAAAGATAGAAGCAAAAGTTTCATAGTATTTGGTGCGCGGGAATTAACAGTGTTATAAGAGAAATTTTTGCATTTAGATTGGAACTTGCTCAGGTAGCTAAGTCGGTAGAGTATTGGCCTAGAAACCCAAAGATCCTGGTTCAAGCCCAGTCTGAGCATATAATTTTTCTCTACAAATATGAACATTTTTCATTCCTGGCACAAGACTATATCCCTGTTTTCAATGTTTTCTTATCCAGTCATCAGATGGTGTCAATTGTCAAACACAATAATTTCAACAATGCAATTCTTAGTATTATTTGCATGTGATTGGAAGATGTGAACACAATAGCAGATATTATTGCCATGTAATAAAATTGATATCATAATTATTTTTATATACCCTGTGCTGATTATCTGACATTGCCCGGAAATATACTTATCCCAATCTTTATAACATAAATGAGCTGGAAGACAAAATTCATTATTGTGAGTTATCCGTAAAAGAATACCTGCTATGTGCTGCTATGCTTACCTAGGAATCTACTTATCCTGATATTCTTGGCATTAATGAAAGACAAAAACAGTTATTGTGAATTATCCATTAAAGAATACCTGCCTTGCGCTGCTATGCTTGCCCGAGAATCTACTGATCCCGATCTTCATGGCATCAATGAAAGACAAAACTGGTTATTGTGAGTTTTCCGAACAAATAAACATAGTGTCACGGACTTTTTTGTAGAGTTTTTTTGGATATTCAATTCTGTGTACACCCTTAGACAAAAAAATTAGTCATCTCTTGATTCTATCAACCGATCGGGGAACTTCGTGAGCACTCGCAGAAGCCTTATTCACATTAACACGTTTTCAGTAATTCTTCTGTGGTGTTTGCTAGTTAACGTAGTAACATAAAAGAGAGAGTTTGCCTTTGTGTGTTTCCGTGGTCGAGCAGTTTAACACACAACATCTGCGGTCGTAACCTGACAGGTTCGATTCCTGTTCTACTCTTTTTTTTTACTGAATGTTAGGATAGCATTTTGCCTGTAATATAGTTTCATATTTAATTTTATATTTGAGTTTTATGGCTTTAATGCACACACAAAACACATAAATGAAAACCTTCTAATCATTAAATGAAGAAAGGAAATAATATCTTCTAAAATGAAAAACTTTAACAAAATCAATATCAGGTGTATGAATCCTCAGCATCTATTGCCACCCTCAATCTGTGGAGCATTGATGCAAAACATTTCTACAGGCACGTGGACGATTGGCTAGAGCATCCCAGGCGCCTTGAATTTGTGCCAGTAAGCCATCTTTCGTTTTTCGTTCATCTGCAGGCCAATTAGAGTTCATGTCTATTTTCATCTTAGCCCATACATTTTCGATTGGATTCAACCTGGTGAACAGCGAAATTTGATTTGCCTTCTCCTTTAACAATGAAATCAAATTTCGCTAAACATATTTCAGAAAGCGGCCACAGTTTCAACAATATCGATAATATGTAAATTATACACATAGAAAACAACAGACACAAAATTAACATTCTACAAGAAATCAAGAAGGCCAAGAATACAAACATTCTCAACGAAAATGTGCCTAATAAGCAAAACCCTCTATTAGACATACAGAAGATGAAGCATGCCTAGAGTGAAATCAACAAAAATTTTAGATAGTTGAGGAGGACGGTAGTATACATGGTAAAAGTAAATAGTAGTTTAAAGAAACTAAAACAACACGCTTTATTAGAAAACCGAACAAAAAAATTAAAAATAATTTTATTTTCCAAAACACTTGGGATAAAATTAAAGTGGTCAACAAAAAATAATCTCCAACACATCTAGAATAAAATTGGAGTTATCTACAAAAACAATAATTTTAATATCAAAAGCGTGGGGTGCTCTATATCAAATAATACTTATATTTGGTAATAAACAGATATTGGTAAAAGTAAAGTCTTTAAGATGAAAACGTAAAAACCATGAAAATCACTCAACGCTTTTGATGGTAAAATTATTTTTTTGTTGACCACTTTAATTTTTTTCCCCAAGCGTGTTGGGAATTAAAATTATTTTTTTTATTTTTTAGTTCGGTTTTCTAATAAAGCATGTTGTTTTAGTTTTTTAAACTACTATTTATTTATTTATTTTTTAGTTTGGTTATCTAATAAAGCGTCTTGTTACAGTTTTTTAAACTATTATTTATTTTTTATATTTTTTTAAATTTTAGTCTAATTGATTGTCATAAACCGGAATCCCATGAAAATTGAATTGCTTAATACTTTTCTAAAAAAAACCTCCGGCCCAGATTTGAACCAGCGACCTATTGATTGCTGAAATTATATACCACTACAGTCCACCGCTGTACTAGCTGAGCACTTACAACGATTGACTAAAAAGTCGATAAGTCTGCAACCTATTATACAGGTTTTTATTTTTTTGATTTTCCGATGATTCTGGCCAGGATTTTAGAAACATTATGAAATTATTGTATTGCCATGGGTCCTTTACAAGTATACAAAGTTTCAAGTCGATCCAATGTTTTTAAGTGGATGAAAATTGTGTTCAAAGATTCTGTTACTTAGATACAGGTTCGTTACATAGACAGATACAGGTCAAGCTAATATAAAGCGTGTAAAATATATAATTTAACATTGTTATAACCTCAATGGTATAAAAAGATTATGAACTTAAAAAGTATAGATTAATTCAAATGTCGAAATAAAATGTATTTAATTCATAAAACGTTTTAATACAAATATCACAAAAAAAAACCTGCGTAATTGAAGATGCAAACCTGCGATATTCATTAACAGAACCAATGACCGCGTGCTTTACCGCTGAGCTATCGGGACACTTAGAAGAGTCTTCAGTTCATGCCACATAACACAGTAGCTCAGGGACTGCACAATTATGACTAGTTTCCTAGTTTGAACCCAGCGCTGTGCCGAGTATGACTTAGAAGAAATGTGCGTTCAAGAGATGACTCATTTTTTTTTGTCGAAGGGTGTACATTAATTTTGTGTATTTGTTATGGTTCAGGCAGCATAAGCCATTTAAGCATCCAAAAATGATATTCATTCAGAAGAATAAATATCGATCTATGAATTTCGATATTCCGGTGGATAAAAATTTAATTACAAAGTTTATCCAACGAAAGATGGCAGCACAAGAAGTGATGTCACTAAAGAAATCAACAATCACGGAATTTCATCTGTGGAAGCCATGACTGAAGAAGGACATGATTTTTTCTGAAACCGTCGGTATGAAAGAAGTTTGAAAATGTATGAGGTGAGTCGATTAAAATATGTTCTCCACTCACTATTAATGATATAACCTCATAATGTTTACTTCCCAATATTAATTTAAATATATCCAAAAAGCTACTTTTTTCACATTTTTCACCTCAAAGGGTGATTTTTAAGGGTGTAGGAGTTAAGTATCACAACTCTCTTATAGCCTATGTTCATCCCGGGAATCTCCTTGCAAAAAGCCCTATCACAATCAGCACAATCAGATGAACGATCTGGCAGCACATAAAGTATGAAGAAACAAACAAACAAACAAACATTCATTTTTATATACACTGCTCAAAACAATTAGAGGAACACTTGTAATAAATTGAATAAGTAATTGTTTTTTAAAGCTGTGATGCTGAAAGTTGGACAATGTGAAAATTTAATTATTAATTTTATCATTGGATACAAATTTTAAAGATCCATGGCCTAAATACAGAGAAATTACCTCAAATAACAATTTTTTTTTATTTTGGAAGGCACTGGCCACTTCTAATTGGTAAGCTTCCTGATGTTGCTATAGTGACGAATGTTGATTATTGCCTTGTTTATTGAAGTCTCTGACAAAATGAGGTATTTAAATGAGTTTGAAGTGTATCATGCTCTACATCTTTTACGACAAGGTCAAGCTCTGCGACAAGTGGCTAGAGAGCTTGGGGTTTCTCCTTCCGTGGTGTCCAGGTTACGCAACAGGCACAGAGAGACAGGTCAGTATTGTAGAAGATGTGGCCAGGGCCATAAATTTAAAACAAGCCCCCAGGATGACAGATATGTTGTTCTTTCTGCTCTTCGACAGCGTACAAAAACTGCAAAAGACCTGCATAATGACCTTCATATGGCTTCCGGAATCCGGGTTTCGGACCAAACCATAAGGAACAGATTAAGGAAAGAGAATATTCGTTAAAAAACCACGCTTAACAAATGGGCATAAGGCAGCAAGATGTACGTATGCTGAAAACCATGGTGATTGGAACCTGAACCAGTGGGAGTCTGTGCTCTTCTCGGACGAATCCAGGTATTGTCTTACACGTTGTGATGGTCGATTGAGGGTGTGGGGATGGCCAGGAGAAAGATTTTCTGCAGAGGCTGTACAGGAAATTGATAGATTCGGAGGAGGTTCCATAATGGTGTGGGCCGGAGTTATGTACAACAATCGTACGGACCTTGTACTTGTTCCCCAGCGACTGAATGCTGTCCGGTATATCGAGCACGTTCTGGAAGAGCATGTAGTACCTGCTGCCATTCAAGTAGGCCCTGGATTTCTGTTTATGCAGGATAATGCCAGGGCACATTCTGCGGCTGTCACCAGGGATTTCCTGAGGAGGAATGAAATTGAGGTAATGGAGTGGCCAGCGGTCAGCCCAGACCTCAACCCTATTGAACACTTGTGGGAACTTCTAGACAGGAAGGTCAGGAACCGACATCAAGCTCCACAAACTCTGCAGCAACTTGGAGATGCTCTGAAGGAGGAATGGGAGAATATCCCGCAAGAGGAAATCCAGAATCTTATTGGGAGCATGCCACGAAGGTGCCAAAGTGTCATCGAATGTCGTGGAGGCCATCCACGATACTAACTCTATATAATGAGTGTTTAACTTTGAAAAATAAGCACAAGATTCAATTGCTTACATAGCGGAATTATTTGAAAAGTTAATTATCAGCGTTATTCATTTGTTTTTACTTACATGAGCAATAAATAAATAAATAAATAACCACAAATAATGTACTTTATTAACTTCATGTTTGTACCTTTATCCAATGAAAAAATATTTGCATATTTCATAGTGTTCCTCTAATTGTTTTGAGCAGTGTATTAGATACAGTTACTAAACATAACACCCATAAATTAAACCTCATAGTGATTAATTCCTATAAAAGTTAAATAAAAATAACACCCATTACCAAAGCTACTATCACCTCAAGATATCCTCATCTCTTGTGTCTATTAAAAATTCATTTATCTTTTGTCTTGGTAGGAAAGGCAGGCATTTCTCATCGATAAAAACAATATGTTCATTTGTCAACATGTTACCAGATAGCAATTAAATGAATAAATCAATGCACAGGGCCAACAAATTGGGAAAAATCAGTCTGTAACTACCGAAGATGAGACTAACATGCCTTGAAACATATATCTAACTGTACAACGAAATAAGTTAAGACTTAGACAAAACTTATTATTGGTAATTTAGTTCTACTTAAAGATGCCAAACAGTTAACTGTTTTGCAGTATTAAGCTTTAAGCCTTCCGGATTCTCTTGTTATTTATGTGCATTCCATCTGGTGAATATTTGTAGAACTTGATCAGCATCCAAAAATAAAAAAAATAAATGATAAATGAAACATAAATTATATATTGTAACTTACTTGTGTCTGCTGCTTCAACATCATGGCCATGGGAGAGAAGAAGCATCAAGAAAACCAACATAATCCACTACATGATGCAACTGGCACTTGGTTAATTGAGAAACAACATGTACAACTATTCTACAGCAAGATGCATTAATATTCTACTAGGGCGATGGATAGGTGTTTATACCGTGCTTTCTCTGTGTTGTGATGACATTGAGCTTAAGATGAGAGACGTCTTGGCATCAAGCTGTTGTTCTAGGAAAGCATCTTCGCTTCTTGTGGGAGGATGTTGCTGCAATATATGGAGGGGCTGCTGTAATGCAGTTAGGTGGGTATGGTGGAGTAGGGGTAATGCTGATGTATGACGTTCTTCAGGTGCAGCCGGAACTAGTTTCTTTGTCACATCTATTTGTGCATACACTGTATGTTCTTGTTGAGGTCGCTGATGTATAAGTGTTGATGTACCGTACATAGGTACTGATTGTTTTGGTAATGATAATTCTGCATATGTTATTTCATCATTCTGAAATACAACACGTTTCATGAGAATTTTCAACTGATATTCTTGTGTATATAATTTACAAACATTTAATGGGCACATGCAACTATAATGAACAAATATCTATTTTAGAAAGAAAAATTGATGCTTGTACTGGGATTCGAACCCCAGTTTTCTGACTCTACGTGTCAGTATCAAACCAATGACAAAATCCAAACAATTTCTCTTTATAAAATAGAACTATGTGCAATTCTGGAAAGTGTTAATTTAAAATATAACATCAAAATATGAAACTTTACCGCTTAAAAGTAATGCATAAATTCTCAATAAAAATACTTCAAATAAATACACAATAAGTTCCAAAAGATATTTGAGAAGTTTAATATTAAATTAGCATGAAAAAATAACTACAGTTTAAATAAACTAATAAAAACCAACAAAAATGAAAAAACTGATAAAAATAAAAAATCAGGAATATATCAAATTGAATGTGAAAAGATATATATATATATATATATATATAGGAAAACAAAAAGAAACCTAAAATTAGAACCAAAGAACACACAAGAAATATTAAAAATGGGGAAATAGAAAAATCTGCAGTTTCTGCTCATGTTTGGTCTTAAAACATAATATAAATTCAGACACTAAATTATTAAAACAGTTAGAAAATACAAAAGAGCTGACTATTTGGGGAAAAATCTATATTCAGAAGAACAAAAACAGAGTTATGAATTTTGAAATCCTGATGGAGCATGACCCTGTTTGGAGGTTCTTTGGCCAACCATAGGATGGAGCTAACATCGACATCCAGGGTGTGCAACATAATGCAACATAAATCAAACCAGTCTGGACAAGATGATGATAAAACAGAATTGTTATGAAACATGTCCAAGAACAAATCAACATTAATATTGAGATAAGATGATCAGACTGAAAATAATATAATTCATATAGAAGTCATCAGATGGCGTTGTTCGTAGCAACAGCTATCGGCCTTCTGATAAAAGAGAATTGTATAAGTGAAAAAAATTGTTGATGTTCGTATCGGAGTTTGGATGGTGTAATCAGTTTCATACTGATGTATAGAACAGAGATCTGGGGTTTGAATCCTGGTACGATTGTCAATTTTTCTTTCTAAAATAAAACTATGCCCAATTCTGGAAAGTGTTATTTTAAAATATAACGTCAACATATGATGAACAACTTCACTATTTATTTATTTTGATTGATTATTGTAAAATTGTATTCATACTATCAATGGCAACTGACCAGAAAGAAGAAAAGAGGGAGACCAAAATTAACATGGAAGGAAAACATGAGGATAGTAATGCAACTTTGAAGATACCCTAGATTGTAAGGCTTTGGAGGTTTGGCATGGGAAGATGGCAGGAGCTGTAAAAAACCTGAAGATAGATAGATATTATCTGACTCTACACCCAAAATAGAACCAATAGTTTCATTAGTTTCATTAAATCATCCAAAACAAAATTAATCAATGATTGAACAAATCCAAAACTTACATAAAAACACAGTTTTTCAGTGAATCTGTGCATAGCAAAAAAATGAGAGAACTAATATTCTAGAGAGAAAAAATGCACTTAAAGTCATACGAAATTCAGCTTATAATTTATAATATTTTTCAACAGAACAAGTTGCCACCACCATCATCATCATCATCATCATGAACCTTTTTCCAAACCTGTTCCTAAGTCTCAAGATGTTCTTGACACGCCCACCATTTGTTTTGATCTTCCTCTGATTCTGAGTCTTTCAGATTGGTTGAATAAAGCTGGTTTGATTCCATTTGCTACAAGCGATGCTGCAATTTTTCTGATAAGTCTCTTTGTGACTCCTAAATGTTTTTCTTTTTGTCTTGTCTTGTCTAGTTAAACCTAATGGTGTATATAAAGAAACTCATTTGAGCTGCTTGTAGTCAGGATTTGTACTTTGAGCATAATATACAGTTAACTGCTGTATTTTAAAGCTGAAATTGTAAGAAAAACGTGGATGTGATTGGTCAACAGTATGGCGAGCCCCTTCATGTGTATGACTGTCCATGATTTTTTTCTCTATCTCTTCCAGCTTTGTTTATTATCTTTTGAATCTAATTCATCTCTGAAGCAGTTATTCTAAATTAATGTTTTTTCTAACATAGCCTCTTATAAAGTTATCTTGATTCTATCAGAGACTTCCTTTGCTGATTCAAACAGATAATACACATTATTCTTCTCTCATACTCTCTCTCTAATCTTCCATCTTGCATCAGCACTTTGCCATTAGGCTCCACTTCAGATTAATTTCCAGAAAATTTTCAGAAAATTTAATACAACATTGGCTCCAATTAACAAATTCAGCCTGGGTAATCTTCTGTTAACTAATAATAAATTTAACACCCCAGACAACAAAAAAATCTGGAATTTATCAAATTGATTGCAAAGATTGCAACAGGATAAATATAGGAAAAACAAAAAGGAACTTGGAAACTCGTAAAAAAGAACACTTCAGAAACATAAAGAATGGAGAAATTGAAAAATCAGCTATAGCAGCACATAGTTTATTAGAGCATCATAGAATTGGAAAAGAAGCAAAACTTTTGAAACATCTATATTAAAAAAAACCATACTAGAACCATGAACTTTGAGATTCCAGATGAACCGAGCTTGATTACATAGTTCTTCAAAAATACAACAGATGACAGTTTAGAAAATGATTCATTCAAAAGAACACCAGATGGCAGTTTAGAAAATAATTCCTTCAAAAGAACACCAGATGGCAGTTTGGATAATTACCGGCAAAAGAAAAAATTGACACAGTCGTGAAAACAGCTGACGTGGTGACAATGGGTCACTGATACTGCAGTGCTGTGTTTAAAAAAACATAGAAGTATGAGGTAAGAATAAATCACGATTCATTTAATTCTTATAATATGCAAGTAATTTATTTTGTTAGGTTAGGAAGGGGGAAGTTAGAGTACACCCATTTCTAATAAATAATTGAGAATTTATTGCAAATGTTAGTCATATCAATTTCACAGATACATGGTGCCATCTAGCGACAACTCTATAAACTTTTTGTAGAACTTAATTGATATGTGATTCCACCTACCATCAATTCTATAAACATTTACGCATGTGCACTGTTTTACTGTAGGACTTAGAAAATTAATGGTGGAAATAAAACTAAAGTTTTTCCCTGCCTAAATATATCTTGTGACTTGATCCAAATTCTTTCCTTTCCAATATTTCAATATTTCTTCTCCTATTTTTATCACCTATCCATGTTGATAGAGAGTCCTCTGTCTTGTGGTCCATGTGCCGACAGCTTCCTGGAGGTCTTGAAATAACTGTTCATAAGCGTTGTGTCACCTGTATGCACAAGGGAATGTAGGGAAATATTTTACAACATGTGATGCAAAAAATATTTCTATGTTCCAATCATACACCATGCGCATGCACCAACAAACGTGAAGTGGTTTACACTATGGAATCACGGAATGCAGCCAACATATACATGATATTTAACGAACCTAAAAGCTAATCTAACACAATTTAAGCACTCTAATCTGTGAAAGAATTCAATGCCCAAAAATAAATAGTAAGTTCTGAAATTCTGAAGTATATGTGTACATCCATATTTGGTTCGTCTTCCGGGCTTATAGGCCGTGGTCTGGTTGTCTTCTTACTCGACGTTTCGTCTACTGCTGCGGTAGACATCATCAGGAGATACTGCGTGCTTTCTGTGAACTCCTCAACAGTCGGCTGCAGACTGGCTGGTCGTTGGAAACTGTCTCTCTGTTTATAGCTAAACCCCGGGTGGAGGGGAGGTTTTCTGCGCGCACCGAGTTTTGCGCTGTATTGCCGTTTGCAGAAGTCATAGGCTTCGTTGTCGTGTTATGCAGATACCTACACAAACAGTCTAACCACCATCCTAGACAAAAACGCGGGATAATAAAAACCCTGGTTGAACGAGCCAAAAGGATTTCAGAACCACAGTATCTGCAAGAAGAAATCAATCATCTCCATGCAGCTTTTCTTACCAATGGATACAGCAAAACAGATTTTCGTCGAGCCATAAATCCCAAGAAATATCGGCCCGAAAACGAAAACAAGGAAGAGATAAATGGTAAGGTTTACCTACCTTATATCAAAACATCAACAGAGAAAATTGGACGAATATTAAAGAAATACAACATAGCAACAACCTACAAACCAACACAAAAAATCAGCAATATACTGCGCCCAGCCAAAGACACTAGAGATCCTTTGAGTCATGCCGGTATATATCGTATCCCGTGCAGTTGTGGAGAGGTGTACATCGGTACAACAAAAAGAATGATCAACACACGATTACAAGAACACATGAGACACTGCAGGTTAAAACAAAATGAAAAAATCGGCCGTAGCGGAACACTTGATGAACAACCAACAACATATGATAAGATTTGAAGATACCCAGGTATTATCACTAACATCACATTACTACACCAGACTATACAGAGAAGCCATAGAAATATATAAACATAAAAATTCCTTCAACAAAAAAGAAGAAACCTTGAAGATAACAAGATTTGGATCCCAGCACTGCATAACACAACAACGAAGCCTATGACTTCTGCAAACGGCAATACAGCGCAAAACTCGGTGCGCGCAGAAAACCTCCCCTCCACCCGGGGTTTAGCTATAAACAGAGAGACAGTTTCCAACGACCAGCCAGTCTACAGCCGACTGTTGAGGAGTTCACAGAAAGCACGCAGTATCTCCTGATAATGTCTACCGCAGCAGTAGACGAAACGTCGAGTAAGAAGACAACCAGACCACGGCCTATAAGCCCGGAAGACGAACCAAATATGGATCAAGACGCCGGCCGTGAAAGCCTACAATTATATATATATGTGTACAGTTAATTAGTACATACTCTATGTTGGCTGCACTAGAACACATCTTTGTTGTTGCATAGAATATTTGTTAAAATCAATATGTAAGTAAATATCATGGAAAATTACACTGAACTAATCTTTAGAAAAAATGTAAGATACATTGTAAATGATGTGAAATAATTTGAAAAATGAAACCATAAGAATAAAATCTGATAGGAGTTTATGAAGGAGTTAAAAAAGTTGCATCACAGGTTGTAAGTTTTGCTGAATGTAAATATGTCCCCAGTGACAATCTTAACTTGCCTCTCATCCTCATTCTATTTTGGTTGATCAGTTGATCAAACAGGAGGTACACAAAATGTTGCAATGTAATCTAATGTCCTAAATTAATGAGTCATTTTATGTTTCTTCAAACACGGGAACTAGTTTTCGAGAGAAGGATCTCTCTCATTTTCAACCGACATTATAACTACCGGATTTCCCATATTTAACTATGAAGTAATGTAATGTGTTAGTTCACATTTATACTTACTGTTTTTGGAATGTTCATGATATTGTTTATGCTTTCATACATTCCATTGGTGGGAGGTAACTGCAGATGGGGTGTCATATTAGCATAAATTCTATTTGAAGCATTGTTCAGTTTTTCAAATGCTTTTTCATCCGAATCTTGATAGTCAGTGACTAAAAAATAAAACAGTACTTATAAATCATTTTAGTAAAATTACTGACTTTTTTGAGAGCAATTTTCTGGAGTAATAATCATCATCATCATCTTCACTTCAAATTTTAGGTGATTCACATGTTCCAAATTGATAATGATTCCTTCCCTCTCTTCCTAGGTCCCTTTGGTTTTTAATGATAAGAAACAAAATTATATGTGAAAAGATTAGTTTTCCAGCTTATCAGTTGGTAAAAAGGCAAGGAGAACTAGATAAAGTTCACACTAAGTGAAGCAGAGCCTGATGATCACTCAGGTCATTATTTTTCATGTAATATTAAAATATATATATATATATTTTTAAATGATTGGATTGAAAATGATTGTGTATTAATTTGAGATTTACTTGCTACGTCTTCCTTATTGGTAATGGGTTATTTTCTTTAATGGCATTAAGAACAGTTTGATGTTTTTTCTGATGAATTGCTAATTAATTATGAAATTACATTAGAAAGAGACATTATGAGGTTCTATTTAATAAATAAGTTGGATCTGCTTTCACCTTGCCTCATAAATAGTTGTTTCTTGTAAGACACAATTCAATTTTTATATGCTTTATATTAGCTTGACCTGTATATATCTATGTAACGGAATCTTTCAATGCGATTTTCACCCACATAAAATCATTGGATCGACTTGAAACTTTGTATACTTGTAAAGGCCCGTGACAATACAATAATTTCATATTTGTTTTCTAAAATCCTGGCCAGAATCACCAGAAAATAAAAAAAGTGCCTTTGTATCTATGTAATGGAATCTTTGAACACCATTTTCACCCACTTAGAAACATCGGATCGACTTGAAACTTTGTATACTTGTAAAGGACCCATGACAATACAATAATATATTTGTTTTCTAAAATCCTGGCCAGAATTGTCAGAAAATAAAAAAAGTGTCTTTGTATCTATGTAATGGAATCTTTGAACAAGATTTTCACCCACTTAGAAACATTGGATCGGCTTGAAACTTTGTATACTCGTAAAGGACTCGTGACAATACAATAACGTCATATTTTGTTTCTAAATTCCTGGCCAAAATCATCAGAAAATCAAAAAAAAATTAAAACTGGTATAATAGGTTGCGGACTTCTCGACTTTTTAGTCAATCGTTGTAAGAGCTCAGTTGGTAGAGAGGTGAACTCTAGTGATATGTAATTTCAGTAATCCATAAGTCGCTGGTTCAAATCCTGCTGCGAAGATTTTTTTTAGAAGAGTATTACTTTTAGCTCATACTACAATAGTATCGAATTTAAAGATATTTACATTTCTATCTTATTCTGTAAAATATTAAAAGTAAAAAATAATTAATAGTTTTAAAAAACTATAACAACACGCTTTATCAGAAAACCGAACTAAAAAGATTAAAAATAATTTTAATTTCCAACACGCTTGGGATAAAATTAAAGTGGTCAACAAAAAAATCATCTCCAACACATATAGAATAAAACTAGAGTTATCAACAAAAAGAAAATCATTTTACCATCAAAAGTGTGGGGTGCTTTTTATGATTTTTACATTTTCTTCTTAGAGACTTTACTTTTACCAATATCTGTGTATTATCAAATATATTAATTGAGTGGGTAACAGAGTGGAACCCTTGATAGAGGTCCACTCCAGGGAGTAGGTGCCCCTGCCCTTTTGTGAGCTGCAGGTCCCACTCGCCCAGTGGGTAGTATCTGGGTAGGGCCCCGTCCACAGGGTTACGTGGGGAGAAGAGAAGTCCCCAAAGCCGTAGTGAAGGCAACTTCTCTAGGAGACGAACACTCCGAAATTCCAGTTCCCTGCCCTCCAGGAAGAGGCTAGTAACCTCTACTAGTAAAAAATAACTTACTCATAAACTTCAGCAGAACATAAAAAACAAGATCTAAGTAGGATAACGGCGGCAGAAATGAAATTTTTGAGATCTGTTAAAGGGTGCACTAAGGAAGACAGAATCAAGAACACAGAAATAAGACAGGAACTTGAAATATTTGCAATAACTGATAAAATGGATACATATAGACAAAAATGGAAGCAACACATAGACAGAATGAATGAAGATAGATATCCAAAACAAATAACAAAATACAAACCTAAAGGCACCCGAGATGTGGGCAGACCTAGAAAGAGATGGGCTGAAGTCGGAACGGGCCAACAGACCTAATTCATGAATGAAGATGATGATGATGATATTAATTGATGTAGAGCACCTCACGCTTTTGATGGTAAAATTATTTTTCTTTTTGTTGATAACTCTAGTTTTATTCTATATGTGTGGAGATGAATTTTTTGTTGACCACTTTAATTTTATCCCAAGCGTGTTGGAAATTAAAATTATTTTTCATTGTTTTAGTTCGGTTTTCTAATAAAGCATGTTGTTTTTGTTTTTTAAAACTATTATTTACTTTTAGCTTCATCTTCAGTTAATACAGACTCAGATGATACAGTCTGCACCAACACAAGATGAAGTTAAGAAGCTTTGAAACATATCTTACAACAAACAACTAATTATGAGGTAAGGTGAAGGCAAATCAAACTTATCTGCTAATTATTCTTTTGTTAACTGACTGAACAATTAATCCCTGCAGAGCAAGATGAGTTAATATATGTCCTCGGCTGCCCATTTTAAACAGACAGATATATACTTCTCCTCATATCAAGTCTTCTAATTATACTGGTCTCAAGGCTTAGGTAGCTTCATGTTCAGTTATTTCTTATCAACAATAAATAACTGAAGATGAAGCTGCCTTAGCTTTGAATCCGGTATAATTAGAAGACTGGATATGAGGTGAGATATAAAACATTTTAATTTAAATCTTAAATTAAACCTCATAGTGATTTTATCCAATGGAAGTTCAAGATATATACTACCAATCAATATAATCCATAACATGAAAACTACCGTAATTGATCAAAATTTATAATGTACAATAATTTAAAAATTAATCTTTATCTTCTTTTCAAATATTTTCTAAAATACCAGGAAGAATTTAGTAAGCTATATTAAATTAATATTCCACCATTTTATCATAATTATATCTTAATACATCATTTCATTATATTTAATGTTTTTATAAATATTATTCTCTGAGAGTAGTTAATAATAATAATAATAATAACAATAATAATTAATATCTCAGTCAAATATTCAATTTATTTAAGTCAATATTTCAATCTCCTTCTGTGAGATCATTTTCAAGACATTTGACATTCCATTTTGTATGGTTGTTTATAAAATAATGCATAGTTACCAAAAATTTTGCACAAAGAAAATTATTACCATAAACAATTTATAGCAGCAATGGGCTTTATAAAAAAAAGAAGAAAATTAAATTTGATTAAACAAAAAGATTTAAGTGAATGGTGTGAAACATATGATTCCTTGTTAAAATATTTTAAAATCATAAATTGGAATTTTGAATTTGTTAATTTAAATCTGCAAAAAAAAAACACACACACAAAGTTATCTTGGTGATGGTAACTATGTATTATATACAACATTGTCAAATATCTTGAAAATGATCTCACACAAGGAGATTGAAACATCAACTTGAGTAAATTGAATATTTGACTGAGATATTGATTAATTACTGTTGTTATTATTATACATAAGTTACTCAGAAACAAATAATATAAATGAATTTCATCGTACTTTTTTCAGAATTTATTTCCACTTTCTTCTTGTAAATTCTGTATCCATTGTTGCAGGTGTTAAAAGTTAAGTACTATAATTTTGAATGTTATATAAGAGACCTGAGCAAGTGTAAAGTAGATATTGTCACTATTAGTGTTTTGTCAGCACAATTAATAAAAAAACATGTTTTGTAAGTAGTGAGGGGAATATGAAACAAAATCTCTCATGTATGCATCAAGTGACAAATATCTCTTATTTATAAAATACACACGTCGTTGTATACAGTGGAGTTTGAAGGCATGATTAGAAAGTTTAGAATATGCACATGATGTTTATTTACTAGCCCATAAATTTACTATATAAATGTAAAACTCCAAGGTCTTTATAAACTGGCAGGTAATGCTGGACTGGAAAAAATTAAAAATAAAACAAAAGAAATGAGAATTTATAATAAAATTGATTCTGCTCTTATGTTAGAAGGAGAAGTAATTGAAGCTTCAAATGAATACACATATCTGGATAGTGTAATATCTGTGAATGTTGGCTCATATGAAGATGTTGATGCCAGAATAAAGAAAGCAAGATATGCTTACATTCAATTAAAATCAATTTGGAGGTCAAAACAAATCTCCTTAAGACTTAAACTAAAATTATTTAATTCAAATGTAAAATAAATTTTATTATATGGCTGTGAAATTTGGAAGGCTACAAAATAAATTGGAAAGAAATTGCAAACCTTTGTAAATCGTTGCCTGAGAAATATCATGGTGGCCAGAGATTATAAGAAATAAAGAACTTTGGAGAAGAACGAATCAAAATGAAATATGCAAAGAAATCAAGTTTACGAGTAGAAATTGGAAATGGGTTGGTCATGTGTTAAGAAGACAGAATTATATCATCATAAAAATTACATTTGATTGGAACCTGAAGGATTGAGAAGGCATGGAGTAATACCGTCAGGGATGAAGCTAACAGGCAGGGATGAATTGGAATGAAGTTTAAGGCATTGGCAAACAACAGAGTATATTGGTGAGATTTTATCAAGGCCCTATGCTTTCCAGTGGAGTGACCAGGACTACTACTACTACTACTACTATAAAATACACACATATCAGTTATTGTTGCAGCAGTATAGAATAGCGTAAACATAGGAGTTTTAATAATGTTGTATTATAGTATTCTGTATTACTCTTACACATAGGAAATTTTGTCATTCAATAGGAATTACCATAACATGTCCATAACCTATAACAAAGTAGTCATATATTTCACATCGGAGGTATTGTCACAGCAGGGATGATAACAATTTAGAGGAAGAAGTTAAAGAGTATCCTGCTGGAGTTCAGAATTAGTTAAAGCTTGATTAGACTTATTTTAATGTATCTAAATAACACAAAGACAAACAGTTTTTAGATGCTTTTGAAGTTTTCAATGGTTTAAAGCAAGGAGATGCACTATCTCCTCTACTGTTCAATTTTGTACTAAAGCATGGACATCAAGTCTTTAGAGGATGAAAAACGGCTACAACTCAATGGTATTAATAAGCTGTTAGTTTACTCTGTTGATATAGTATTAGATGATAGTATGGAATACAAAGAGTCAACATGCACACTCTATTTATATATCACACACACAAATGTATTATATAATGGAAATGGACATTATGACAAATGAGAGCTATGGGACTTGCGCTGGTTCGAGTCCCCATGGGGGAAGAAATTTTCTCATGGAATTTTGGTCAGTATGGGACCAGTGCCCACCTAGAATCATAGGCATTTGGGTAGTTACAATAAGTAGCGATTCCAGGTTGAGAAGACAAGCTATAACGGCTGGGGGATACGACATGCTGACCACATGTCACCCCTACACTGGCTTATGACCATGCACTTTTGTGAATAACACATGTGGACGTGAGGCCAGCAGCCGGATGGTAGGCCAAGGACCTTCTAGGCCTGTCCCGCTTGTAGTTATGTATAATACAGCTCTATGATTAACACTTGTGGATATGAGGCCAGTAGTCGACTAGTAGACAAAGTGACTTGTAAGGCAAAAATCATTACAAATAGGAATGAGTTACCCGAAGACATTAATCTATCTACGAATCTGTAATGTTGTAGCTCATTATTGAGACACAGCCTCACTTTGTAAGGAGTTACTAGACCAAGTTAATTTTTAGTTACCTTATTTCCTCAAAGATGTCATGGATGGCACGCAGTCAACACATTGACCCAATGGGACATCTAACAGGCAACTAAGGTATTACTAGGACGTTGATGTTAGTAAATTTTGATTAGAGGCCTCTTTATTCAGGCTTAAGGATCTTTTATGATCTTGAAAATCTTCAGATTCAGGACCCTGGCTTAAAATCCCTCCCGGAGGACTTGCTCCTTGGATTTTCCAATCCTAAAAAATCCATCGACCCCAGTCGGGTTTGAACCTGCAACCCTCAGAACCAGAGGCAAGGAGCACAACCACTATTCCACTGCAGCCGATACAAAGAAATTAACATAGGATCAATTCTGTAAATGCTTGCTATTATGCATTAGAGAGACTCTTGTTGTCCCAACTTCTATAAAAAAATATTAAACTGAAAATATATAAAACTGTTATTCTACCAGTTACATTATATGGATGCAAAACATGGACTCTTCCTTTTAGAAAAGAGAAATGATTATGAGTATTAAGAATAAAGTTCTTAGGAAAATTTTTAGATAAATGAGAGATGAACATACAGGCATTTGGAGAAGACTACATAACAGTGAGCTACATGATCTTTATAGAAAACCATATATAATGACAGTTAAGTTTCATAGACTGCAATGGGCAGGAGCACGAATAGAGAATAAAAAAGGGATATGAAAGTTTCTTGTAGGAAAATCAGAATTGAAGCATCTAGTTGATAGACCAAGAATGAGGTAGAAAATAACATTAGCCACGATTTGAGTGAAGTGGATTATACAGGGGACGATTAGAAAATATTAGCTCAGAATACGGATGTATGGAGAGCATATGTTCACACAGCCTTGAACTTACGAGTTTGATGTGCCAATAAGTTAGTTAGTTACAATTAAGTTTGTTTGGTTGGAGGTATATTTTTATTTAAATTGGGATAAAAAGGGACAAGATGAAAAATTAAAAAAAATAACATGTTTATGTAAAAAATTAAATACTTGTGAAACTTACTTCAAATTTGACAATTTAACAACAACTGTTTAAATATAATCTATGCTAACCTAAATTTAGGGGTCTTTGAACTATTTGTGATGCCTATACTTCTTCTTGCTAAGTTCCATAAGTAATATAAACAAACAAGATTTATAACTGCTTTTCCATTGGTTGAATAATGGTTTTTACCTTTAAGTGTGTAAGAAAATCTAATCTAATATAAAGGAAATAGAAATAATAAAACATATTATTTAGCGCATATTTATATAAGTTATATGGGAGAATTTGAATATGGATATAATGAAAATAAGCAACTGTTCTTTTTTTTCATCCCAAATGTGGGGGGAATGACACACAAAAAAATTACATATATTCAAAGGGAACGAGGAAGTAGATTCCTATTGTATGGTATGGATACCCTAACTAGACTTACAAAATATAACTGCAATGTAGTCTGTGAAAAAAATTATATAATGATCAGATATATTGAAAATACCCAGGGAACTGTTCCTTTGATCCAGTTTAAGGTACTGGAAAAATGAACCAGATATAGAGTCAGAAATAACCGCAGAAAAGTGATATAAAATTATGGTTCTTGTAAAGATAGCTATGAATAATTGGACAATGTTATGCATCATCCGGCTAAGCACCATTACAAAAAATTGAGATTTGATACGATCTCTATTTCACTGACTCATCAAGTAACCCTCTTACTAATAATCCATATATAACTTTTATACAAGGTTTATACACATCTCAGTTGAGAATTCTTACTAATAAACACTCTATTAGTTGTTCAGTGTATAAGAGGTGTACAACTTTACATGGGAATCGTTATACATGCCTCCAGCCTTGTTTAAGGATTGTATAACTAGTCAAAATGTCGGACTTCAAGATCAACTGATTGTTTTCTTATCATATCTTAAATTTATCGCAAAATGCAACACTATGACTGTTTGATAATAATATTAATAAAGCTCTGGGTAGGAAAATAAAGGCATCACAAAATGTCTTTTGTTACACTCGTTCTCGATTAGACCTAATAATATTTTTAAATTGAACATTGATTCACAAAAGAATATGTTCTACAATAATTGCTGTAGACAAGATTTAACCTGAATATAGTTTAAATGCTTCATAATATTATTTTAACTAAACTTTCTTGCATCATTAATACATAATACACATACTTATATAAAAATGTATTTAATTATAAAGACTGTTATTACACCAAAACTGTTATTATACCAAAGCTCTTGTGCTACTGTCCGTGAAGTCCTAGGTTCGATTCGCGATCAAACTATAATTTTTTTTCGCTTAAATCGTTATTCTGTTGTCCGTAACAGTTCCTACTACTTTGAACGTTTTATAACGCATCTTAAAACACTGCATATAATTCATAAGTAATGCGAAAAACTTTTATTAGTTTCCAAGAATTGTTCAAAATTCTTGTTAGCACATTATCTGTGAAACTAATTCTACGATATATTTGACATAGCGTAAAGGAAAATGTAAATAAATTAAAACACACTTATTTTTTCCGTACCTCCCCAATTGGGGAGTCTCTATTAATTCTTATCCATACTCTTTTCTTACACAATTAATCACTACTTGATGTTGTTTTATTTCTGTTACAAACTGCGCGTAATATTGTTCTGACGTCATAATGATGACGAATATGTGATGTATTGTGTATAACGGTTGTATTGTTATATAGCTCCTGTAGAACGTTTATTAGTAAGGAAATTACACATGATCTACATAAGGCTTATACATTGTGAAACTAAACAACTGATGAAAGCCTGTATAAGAGATTTTTATTAGTAAGACTGTAAGTGTATGCACACTTTTAGCACAAAATCTTTAAATATAGCATTAGTATTAAAGAAAAATGTAAATTCCGTCAGTCACATAAGAGATTCTATGTTTTGCAACAAATGGCTGTGAAACCTGATTTGTATAAATGCTAATCTAAAATTTGCACCATGCAGATAAATGCCAAATGTTCTCACTCTTAGATTGTTGATGCATAACTCTCAAACAAGGAAAATAACTTGCAATATCCAGTATTGTTAGTTTGGCGCTACAATAAATAGTGAAGATTGACTTAGACTTTAAATATAATTTTCTCAAAAACACATAATGGCACATAGCCGGTTGATGCATAATGCAGTCCAATTATGATTAAAACAGAATTGCCATGTTAAAAGGAATCTACTGTGATTTAATAATTTAGTATATAGTACCAAAATATGACAGTAGATGCCACAGTAGAAGGAAAAATAAAACATGTTTGTAGCATGAGACGTAATCAAAAATGTAGAATGGAAGTTAATCGATAGAAATGGGAATAGTTTTTAACCTGTGACCATTGTAACATATATGTAAAGATATTTGCATTGCAATAGCCAGGAACTCACCGCTATTCTGAGGAATGATGTCTGGGTTTTTTTCATCCATACTGTCAAAGCTTTGATCTGTATCTTTGTTTAGAAGGATTGAACTTGATTTGTCGCCACTAGGTGGAGTTCCTTTTCTGCTGCTCTCTTCTCTCTCTCTCACATCTTCATCTCCATTTCCTCTACATCTCATCACCACCATGGTGATCACTGTCACCAGAACAAGTGCTGCCACAACCCCAATCAAAACACCCAAGATAGGAGTAACATGCAAAATGACAGTTGTTGCTGCTGTAACAAAATACATCAGAAGTCAAGTCTATTTAATACAAATTTTTGGGAAGTGGTACTATGGGAAAAATATACATTCAAAAGAAACAAGACAGAACCATGAATTTTGAACTTCCTGTGATCAAGACTTGATCTTGAAGTTCATTCGACCCCCATCAATAGCATTAGGAAAGCTGGTGTTAATGGCACAAATCAAAGAGTTGCAGTTTAGTTGAAGATGAAAATGAAGATTTTCAAAACATGTTAATTGAGAGAAGTATTTTTATTAATTTGAAATGTCTGATTCATATTTATATTCTATTGAATCAGATATATATTTTATAAAACATAACAATATTTATTTCTGTATGAGCTGAATATGTTTTTTTGTATGGCCACAAGTGTAAAAAAACTGGTAAAATATTAAATAATCCACAAACATGTAGTAATCTATGACAAAGAACTCCTTGCACTGTGTTTACCCTGAAAAAACAAAATTAGTATATAAAAAATTGAATTTAGTAATATTTTTTAAAACTTTAATTGTGAATAACTTGGAACTAGACTTTTTTCACTTGTGGCGCTCTTCCAATTTTTTTGAAATTATTGGAATTGTTTAGTATAGTAAGTATTCAACATTGAACTGACAGAATAATTATTTTTGTTAGATCAAAATTACTGCTAGTTTTGAAAAATATTCATTGTTATTTGAGTTTCTGCTTTAATTTCTCATATTAGTTTAGACTGGAATTTCATGTTACTACAGTTGAATATTTTGGATTAAGTAACTTTCTACCTCACTTGTCCTCTTTTTTTTTTACACATATTTATTATATGCTTGCTCCATTACATTATGTAATACTACATGCCAATTAATCTAAATATATATAATTGTTTATTACAAAATAATTCTTATTGACAATCTTGCCTATATTCATTGTAGTATTATGGTGTAGTTTAATCATCATCATCGTCCTTTCAAGTATTAGGCCCAGTGGCCCGTTATGGTCTCCTGCCATCTCCGAAAAGGTCGACCCACAGATCTTCTGCCTCGAGGAATGTAGTGAAGAATTTGTTTCGGTATTCTGTGACGATCCATGCGCTGAATATGGGCTAGCCAATTGTTTCTATATTCTTGGAGGTATTCAGATATAGGTACAATGTTTAACTCACTGGCTATTGTTGAATTTCTTTGGCAGTCTAGAAGGCTATAACCTGCAGTTCGTCGCAGAAATTTCATCTCCGTGGCTGTAATATGACGATCATCCTGAGTTCTGATGGTCCAAGCTTCACTGCCATAACAGATTATGGGTCTAGCGAGAATTTTATAGATTTTCATTCTTGTGTGTCTCTGCACTTTTGATGGTTTAAAAACTTGGTTGATAATTCTTAAAGCTTTATTATAGTTTTGTATTTTAAAGGATATATCACATTCCTCATTATAAGTTAGATTATATCCTAAGTATTTAAATGAATTAACTTGCTCTAGTATTGAATTCTGAATACAAATTTTACTTCTTACTGGGAATTTCCCTTGAAAGGCCATAACTTTAGATTTTGTTGTTGATATTTCCATGTTAAATCGTTGGGCTATTATATTAAGATGATGAGTGGAATATTGTAATTCATCTTCATTATTGCCGAAAAGAGCCTGATCATCTGCATATAAGAGTGTGTCTAAAATTGTGTGTCTTGAGAGAGGAATATTACCATGAACTGTCAATCTCCAGTGTCTGATGATAGCATTAATGTATACATTAAATAGAAGTGGTGATAGAGGGCATCCCTGTCTGACTCCGCAATTTATATGTTTCCAATCTGACAATTCTGTTCCTATTTGTACTGCTATGATATTATTTTTATACAGATTAAAAATTGTTTGGATCAGTTGATTTGGTGTTCCATCATCAGTTAAGATATCTAAAAGTTTTTGTCTGTCAACTCGATCAAATGCTTTGATGAAATCTATAAACGCTATATGTAATTCTTTATTGAATTCTTTGTGCTTTTCGATAAGAAGTTTTAAGGTGAAATAACCATCGGCACAGGATCTTCCCTTACGAAAACCATTTTGTTCTTCCCCTAATAAGTTTTCATAGTGTTTTTGTAATTTAGATGCTAGAATTTTTGTAAAAACTTTATATCCACTGTTGAGAAGGCTAATGCCTCGATAATTATTACAATCTTTGAGGTTACCTTTTTTAAAAATTGGTATGATAATGGCTTTCTGCCAAGATGAAGGTATGTCTTCTCCCAAGATTATTTTGTTTAGTAAGTGCAGAAATTTTTGTTTAAGAGTTTTGTCAGAATATTTAAACAATTCTATATGAAGTCCATCCTCACCAGGTGCTTGGTGCTTTATTATTTTTACAGGACTCTAAAGCTGTGTCAAGTTCTGCTTCAGTGATATATAGAAATTCGTCGTTCTGAGATATGGGTAAATCAAAATTAGTCTCGGAGATGGACCATAAATTTTGAAAATATGTAACCCAAGTGGTTTTATCAATCAATGTAGTGTAGTTTAATTGCAATGTAAATTAGTTTCATTACATATTTATGTATGTATGTGTTATATTTTATATTGTTGTTTATGTACAGATTGTAATCTGAACATGTCCTAAAGCATCTATGATGCTCTAATGGATGTTAAAATAAATAAAAAAAAATTAAAACTATACTATCCCATATAGATCTCGATAGATTGTCTAATTCCACTGTCTTCATTGATAAGATAAAGTTGTTTTCCCATGATGAATTCCTCCATTGCCATTCCTCTTACATTTCTTACAGTGTCAGACCACAGATTGGATCATATATTTGTGTCTATATCCATTATTAAACATTTTCCGTGTGAAAATATTACTATATTGTCTAGTTCTTGCAGCTGAACATCGATATCAAGATAAATACTTGCTGCTATGGAGGAGTAATTTCTTTGTGTTATTTCAGCAACTCTCCTGATAACTCATTAATTAAGCGTGCATCAATATTTTTGTTTGTAACTAAAATCATTGTTCTTTTCTTCCCCTTACCCTGTGCTAGGATTCAATATTCATTTGATATACCAGTAATTTTATTATTGTTCAGATATCTTTTCTGTGAGGAGATGGCTAAGATTAATAACTGCCGGAATTTTATGTTGTAAATTTACTTGAATGCACTTAAAAGAAGGTTTATCTGAATAATTTACATGTGTGGGTGTTATATCCGTTTTAATATTCAGTGTTGACTGTATTTCCTTATCATGGGCTTGTAGACTAGGACAGGTCTTATCGAATGATGAATGCTTTTCATTTACTCTTGTTTTGGTATTGTGCATGTTGTAGTTGCAGCAATTGATACATTTAAGTTCATTCTGTCGAACATTACAAAATTTAAAAATATGTGGTCCTGTGCATAATGGGCATATTTCTTCTCCATTGCAATGTTCTGCTTTATGGTTGTATTTGCTACATTTATAGCATCGTAAAATCTTAATATAGTATTCCACGGAACATATCTGCCAGCCAATCTTCAGTTTGTTATAAAACATTTCGTTTCTTATTCTAGATTTGACTTCTATTACCAAATTTCTTGGTTTTTTCTGTCTTTAAAAACAAATTTTGGTTTCAATTCTCCTCCTTCCAGTCGCAATTCAGGATTCTGTGTTGTTATTACTTCATCTGCATTGTGTATTGTTACCTGTTCTGGTATGTTATATACTATAATGTTAGGGTTTCTCAATTTCTGTATATTTACTTCCATTTACTTACTACAATGTTTGTTAATTTAATTATTCAGGAGTTCAATTTCATTTTTACTCTTTGTTTCTATCTGAACTCGACAATCCCGGTGACATTTAAGTGCACTGATTCCTACTTTGATATTTGTTGGGTTTATGTTTCTCCTCAATATCTTCTTGATTGCTTCTGGTGGTTGTCCAGTTTTTTTATTTCACCCATAATTTGTAGTTCTTTCCTTTGCCTTCCTCTGTTTTCAGGATTGCTGAATACTGTTTTGGCATGTCCCATCATATGTCGGAAGCTGTGGGGCATTAGATATTGGTTCCCTACATTCATCGCTAGATGTCGCCATTGCCCTTCAGTCCTTTCGTTCCTGCTTATCACTGAAACTTCTTCCTTTAACATTTTAACCTCATTTTCCAGACGTTGCTGTTTTATATTTCTATCCTCTATGTCACAATTCAATTTGTTTATATATCCTCTTAAAGTACTTACTGCTTGTAATATGTTCTTCTTTAAATCTTCCCTTAAATGACTACTTATTTCCGTTACAGTCACTAAACTTTGTAACGTATCCTCTACTTTGGTTCTCTCCTCTTTTTCTCCCATTAGATATTATTAAAATTAATAACTCTCAATATGTGTTTATATCTTAAAACTTGTTTTCAAATATATGAGTAAATAAGGCTTGTTCGTCTTAGTTACCAAAATCTAAAATAATAAAGTTAACTATTTTAATAAATCTCTATTCATTTCTTGAAAATATCATCAACCACACTTCAAAATGCTTTAACTGTATATTTAAGAAAAATTAGAGATCTAAAATACTTCACAAATAAACATAATTTGACTTAAACATAGACCATAAATACTCATCAGCTTCTACAGTCAAGGCCTTCTGTGTGTCACTTGTTCTCTTTGATATGTCAAATGTTCAATTTGGTTTCATACATTGATGTACGTCATATATTGTTGAATGTTCAGTGAATGAATATTATTTAAATTGAAATTAAGTGTCATTCAGATCAAGGAAGTTTAAGTAATGGCTCTGCAAAACCATTTATAATGTTGATTAATAACAATGTTTATTAATTTAAATCAGTGATGTAACACTGTTAAGTAGAAATTAGAATTGTTGTTATTTACGTTTGAAGTTTAAAATAAACTGTTAATAAAGGGTAGAGGCCGGGTTTTTATGTTATAAAAGTTAGATTGCAACATAGTATAGTAATATAATTAATTCATTAAGTCTTTATATCCAGTCAACTGAATTTATTTTTATAATATCCATCCATAGTAATTCTACCCGAGGGCAGGTCTTTCACTGCAATCATAGCATTTTCATGCTATGCTTTGCAGCTTTATAGGTGTGCTAGCTTCCCGTTGCTTTCCACGCTGGTGAAGGATGATAAGGATGATGATGATGGGCGGATGATTTTCGGGGACCGTTGGGCCCTAAGCTTTCCGACGTTTGTCTTATTGGTACGGAAAAAACCCGAAATAATCTCATTCAGGAACCTGTTCCGACCGGGAATCGAACCCGGGCCCGCTGCGTAACAAGGCTTAACTTACAAAAATGTTTCTCTATAATTTTTGTGCGGGATGTAGCAATATTACATTTATATTATACATCTTACTTTTAAATTAAAAATAAATAATGTTCCATTTACATCAAATTTAAACATTTCTGGAATCTGCAAACCCGAATTTATTTTTCCGAATTTAAATAATTCTGTTTTGCCGAATTAAAAATTAAATCAATGCTGATTATAGGCACTAAATAAATTTAATTCCAATTAGTATGTGTTCACTGGTTAGGCCTTTTCAACACTCCCAGATTATTTGGTGGTCCAAGAGTAATTGTCCTCACTGAACATCCTCTCATTCGTATTTAGTTACAGTCCCTATATATTTTAGTTCCAGTCCCATTCATATTATTCAAACACACGTTACCATTCAACAGGTGCTTCAGTGCTCCTCCTACTTGTTAGTTCTCACAATACTTTAGTAACATATGAAGATATTAACATAGAAAACAAAGTCCATGGCATTTATTGGAACTCAGCATAAAAAAGAACAAAAATTGTAATTGGAGCAAACATCATTGGACAAGTAACTTGTTTTAATTATCTAAGATGCATACAAAATTTGGATATGGAGAAGAAATTAAGGGAATTTGAACAGATATGTGGTTCAATAAGAAGATATTTGAGAAATAAGACCACAAGGGAAACTCAATTGAAATTTTACAAAACAGTAGCCATACCATCGTTAACATACGGGTCTGAGACTTTGCTTTTAACGATCTCTGATAAACATAAAACTGAGACAATATAAATGAGATTTGTGAGATCCGTTGCAGGTTTATCTTTAAGAGATCAAAGAAAAGTCAAGATATCAGAGATTAATTACAAGTATATATTATAAATTTGAGAACATACAGAAATAAATGTAAATGGTTTGAACGTGTACAACGAATGTAAAATAATCTATTATCAAAACAGATACTTTCTTATAGACCTGAAGGCCAAAGAAATGTAGGAAGACCGAAACGATGTTGAAAGGACGACCTGTAGCACATTGTGCAGCGGATGCGAAACGGGTCAATAGGCTCATCACTTGAAGGAGAAGAAGATGAATTTAAAATGACTTCCTGTAATTATACTTATCGAATGAGTGTCTCCTGGCAAGATAAGTAATCATTGTCAATGTCTGTTTATTGATAAAGCGTCTTGTAAATAACTTTCGGGAATTTAATTCGGGAAAGTGTCCACCGTTTTGGTCTCGAGGTAGCGTGCTGCCTTGTCACGCAGCGGGCCCGTGTTCGATCCCCGGTCGGGACAAGTTTCCTAACTGACTTTTTTTGGGATTTTTCCTCACTTGTAAGACAAATATAATAATCATCATTCTTGCTCGCCCTAGATTATGTTTAGGATTAAGGACTTTCCTGGCGCACCACTACCACCTCCATCACCCATGTAGGGCCTATATCATCTGACAGCCGTAACCCCGCCTTCCAGGCGCCACAACCTCACAACTGGGTTACGCCAATGCCAGGAGAGAACACCAAAAATGTCGAAATGGTAACCTGTGGCATTGAATAAAAAATCGGGAAAGTTAAAACAACTGAAATTCGGGAAAGTTGCTTTAGGAACATGAATTCAGGAAAATAACATTCGGGAAAAGGCAGTATCGGGAAAACAACCTATTCGAGAGTGCAGATTCGGAAAAATGGAGGATAACGTAACTGGATACATGCAATTCAATTAAGAAAAGGATGAATTCCGTAAGGCAGAAAAATTCGATTAAAATAAGGCTAAACTTTACAACCTGTGACACGACTTTTTAAATTCCTTCATAAACTCCTGTCAAATTTTATTCTTAGGGTTTCATTTTTCAAATTATTTCCCACCATTTACAATGATTTTTACATTTTACCCTCAACTGGTAGGGTGGGGTCAAAATGACCCAGGCTATTATTTGGAAACGCCCCTTCTCATATACGTGAAATATTTTCTACCTGAAACTTTGTGTACTCTATCCTCAGTCTGTTCTGGAACCTTGGTTGAAGTGGAAGTTTCATTGTGTTTTTGCATTTTTGTGTTATTTCAATTTGTTTAACGTCTTGCGCTTCTCGGGTCACTTTAACCCCAGCCTATCTTAAACGCAAGTATTTTTCACTTGGCAGAAGAATGATTTTTCATTATTATTTCAGGGTACCGATAGTATTAATTTCTGAATTTATTTTTTTTTATAGTGAACGATGTATAAAAACCTAACTAGTGTAGAGTTAACTCGAATTTTGAATGAATCAGATGATGAATATGAAAATGAAGTTGATGAAAATTTTGTTATTGAGAGTGAACACGACACAGATAGTGAACAAAGTGGCAATTCTGATGACGATGATGTAGATGGCAATCTTGATGTTGACGATACAGCTTTCATGTATGGTAAAGATAAATACAAGTGGAGTCATGATCTCGCACCGCTCAACACAATATAATTACACATCTACTGGGAATTTGCAGAAATGCTAAGGAATCCACCACTTTTTAACCAGAACTTGATTGGAGTTTGCTTCTTACAGATTACTTTATTGTAAGACACACAAATGAAGAAATAGAGAGGAAAAGAAACAATTATTCCAACTTCGGAAAAATACTTTTCTGAATAATATGAACCTCCAAGAAATGAAAGCATTATTTGACCTTTTGTACTTAGCAGGGGCTTTCAAAAGTGCTCATGAAGATTTGGAAGGTTTGTATGCATGTGATGGTACAGGGAGGGACATATTTCCAGCTACAATGACACTGGAGCAGTTGTTATTTCTACCTACCTGTCTTTGATTTGACAATAAAGAAACGAGAGAAGTAAGAATGAAAATAAATAGACTTGCAGCCATTTTAGACGTATTTGACAAATTTGTAATGAATTGTGAGACCAATTACAACCCAAGTGAGTTCCTGACAATTAATGAAATGCTAGCATCATTCAGATGCAAGTTCATTTTCAAAATGTACATACCTTCGAAGCCAAATAAGTATGGGCTCAAGATAATGATGTTGGCTGATGCCAAAATACATTATTTAGTGAATGCTGAAGTGTACGTAGAGAACGAGGACGTAGTATCACAGGAAATGAGGAATTTTGCCAAACCTACCCAGCATGTATTACGTCTTGTAAACCCAGTTGATGAACTGAAGATAAGAAAAATAAAAGACAAATTCTTCCAGAATTTCTTCCACAGAAGAAGAGAACTGTAGGTTCATCTGTATTTGGCTTCAATAGACAGAATACCCATGTATCGCATGTTCCAGAAAAGAAAAAAGCTGTCATTCTGATTTCCACTATGCATCACACCAAATGTATCGATAGCGATACAAAAAAGCCAGAAATAATACAATTCTATAACATGGCCAAAAGTGGAGTTGATTCCTTGGATCAGAAAGTTTCAACCTATTGTACTGCTCGAAGGACGAGACGATGACTAATGGTGATATTTTTTGCAATAATGGATACCGCTACAGTCAATGGTCATATACTTATGACAAGCAGAAAAGAGGCAAAATCCATCACCAGGCATCAATTCATTATTGCTCTCGGAAAATCACTTGTGCATCCTGAACTTTTTCGCAGAAGTAGGATCAAGGAATTGCCTCGTTAACTCCTGCAGATGATTGCGAAAATTGCTGGTATATCGGGCCCAAGTACAGAAAATGAAGCAGGGCCTACCGTGGCTCCAGGAAAAAGGAAAATATGCTTTTCCTGTCCTCGTTGTCGGGATAGGAAAGCTGGAACAAATTGTGAAATGTGTATGAAACCGCTATGTGCAGGATGTGCTAAAAAAATCTGTCCTGACTGTTTTCGAATAACGTTGTCAATTTAGGTATATGATGAATGGAGTTACTACTCAGTTGGAATTATGATACAGTACTATAAGTCTCCTGATTAGAGTGATAGGATAATTTATTAGAATTATTTTTTATAGTCCTAGAGTGATTATTGAGATTTTCCAAAGTTTCTAATTTCCAGTCCTTTGTTCTACTGTTTTGTTACTAAATTATGCAAATTAATTAGATTTAATGTTATACATGTGTAATTGATACTGGTTTACTATATTAGAGTAATTCCTACATGTTTATTATATAGCTTATGTATATGTCTGAATGTACAATATGTATCCAAATATATTTTTTAATGCACTCCAAGAAAAATAAATTTAATTCTGTTACTTAGACGTGATGTACTTCGTTGAAATTAGGTGTGAAGAGCTTGTAATTTATATCGTTACTGTATTAAGTCAGATACAGTCAAATACTAATGTCCAAATGTATGCATTTCCTTTATTATATTGTCAGGGTCATAATGACCCCACCCTACCAGGGTTATGTAACAGAAATTTCACCCTACCAGTTGAGGGTTTATCTAACGATTATTCCAACATTTTTTCTATGATATTTAACTACATACGTAGTATGTGAAGACGTGGCAACTATAATTTTAACGAATATTCTACGCAACAAAAAGGCGTGTTGTCCCAGTGCAGCCAACGTAGAGTATGTACTAATTAACTTTACACGTATACTTCAGAATTTCAGAACTTATTATTTATTTTTGGGCGTTGCATTCTTTCAAGGTTAGAGTGCTTACGTTGCGTTAGGTTAGTTTTTACGTTGGTATTTCACAGGCTAGACACAATGACTTAAACCGTTCTCTGAAACATCATCTTCTTCTTCTTCTTCTAGATCTAGAGTCCATGCCGTTAGAACACTCCTCCATGCATCCCTGTCCAACGCTCTCATTCTCCATCCCCGGATCCCGAGCTTTCGGAATTCCTCCTCCACTCCATCCATCCATCTCAGCTTCGGTCGTCCCCTTCTCCTTCCTCCATCTGGTTTCAGTAGTGTAAGCTTTCTAGTAGTATTCTCCTCCTCTATTCTCGTTATATGACCCGCCCATCTCAGTCTACCAATTTTAATAACATTTACAATATCTGGGGCTGAGTGCAAATTGTAGATTTCATCGTTATATCTTATTCACCATACTTCACGATTATTTGTGAGCCCCAAGATCCATCAAATCTTAGCTTTCAATATTCCCAGTCTTTTTTCATTATCGCTATTAAGTGTCCAGCATTCACTGAAATTAATTAGTTTAAAAACGGCCTCCTTCCACACAATTGCCATACTAAGTTTATAATTTTTTGCTTCAATTATTCGTTTCATAACCACCGGAGGAACTCAGAAAACAAAGAGAATTCCTCAGAAATTTGTCCGATTTTGCTGGTTTAGAGGTTGTTTATCTTCTGTTAATTAAATCCTATGTTTTATATTCAGTTTCGTTGTGATAAAATAAACATGGCAGCCACTAGATCGATTTTAAAATATCTGGTTTCCGGTAAGCCCCAACTTCTATTTGTTCAGTTTCGCTGACTTTTGGAATATATATATCGTTTTATTTTAATAGTATATGCAGAGTTTAGTTGCAACAAATAGGAAATTACGGCCCAAAAAATAAAAATTCCAATTAAAACGAATGCAATCCTCTTAAAGAAAGGAATATTATTCATAATAAATATAACAATTAATTAAATACAGGTGCAAAACAATAAGAAATATAATTCCTTCCATAGTAATTCTGCCCGATGACAGGACTTTCACTGCAATTATATAATTTTCATGCTATGCTTTGCAGCTTTACTAGGGAATTATAGGTGTAGTAGCTTCCCGTAGCTTTCCACACCGGTGAAGGATGATGATGATAATGATGATGATGGCCGGATGATTTTTTGGGACAGTTGGGCCGTAAGCTTCCTGACATTTGTCTTACAGGTGAGGATAAACCCCGAAAAAAACCTCACCCAGGAGCCTGTCCCGACCGGGAATCGAACCCGGGCCCGCTGCATGACATGGCAGCACGCTACCTCGGGACCACAGCGGTGGACTGAAATATAATTATAAGTTAAAGAAATTGTATGTTCCTTTCTAAAGAACTTAATTGCATCTAAAATATTTTGTGAAGTACCAATAAATCCAACCTTATTAAAGTTATTTTTAATTGTTAGCTTCACATTTACCGCAACTTCTAAAGGTCGCATTTTATTGGTTGATAAACACAATCTAGTTTTTTTAAAAATGATTCCTAAATGTCGAGTTTGATTCCAGAAAAAACAACAATTAAGTCCGTTAAGGCTTTAACACACATTTTTTTATCATGGTAATTTTCGGCGTTTACTTAGTAGAATCGATGCTGTATTTTTTATATTTTCAAGAAACTAGCTCAATAGATTTATTCCTTCTGAATTCACTAAAAAGAGGTTGGTTTGGTCTCTTCTGTCGTCCCTAGAAGTTTGTATACTGAATTTAGTAGAACTCTGTCTAAAATAAAGTTTATATTATTACTGAATAAAGATGGCGTCGTAATGCAAGTGGTTAGGCACTCGTCCTCCAAGTCTGAGTCACACATGTTGCTCATTCCATGTGGGATTCATAGTTGACGAATAGATGCAATTGAATGTTTTCTCGGTATTTGTCCCGGTTTCAACTAACAAAAGCTTATTTCCTCATACACATAATCCATTTCATTTCATCTGTCCCTGTGATGGTGCTACATGCCTTATCAGCCAGCATCCTTGCATGTCACAGACATTCAATAAGGGCTTAATGTAATCTCGTTCCTCGATTTGGAGTTATGAATTAAAATAAGAAATAAGTAAACATTATAAACGACTAACCTGTTCTTTTCTCAGCTGCTTTGGAGGTGTAGGCGTGGAGTGGTACAGGGTCGCTCCGACCTTTGGCGTTGACAGCATAAAGAAAAATATCAAAACTAAGTCCTGACTCCAACCCATTTAAAGAGAACACTGGCGTCTTTGACGTAACATTAGTCACCAGAATCTGCGTCACAGCGTCGTAAACTTCCATGACGAATTCTTGTGGAAGACCACCATCAAAACCATCATTACATTCTACGTGCAGTGATACCGCTGTCTGGTTAACTATTGTGCAGTTCAGTAACCCGTCAGGTTTACCTAAAACACGCACACTATGATAAATATCGACATTTTCTATTTCATCGATTATATCAGTCTATTTACATTTGGTCAAATAATATATTAAAAATATTGTTATTCTCCCAGTTATGTTATTTGGAAGCGAAACATGGACTCTTATTTTAAGGGAGGACAAAAGATTACGAGTATTTGTGAATAAAGTTCATACGAAAATTTTTGGACCAAAGAGAGATACAAACACGCGAATGGAGAAGCCTTACATAACAATTAGCTGCATAATAAACCAGATAAATAAGAACAGTTAAGTCTCGTTGATTGCAATGTCAAATAATGTGCCACGGGTGGTCAAAACTGCTAAAAATCAATCTAGAGTGTGCGTAAGGAACCTCTAATGCATCAAATCCATTCAAAATCCAAATTGTGAAAATGAGCTTTGAAAAGCTGTAGTCTTGGTGTTTTTCAGAAAAATGTGAAAATTTTCAAAAATGTGAAAAGTGCAAAATATCAATGTAGGGGGTGCGTAATGCATAAAATCACGTCTAAATAAAACATTTTAATATTAGTTTTCCAAGGCTATAGTCTTGGTGTTTTACCCAAAAGTGTCAAAATTTTCGAAATTTTGAAAACAGCAGAAAACCGATCTAGAGGGTGTGTCCGGGAATAGTATTACGAAAAATCCGGGCTAAATTCAACATCTGAAAATGAGTTTTGCAGGGCTGTAGTCTTGGTGCTTTAGCCAAAAGTGTCAAAATTTTCTAAATCCTGAAAACTTAAAAAAAAATCTCGAGGATGTTAAAGGAATTCTTAATGCAAATAATCCGATCCAAATCCGAAATTTGGAAAAGCGTTTTGGTGTTCTTTCCAAAAATGTCAAAATTTTTGAAATTTTGAAAACTGCCAAAAATTAATCTACAGGCTGTGTCCGGGATTTCAGTTACGAAAAATCTAGTGTAATCCAAAATGATTTTTCCCTAAAATGAATTAATTTTGGAAATTATAAAAACTTCAAAAAATAAATTTGGAAAGTTTCTAATGGGTTAATAATGCAAAAGATGCATTTAAAATCCAAAATTTGAAAATAAGGTTTCCAATGCTACAGTCTTGGTGTATTTTCCAAAAATGTCACAATTTTCTAAAACTTTAAAAGTGCAAATACATCAATCTAGAGGGTGTGTAAGGGGTTTCAAATGCTAAAAATCCGGTCGTAATCCAAAAATTAAAGATGCTTTTTCCAAGTCTAGGTGTTATTTCCAAAAAAAAAATTATATTTTTTGAAATTTTAAAAAGTGCAAAAATCATTCCTGAGGGTGTGTCCGGGATATCTCTTACGAATAATACAGCCTAAATCCAAAATTTGAATTATATCTTTTAGGCTATAGTCTTAGTGTTTTCCCAAAATTGTAAAATTTTCGAATTTTCAAAACTTCAAAAAATCAATCTAGAGAGTGTGTCTAGGGTTTCTAATACAACAAATGAGGTCTAAATCCAAAATTCGGAAATTAATTTTCAAGGCTATAGTCTAGGTGTTTTCACAAAAAATATCAAAATTTTCGAAATTTTGAAAAAAAAAATCTAGGTGGTGTCTCCGTGAATTGTATTATGAACAATTCGGTATAGATTCTAAAATTGAAAAAGACATTTTGCAAGGCTATCGTCTTAGAGTTTTTCACAAAAATATACAAAGTTTCGAAAATTCAATCTGGTGGATGTGTAAATGGATTCTAATGCAAAAAATTAGGTCTAAACCAAAAATTTAAAAAAATTGTTTTCCAAGGCTATAGTCTTTGTGTATTTCCCAAAATGTCAACATTGTCGAAAGTTAGAAAACTGCAAAAAATTAATGTACATGATGTGTAAGGAGTTTCTAATTCATAAAGTCAGTTCTAAATCCAAAATTTGAAAATGAGTTTTCTAAAGCTAAATGTAGCGTTGGAATGTTTTCCAAAATTTTCGAAATTTTGAAAGCAGAAAGAAATCAATCCAGAGGGTATGTCCGGGATATCTATTACGATAAATCCAGTCTAAAATCAACATTTTAAATGCTTCTTCCAAGGCTATAGTCATGGCGTTTTCCCAAAAATGTCAAAATAATCGAAATTTTATAAAACTACTAAAAATTAATCTAGAGTGTGGGTAAGGAATTTGTAATGCATCAAATCCGTTCAAAATCCAAAATTTGAAAATGAGCTTTCAAAGGCTATAGACTTGGTGTTTTTCAGAAAAATGTGAACATTTTTCGATAATGTGAAAAGTGTAAGAAATCAACGTAGTGGGTGTGTAATGCATAAAATCAGATCTAAATTCAACATTTTAAAATGGGTTTTCCGAGACTTGGTGTTTTCAAAACTGCAAAAAACCAAGGGGTTCCTAATGTATAGAATACGTTCTAATTCCAAAATTTGAAATTTTGTTTTCCGAGACTACAGTATTGGTGGTTTTCCCAAAAATGTAAAAAATGACGAAATATTGAAAAGTGATAAAAATCAATCTGAAGGGCGTGTAAGTGGTCTAATTCTTAAATCCGGTCAATAAAAAAAATTATATTGAGTTTCCAAGGTTGCAGTCTTGGACGTGTTCCCAAAAAAATAAAAATGTTCGAAATTTTGAATACTGGAAAGTTCAATCTAGAGAATGTGCCAGGGATTTATATTACGGATTATGCGGTTAAATCCAAAATTTGAAAATGAGTTTTCCAAGACTATAGACTGTGTGTTTTTCCCAAAAATATGAAAGTTATCGAAATGTTATAAAACCGCGAAAACTCAATCGAGAGGGTGTGCAAGGAGTTCCTAATACATTAAATCCTGTCAAAATTTAAAAATGATCTTTCCAAGGCTATATTCTTGGTGTCTTTCCCTAAAATACAAAAAAAAATTCTACAATGTGAAAACTGCAAAATTCAATCTGGTGGATGTGTAATGGGATCCTAATGCAATAAATGAAGTATAAACCCAAAATTTCAAATTTTGTTTTCCAAGGCTACAGTCTTCGTGTTTTCCCCAAAAAGGTCAACATTTTATGAAATTTAGAAAACTGCAAAAATTAATGTACAGGGTGTGTAAGACGTTTCTGATCAATAAAATCCGGTCTAAATCCAAAATTCCAAAATGAGTTTTCCAAGGCTATATATAGTCTTGGTATTTTTCCCAAAATTGACAAAATATTCGAAATCCAGAGTTGTGTAAAGAAAAAATCCGGTCTACATCCAAAATTTGAAAATGAGATTTCCAAGTCAATAGTCTTGGTGTTTTTCCCAAAATGTCGAATAATCCGAAAATTAGAAAACTGCGAAGAATCAAAGTAGCGGGTGTGTAAGGGTTCTCTATTGAAAAAACCCGGTCTAATTCCAAAAATTTGAAAATAAGTTTTCCACGCTGTAGGCTTGGTCTTTTTAAAAAAAAGTCAAACTTTTGGAAATTTTGAAACCTGTAAAACATTAATCTAGAGGGTGTGTAAGGCGTTTCTAATGCAAAAATTACGCTCTAAATTACAAATTTGAAAATGAGTTTTCAAGGCGATAGACTTGGAGTTTTCCCAAAAATATCCTATATTTAGAAAATTTAAAAACTGCGGATAGTATATCTAAGGCGTGAGTGCGGGTTTCGAATGCTAAAGAACCGGTTTAAATCCAAAGTTAAAAATGATATTTCCAAGGCTAGGCTTTTTCCCAAAAAATCTCAAAATCTCCGAAATTTTGAAAACAAAATTATTCAATCTAGGGAGTGTCTATAATTTATATTGTGAAAAATCCAGTCTGAACCCTAAATTTGAAAATATGTTTTCCAAGGCGTGCATTTCCCAAGAATGCTAAAATAATCGAACTTTTGAAAACTGCAAAAAATCAAGATAGAGGGTGTTACTAATGGATAAAATTAGGTCTAAATCCCAAATTTCAAAAAATAATTTTCCAAGGCTATAATCTTGGAGTTTTCCCAAAAATGTCAAAATTTCTGAAATTTTGAAAACTGTAAACAATCAATCCACATGGTGTGTCCAGAATTTCTATTACGATAATCTGACCTAAATCCAAAATTTTATTATGACTTTTCCGAGTCTATAGTCTTGCTGTATTTCCCAAAAATTTCAAAATTTTTGAAAGTATCAAAATTAAAAAAAAAATCAATCTGAACGGTTTGTAAGGGGTTTCTATTGCAAAAAAATCCGGTGAAAATAAATATTTCAAAATAATTTTTCCCAGCCTATAGTCTGGGTGTTTTTTCAAAAAATGTCAAAATTATCGAAATTATATAAAACTATAAAAATCAATCTAGAGGGTGTATAAGGAATTTCTAATGCATCAAATCCGTTCAAAATCCAAAATTTGAAAATGAGCTTTCAAATGCGATAGTCTTGGTGTTTTTCAGAAAAATATGAAAATTTTCGAAAGTGTTAAAAGTGCAAAAAAATCAATGTATAGGGTGTGTAATGTATAAAATCAGGTCTAAATTCAATATTTGAAAATGAGTTTTCCGAGACTACAGTCTTGTTGTTTTGAAATCTGCAAGAAAACAAGGGTCCTAATGTAAAAAATATGTTCTAATTTCAAATTTGAAATTGTGTTTTCCGAGTTGGTGTTTTTCCCATAAATGTCAAAAATGATGAAATGTTTAAAATGCGAAAAATCAATCTGAAGGGCGTGTAAGTGGTCTAATTACTAAATCCGGTCAATATACACAATTTTATATTGAGTTTCCAAGGCTATAGATTTGGAATTTTTCACAAAAATGTAAAAATTTTCGAAATTGTGAAAAGTGTTAAAAATATTAATCTAGCGTGTGTGTCAAGATTTCAAGTGGAAAAAAATCACTTCTAATTCCAAAATTTTAAAAGAAGTCATCCAAGGCTATAAAAAATGTAAAAATTTTCGCAATTTTGAAAACTGCCGAAAAGCAATCTAGAGGATGTGTCCGGGATTAGTATTACGAAACGTCCGGTATAAATTCAATATTTCTGAAACGATGGCGAACGAAGCAGAAGTGCTTCTCGAAACTGCTCTGAAGAAGCTTGTAAATATCACGATAGCAGGCGGATATATGAAATATGAAACAAAAGATGGCATCTTTCAAACGGTGAGTGTTATCAGAGAAAGTTTCATAATAATGAAAACAATCCTAGAGAATGTGAATAATGAAAAGAAAAAGTCCATAAGTGAGTATTACAAAGAACATGTGGAAGATATGCAGGGAGAAGACAAGCAGCACGGCGAGACAAGTGGCGCCATCTGTTGACCTGGCACAAGAAGCTGGAGCTGGTAACCAGCAACTGACGACAACAAGCGGTCAGACACTAAACGAACAACAAAATGACAATATCACACGTCAACAGGCGACATCTAACGAGCAGACACACAACCCGTTCACAGAGATAGAACTGGAAACAAAGATCACAGGAACACTAACTCGGCAACTACAAAATATGGTAGAAATGCTCTCGAAAAAATATCAAATCAATGATAAGAGAAGTAATTGGATATAAGTTTCAAATAAACACCAGGACAGAACAAGAAACTACCACAAAGACAATAGCGGCAATGCCCAACAAACTAAGAAATACCAACAATAACCAAGAAATAGTGAACGATACAAATACCGAAACGAAAATAAAAAGACAGCCTACAAATAATGGTAATACTTCAGAATCGGAGGAACAAGAATACGAAGAAGTAGTAAACAGAAGAGAAAGATATAGGAAACGACGAGCGGAGACCCTCGTACGAACTTTAGATGACAATGAAGTACAAGCAGGACAACAGGCCGCATGGCTATATATCGGCATACTATCTCAACAAGTCACGGCCGACAAAATAAAGAATTTCATCCGTAGGAAGAATATAGAAGGGAACATAACTTGTGAAGAGCTCAATACATTGGGGGATAACATAGCCTTTAAATTGGGAATCCCAATGAAGTACCTGAAACATGCAAATGACCCTGCTTTTTGGCCGCAAGGAGTCATTGTTCATCGCTTTCGATTTCGCTTCCCCCAGCGATTCGACGACAGAAAGAACAGAGGAGTTGAGTTGTAGACAGAAAAATAGACCCAGGCACAACTATAAAATTAATAAAAAATATGTAAAAAATACACTGATTAGGATGATGCTTTGGAACGTAGAAGGCCTTCGAAGTGTACTCGGAATAATGCCAATAAATATACTAGATAGTGATATAATAGTGCTAACAGAAACTTTCCTGACATGTGAACACGTGTAGAAGGGTACTACATGTTTCATGTGCTCGATCATCAAGGTGAAAGAGGCAGACCAAGCGGAGGCATCTTCTGTTTAGTCAAACCGTGGCTATCCCCATGCAAGATAATCTACAAAACAGCAAATACACTAATAGTAAAAACAAAATTGATCATAATCAATAGTGGATACTTCCAACCTGACTACACAGCAGAATACATAATCGATGATCTAAGAGAAGCGTTAGCCGATATTGACCCAAGATACCCCATAATCCTAGCAGGGGACTTCAACTGCCGAACTGACAAACCGAAATGGTTCTAGATTATATAACGGAAACAGGCATGACCCTCCTAAACAACAAGAGCGCTCCAACCTACATAGCTCCTAATGGAACCAGTGTGGTAGACCTTGTATTTGTCAACAAAAGAAATAGAGACAGCCTCCTATCTAAAGAAAATTGTAGCAGTCTCTAAATTCACTTCCTCGAGACTACTCTATATACTAGCAAGAGAACAGTTCTTCCTGGAAGACCTCAGAATGCGCTACTACCTGCCATCCCCTAAAGCTTACGAACAACAGACGCAAGAGAGAAGACAGAAGCGGGATGCCATTCCTGAAGAATTCTACGGTACGCCTGCCATGATAGAAGAGAGCTGGTGTGGACCAAACAAGGAACTAAGGCACCAGATAAACCGCTATGCAGTCCTCGTCTTCCATCACAAAGTATGTGTGAATGTCACTTACCATCAAATCGAAGATAGTTGCAGATGTAAACTGTGCGGACTAAAGTATACAAGATATCATCTGGAATTGTGTTCCAAAGTGATAGTGTCATTAGCGCAATACGCCAATTAAATAATTTTGCACGATTGTGCGCAATTATATTATTATTTCAATATTTGAAAATGAGTTTTCCAAGGTGTTTTCTTGGCGTTTTTTGCCAAAAAGTGTCATAATTTTCTAAATCCTGAAAACTTAAAAAGAAATCTCAAGGGTGTTAAAGGAATTTCTAATGCAAAAAATCCGGTCCAAATCCACAATTTGGAAATGAGTTTTCCAAGGCTATACTCTTGGTGTTCTTCTCAAAAATATCAACTTTTTTAAATTTTGAAAACTGCAAAAAATCTATCTAAAGGGAGTGTCCGGGATTTCTGTTACGAAAAGTCTGGTCTAAATCCAAAATTTGAAAATGATTTTTCCAAGGCTATAGTCTTGCTGTTTTTCCCCAAAATGTAATAATTTTGAAAATTATCAAAACTTCAAAAATCAATCTGGAAAGTTTGTAATGTGTTTCTAATACAAAAAATTCGGTCAAAATCCAAAATTTGAAAATACGGTTTCCAATGCTATAATCTTGGTGTTTTTCCCAAAAATGTCAAAATTTTCTAAATTTTGAAATGTGCAAAAAATCAATCTGGAGGGTGTGTAAGGGGTTCCTAATGCAAAAAATCCTGTCTAATCCTAAAATTGAAAATGCTTTTTTGAAGTCTTGGCGTTTTTTCCAAAAAGATACAATTTTTGAAATTTTAAAAATTGCAAAATCAATTTAGAGGGTGTGTCTGGAATTTTTATTACGAAAAATCGGGTCTAAGTCTAAAATTTGACAATGTTTCCAAGGCTCGGTGTTTTTGAGAAATATATCAACATTTTCGAAATTTTGAAAACTGAGAAAATCGATCCAGAAGGCATGTAAGGGGTTTCTAATGCAACAATTCTGGTCTAAATCCAATATTAAAAAAATAAATTTTGGTGTTTTTCCAAATATGAAAATTATCAAATCTTTATAAAACTCCTAAAAATCAATCCGGAGGGCGTGTAAGGAGTTTCTAATGCATCAAATCTGTTCAAAAACCAAAATTTGTGTAAATCACCTTTCCAAGGATAGTCTTGATGTTTTTCACAAAAATGTGAAAATATTCGAAATTGTGTAAAGTGCAAAAAATCAACGTAGAGGACGTGTAAAGGCTTCCTAATGCATAAAATCAGGTCTAAATCCAATATCTGAAAATGAGTTTTCCATAGTCTTGATGTTTTTCCCAAAAAATTTCAATATTCTGATATTGTTAAAGCAGCAAAGTCAATCTAGAGGCTGTGTCCAGGATTTCTATTACGAATAATACAGCCTAAATCCAAAATTTGAAAATTATTTCTTTTAGGCTATAGTCTTTGTATTTTTTCGATAATTTTAAAGCTTTCGAAATTTTCAAAACTTCAAAAAATCAATCTAGAGGGTGTGTAAGAGGTTTCTAATACAAGAAATGAGGTCTAAATCCAAAATTTGAAAATGAGTTTTCAAGGCTACAGTCTAGGCGTTTTTCTCAAAAATGTAAAAATTTTCGAAATTTTGAAAAAAAAAAAAAAAAAAAAAACAATCTAGATAGCGTCTCCATGATTTGTATTACGAAACGTTTGGTGTAAATTCAAAAATTGAAAAAGACATTTTGCAAGGCTTGGTATTTTTGGTAATAAAAGATTCCGGGCTATGTGGCCGTGGTCTATAACTAGCGTTTCTTCCTCAACTGCGGAGGCCATCTTCAGTGGCGAGCGCTTCCAGCTGTTGCTTCCCTGTCGTAGACTCGACTGCGAATGAACAGCAGAAAGCTGGACGCTCTTATTTATACTAGTGCTGACGTCACGTGAGTCGGAGGTGTTTGGATCGACGTAATCACACTGGCTTCTGATTGGTTCGGAACTCTCTCCTTGTTATTAATAGGTTTTGACTGTCTATTGTCTAATGTGTGATACCAGGCTTTGGCTATTTTTATTCCTTCGTCTTTTCTATTGAAATTGTCCTTGTGTTTATAACTTTCTATGGCCTCTCTGTATAATCTTGGGAAATAATATGGTGTTGTAGCTAAAACTTGTGTTTCATCGTAGAGAATCTGATGTCCGTTTTCAGTAATAACGTGTTCTGCTACAGCCGATTTTTCTATTTGTCCTAGTCTGCAGTTTCTTTTATGTTCAGTCAAACGGGTGGCTATGCTTCTTTTTGTGGTTCCTATGTAAGATCTTCCACAAGGACACGGAAGCCGGTATACACCGCAGGTGGATCCTTTGATGAGCGAAGGCAGTTTTCTATTTTTCTTTTAGGTCTATAAATTGTTCTAATATTGTGCTTTTTTAGTACTTTGCCGATCCGATCTGTGACCCGTTGTATATATGGTAAGAAAGCTGTGCTGACTGTTGATGTATTATCCGTTTTGCGTTGTTGTTTACGTGGATTTATTGATTGTTTTATTTCTTTGGCTGTATATCCATTCATCTTAAAACAGTTGAACAGATGGTGCTGCTCCTGGTTAAGATATTGTGGTTGGCATATCTTTTTCGCTCTGTGAAACAGTGTCTTTATGACGCCTCGTTTTTGTCTAGGATGGTGATTGGAATTCTTGTGTAGATACCGGTCCGTGTGTGTGGGTTTTCTGTAGACTGTATGTTGAATTTCTCCGTTGTCTTTTCTTATTATTTGAATATCCAGGAACGGGAGTTTACCGTTATTTTCTTTTTCTATGGTGAACTGTATTTTGCTGTTTCGGCCATTGAGATGTTGTAGGAATCGCTCTAATTCCTCGTTACCGTGTCTCCAAACTACAAACGTGTCATCCACATAACGAAACCAATATTCAGCATAGCCACCCGTTTGACTGAACATAAAAGAAACTGCAGACTAGGACAAATAGAAAAATCGGCTGTAGCAGAACACGTTATTACTGAAAACGGACATCAGATTCTCTACGATGAAACACAAGTTTTAGCTACAACACCATATTATTTCCCAAGATTATACAGAGAGGCCATAGAAATTTATAAACACAAGGACAATTTCAATAGAAAAGACGAAGGAATAAAAATAGCCAAAGCCTGGTATCACACATTAGACAATAGACAGTCAAAACCTACTAATAACAAGGAGAGAGTTCCGAACCAATCAGAAGCCAGTATGATTACGTCGATCCAAACACCTCCGACTCACGTGACGTCAGCACTAGTATAAATAAGAGCGTCCAGCTCTGCTGTTCATTCGCAGTCGAGTCTACGACAGGGAAGCAACAGCTGGAAGCGCTCGCCACTGAAGATGGCCTCCGCAGTTGAGGGGAAACGTCTGGAAGAAACGCTAGTTATAGACCACGGCCACATAGCCCGGAATCTTTTATTACCATGATTACCGGCTGTGAAAGCCTGCATTCCACTTGGTATTTTTCCCAAAAATATCGAAATTTTCGAAACTTTGAAAACTGCAAAAAATCAATCTGGTGAATGTGTAAGGGGAATATAATGCAAAAAATTATGTATAAACCCAAAATTTGAACATTTTTTTCCAAGGCTATAGTCTTCGTGTTTTTTCCCAAAGAAAGTCCAAATTTTCGAAATTTATAAATTGCAAACATTAATGTACACTCTTAGACAAAAAAATGTCATTCTATCAACCGATCGGGGAACTTTGTGAGCACTCGCAGACGCCTTATTCACATTAACACATTTTCAGTAATTGTACTGTGTTGTTTGCAAGTTAACGCAGTGCACACTCAAGTAACATAAAAGAGAGAGCTTGCCGTTTTGTGTTTCCGTGGTCGAGAGGTTTAACACACAGCTTCTGCGTTCGTAACCTCACGGTTTCGATTCCCGTTCTACTTTTTTTGTTACTGAATCTTAGGATAGCATTTCGCCTGTAATACAGTTTCATATTTAATTTTATATTTGAGTTTTAATGTCTTTAATGCACACACAAAGGCACATAAATGAAAACCTTCTAATAATTAAATGGAAGAAAACAATATCTTCTAAAATGAAAACTTTAACAAAATTAAAATCGGGTGTATGAACCCTCAGCATCTATTACCGCCCTCAATCCTCGGGGCACTGATGCAATCAAATTTCTACAGGCACGTGGACAATCGTCTAGAGCATCCCAGGCGTCTTGAATTTGTGCCATAAGCGATATTTCTTCTTTTGTGCATCTGCAGGCCAATTAGAGTTCATATCTATTTTCATCTTAGCTCACACATTTTCGATTGGATTCAAATCAGGTGAACAGCGAAATTTGATTTGCCTTCTCCTTTAACAATCAAATCAAATTTAGCTAAACACACTTCAGAAAGTGGCCACTGTTTGAGCAATATCGATAATACAATGTCAATTATACACAGGGAAAACAACAGACACAAATTTAACATTTTAGAAGAAATCGAAATTATCAAGAAGGCCAAAATTACAAACATTCTCAACGAAAATATGCCTAATGAGCAAAACTGTCTATTACATATACAGTTAATTCAGTACTACTGCAACAACTCCAGAAGATGAAGCATGCATCGAAATGCCTAAAGTGAAATCAACGAAAATTTTAAATGGTTGAGGAAGACGGTAGTATACAAGTATAAACAATAGTTTAAAAAACTAAAACAACACGCTTTAATAAACAACCGAACTAAAAATGGAAAATAGCTTTAATTTCCAACACGCTTGGGATGAAATTAAAATTGTCAACAAAAAATCATCTCCAACATATCTAGAATAAAACTACAGTTACTTGTATCTACAAAATAATTTTTCCATCAAAAGCGTGGTTATTTGATAATAAACAGATATTGGTAAAATTATAGTCTCTAAGGAGGAAACGTAAAAACGATAAAAAGCACCCCAAGCTTTTGATGGTAAAATTATTCTTTTGTAGATAACACTAGTTTTATTCTAGATGTGTTAGAGATGATTTTTTTGTTGACCACTTTCATTTTATCCCAAGCGTGTTGGAAATTAAAATTATTTTTCATTTTTTAGTTCGGTTTTCTAATAAGGCGTGTTGTTTTAGTTTTTTAAACTATTCTTTGTTATTAATTTATTAGTATGGTTTTCTAATAATACGTGTTGTTTCAGTTTTTTTAAACATTTATTTATTTTTTAAATTTTTAGTTTAATTGATTGCCATAAACTGGAATCCCATGAAAATTTAATTGCTTAATACTCTTCTAAAAAATTCTCCGGCCAGGATTTGAACCAGCGCCCTATGTATTACTGAAATTACATACCACTACAGTCCACCGCTCTACCAACTGAGCTCTTATAACGATTGACTAAAAAGTCAATAAGTCCGCAACTTATTACACCAGTTTTTATTTATTTTTTATTTTCTGATGATTCTGGCCAGGATTTAAAAAAATGAAATTATTGTATTGTCATGAGTCCTTTACAAGTATGCAAAGTTTCAAGTCGATCTAATATTTTTAAGTGGGCTGAAAATCGTGTTCAAAGATTGCGTTACATAGATACAGGTCAAGTTAATATAAAGCGTATAAAAATATATAATTTAACATTGTTATAGCCTCAACGGTATAAAAAACAATTATGAACTTAAAAAGTATAGTTTAATTCAAATGTCGAAATAAAATGTATTTTAATTCATAAAACGTTTTAATACAAAAAGCACGAACAAAAATTGCGTAATTGAAGACGCGAATCTGCGATCTTCACTAACAGAAACAGTGACCGCATGCTTTACCGCTGACCTATCAGGACACGTAGGACAGTCTTCAGTTTATGCCACATAACACACTAGTTCAGGGACTGCACAATTATGACTAGTTTCCTAGTTTGAATCCAGCGCTGTGCCGAGTATGACTTAGAAGAAATGTGCGTTCAAGAGATGACTCATTTTTTTGTCGAAGGGTGTACAGGGTGTGTAAGATGTTCCAAATTTATAAAATCTGGCCTAATTCGAAAATTTAAAAAAATGAGTTTTCGAAGGCATATATTTAGTCTTGATATTTTTCCGAAAATTGTCAAAATGTTCGACATTTTGAAAGCAGAAAGAAATCAATCCGGATGGTGTGTCCGAGATCTCTATTACGATAAATCCGGTGCAAATCCAACATTTGAAAATGATTATTCCAAGGCTGCAGCATGGCGTTTTCTTTAAATGTCAAAAATATCGAAATTTTACAAAGCTGCTAAAATCAATCTACAGGGTGTGTAAGGAATTTCTAATGCATCAAATCCATTCAAAATCCAAAATTTGAAAATGAGATTTGAAAGCTTTCTTGGTGTTTTGCAGAAAATGTGAAAATTTGTCGAAAATGTGAAAAATGCAAAAAATAAATGTAGAGGGTGTGTAATGCATAAAGTTAGGTCTAAATTGAATATTTGAAAATGAGTTTTCGGAGACTATAGTCTTGGTGTTTTTAAAACTGCAAAAAACCAAGGTGTTCCTAATTTAAAAATTACGTTCTCTTTCCAAAATTTGAAATTGGATTTTCCGAATCTACAGTCTTGGTGTTTTTCCCAAAAATGTAAAAAATGACAAAATATTTAAAAGTGCGATATATCAATCTGAAGGGCGTGTAGGTGGTCTAATTATTAAATCCTGTCTATATATAAAATTTTATATTGCGTTTCCCAAAAAAAGTGAAAATGTTGGAAATTGTGAAAAGAGTTAAACATAATTAATCTGGAGTGTGTAAAGATTTCATGTTAAAAAAAACACGTCTAAATCCAAAATTTTAAAGTAAGTTTTCCAAGGCTATAGTTCTAGTGTTTTAGCCAAAAATGTCAAAATTTTCCAATTTTTGAAAACTGCAGAAAACCAATCTAGAGCGTGTGCCCGGGATTTGTATTACGAAAAATCCGGTCTAAATTCAATATTTGAAAATGAGTTTTCGAAGGCTGTAATCTTGGAATTTTCGCCATAAATGTCAAAATATTCCACATTTTGAAAAGTGCAAAATATTAATCTAGAGGGTGTGTCCAGGATTTCTTTTACGAAATATCCGGTCTAAATTTAAAATTTGAATGAGTTTTCCATGACTATATTCTAGTTATTTCTCCAAGAATGTCAAAATTTTCGAAATTTTGAAGACTGCGAGAAGTCAATATAGAGGATTTATCCGGGATTTCTATTACGAGAAATCCGGACCGAATCCTAAATTGAACATTTGTTTTCTGTTATAACTAGGACTAGATATTTTTAATTAATTATTTTAAACAGTCTTGATATTACAGTTTTCATATTATAGGAAATATTAGTTTTAGTTGGAATTCTTATAATAACAGGATGTAGAAAGAATGTCAAACTATGTTGGAAACTGGGAAAAACATTACTCGGTAATCAGATTTGTCTTTGGTAATAAAGGTCTAAATTCACATCTCTGTCAGAACAACATACAGTTACAAGAGAGAAGGTTCTCGAAACATCCAGAGCGACATGTACAGGGAGGGGTGAGAACGAAGAGGCTGAACAGATTTTTACAGCTAGATTTCAGAGAGAGAAATGAAAGTGTAGTGTGGATGGACGGTCAGTGGTGAAAATGTAGTCGTTAAAGCAGCAGCCGCTTGGTAAGTCTGCACATGTTTATTCTTAACAGGATTTGGGGTCTTTGTATAAAATCAAGATGGGCTTTAGGGCAGGAAATAAATTTGAGTAGTTATAAATGAAGTAGTAGTCAGGCCATGTGGCCTAGTTTCAATATCTCTCTTTCTCTCCACACGAATATGTAATAGAATAAGTAAAGCTAATTTATTTATCTGTAATTATATATTTTGTTCTTATAGTTTAAATATAGTATATAGTTGTTTAATTATTTATTTATTTGTCTCGAATACCCTCTACTAATAAAGTCATCAGCCATACTGCTCGGCTAGCCCTAATCCGTAGGTAAATCACACGCTATCTTACCGTCACAATTAATCCATGTTCCAAAGGTCCTTTATGCCCTAAAATAAGCTACCATAAGTGTAACATTTGTCTTTCAGTGGTGATATATCATATAAATAATATTTTATAATTTTTGTTCGATAGGGTAACTAACCCTTGCAAATTTCTTTTGGACCGATTGGAATACGTTAAATATGAATATGTTGAGATACGTAGAGTAAAATATTTATGTAAAACATTAAGGAAATTATTAATTAATAGTAATTAATTGAACAACAAGGCAAGAGAAAGAGAGACGTATCATAATTCACACATGGGGAATAATAGGTTTTTGAACATCCATATCTTGTAAGAATTTTGTGTGCTATGGTTATCTTAAATGTTAAGATTTTTTGTTATACACGAGTGATGAATGGCAATATCTCGTGGCAACTACATAACAAATATGTATACGTGGATTCAATTTATGTGGGTTTGAGATGCACTTGATAATTGCTGGAAATATTTAGGCACGGAAATTAATATTATACTCATTATGAGAAGTTTCGGTTAAAACAGGGCATGGGTATTGAACAATGCTAGGAACGTGGATGACGTATGCAAACCGAACTCGTGGCTCGTGGACGGGGGTAATGCCATCTTGGGAATACTACCATGAATATGTTTCTCTATGGTGGTTGTGACCAAAATAAATCTCTGCTCATAGAAGAGTACGAATAAAATAGCATAAGCTAATTAACTTCGTGGCTAATTATTTCCATATAATATTGAAATCCCAATTGTTTAAATGTCTCGGATTATTAATTACAACATCAGGGCAACTCATGCGATACCAACGTGTGAAGCTATGAACGAAATGTTGAATTAACTGAGAATATTAGGGAACGTTGCAAGCAGTAGATAGGAATTCATTACAAGAAATGTTTGCGAACAGATAGTCTCTGCATACGGTGGAAAAAATAAAATAAAAAAATAATAGAATAATAGTCATGCGGAAAGCAAGCATAGAGTTATGAACTGTGTCACTCTTTAAGTTGGTAATGCGAAATACAAGTCGAAATGGTCAAAATATATATAAAATATCCAAAATCTTTAAGAGTTCTCTAAAGGAAAGAAATTAAAATAGATTGATCTAGCAACACGTGTACAGTGTTGATTAGGATGTTTTTTTCGCTAGAAGTCTTGGATTCGAACTCAGGGATAATGATTTCAGTATTGGTTTATTCTCTCCAGAATAACGCAAGATGGCCGTAGTGTAAAATTGATTCATGGTTATTGGATGTCAGTTCAGGAACTTGAACTAGGAAATTATTTTCCATTTTTATACAAGGCAGGAATATCAGCATTTGTCGGGAGTAAATTGGAAATTATCCACAACTTGTATAACTAATTCATCTAGGGAAAAATATAGAATTATGGAACTTAGCTTCTTTTACAGATTTAATAGTTAACTTAGTATATAATTTTTCTTTCAAGGGAGTTTATTTTAAAATATGACTTATAATAAGGTAGACTTAATTACACTTGGAGGGGAAACCTGAAAGATGCACCGTGACAAATATAAATCGCATAACGGTGTATTGAAACTAGATTCTGAAAACTTTCCACAATTTGTACAAGGGATGACAGCTGATGTTTCAATCTTGGACACATATTTGTCACGTAACATCCTTATAACTTAGAAACAAAACAAAAAATGTGTTTAGGAACTTATTCAAAATTACCCTACACTGAATTTCAAAATCAAACATAATAACTTATTTAATCTAGCAAGATAATGCCAAATAGTTGGTTATATTAAAGCTTAACTTATAAATCCGGATCAGTCAAACTCATAAATATCTTAATCAGATATAGAAACAAAAAGAAAATCCAGTAAGCTTAATAATAATCCGGAATAGGCATTGTGATAGTTCCTTGTACATACATACATAACGATTTAATATGAATAAAATCATACCTGATAACAGAGTTGGAGACATTTTAAATCTATCTTATCGAACAGGTTGATGAACATTAATAAACATAAGCGTGGTGAATTTATTAAATAATGGTTGATACCGGATCGGATAGCATCTAGTTGATGAATTATATTGATTTAAATTAAGTTGTTTCATAAGACGAGAGATAGTACTGCCGAGGGAACCGTGATGCTGACAAGACTTAGAATTCTCTATCCGAGTAATGTACTTTGCCCGCATTAGACTAAGCATTTAACTAAATAATAACACAACATTAAATACACTGATATCCCCGAAGATGTTTAAATAAATTACCAGGAATCATAAATATTCTGTACTTTAACGATCGCAATGAAATTAATGATAAGAAATACCTAAAGTATATCACATACCGTAACGTGCCTATATATGCTAAAGTAAATATAGGAGCGCGAGAGTCATAAACATTAAAAAAAAATTAGGAAACTTAAATAGTCTTTTATATATGTGCGGCGATAGTTGCGTATATTTATTAATATGATTGAATCTCACTTTAGAAGGAAATAATATAAAATAAATATTATCCGCAAATATAAATAAATACATGGTATTGTCTATTAATCCTAACCCCAGGTGATATTATACAACCAGGGATTTTTGACTTTAATTTAAGAATTAAAAGTCTTATGTTTTACCTACATTATTAAATATTTTGAATTTTCAACCAACTTTGTATATTACGTAGGACCTTTAAGTAATTATTTGAATACCCATATGGCGAATGGTGCCTTGCTAGTTTCCCCAGAGAGTGTTTTATGTAGTGGAGAGTTTGAATTAAATCAAGAGTGTCTAGTTAGCTTTAGGCATTATCTTTTTAATGCGTCTACATACTTAAAACGAAATAATTTAGATTAAACGGTGGCAGCATTTTTGTAAAATTGTGAACTGATCCAATACATTTTATAATATTATTGGTCATTTTATTTTGTTTCATAGCGAGGAAGGTAATTGAGATGTGGTCAAATGACAGGCGCAGGCGCACTGTTGTGGCATAGGACTTTGAAAATATTTCGTGTCAGTTTAAGGCGGTTTTCGTATATTTAAGAAGTGAAGTAAACTTAGTTGCTTAACTTAATCAGAATACGCTCTATCATTATTAATTAATAACTTTCATTATATATTCCAGATGAAGGAAATATTTGAGGAATGAGAACATGTGGGAAGTTAGATCTCAATCAATGGATCCCCTTAAAAATAAATAACCAATAAATAATGATAACATTAAAATAATAAATAATAACCTTACAAGAATAAGCTAATACTCTGTGGATTTAACCTAAATAGGTTAAAAGCAAACATTGGCAAGTAATTGAGAAACGGGAAACGGTAAATGATGCTAACTGAGGAAATGTAGATAATCTTAATTACTACATTAAATTAAACCCGAAGATTATGAGAACCACAAGTAATTATGAACAAACTACGAGTAATCTTAACAAAGCTAAATAAAATAGTACTAAATTAAACAATATTAATAATTACATAATTAATGAATAAAGTAGCTTGGAATGTATAATGAAGCCTCAAATTACGAAGACAGGAGTTCACAATACGAATTTAAGTTGCGAATGTATGTTTAGATGGTAGGCGAGCACCTCTGGCATCAAAGATCATTACGCAACTAGAATTCGAGAATTGTAATAAATTCCTAAAATAAAAGAGGACAACCGAGACTCACAGTGAATAGCCAACGGGCAATCTGAGCTATAAAAGTAAAACATGATAAATTAACCTACATAATAATATTAATACTAATAACAAATAAAACTAATTTCAATAACATAATGATAAGCATAAAATGCTATATCGATCAATAATTAATAATGGGAGAAACAGTCAGGTTGAAGGATGGCGCATAATATTGAAAGGAATAACGTCTAAATGATCGTAATACTGGGATACCAGATAGGACTAGCAGTAATCCTGATATGATGTATGTGAAGTAAATAAGACGAAGAAGAAGGAAGAAGAAGTAATAAATTAATAATAATAATAAAATAATAGAAGTAAACAAAACGTGAAAGGAGTGACAAACAAACATCGGCGAATAACCCTCAAGGGGTAAGGAAAGGACGCTAGAGACTAGTTGTGATATCCACGTGATATTAGGGAAAGACATACGCACAGGTAGAATATAGTCCAAGCGGATAGATAACAAATTCTAGCAAAATAACATCGGAATCACTAGTGCACTAGAGGGAGCAGAAGGAAAATTGGGATACGCACATACACGCGATTGTGCAATCGACAAGTAGAGCCAAAAAGGGGCAGATTGACCTAGGATGGAAGGAAAGATGACGACATAAAAACGAAAGGTTAAATACCTATGGTGGTGTGGATAAGTTTAAGCACATAAGGAGTCCAACGTAAATTAGAGCCCCCCCTAGGATACAGAGCAGGTACAGGAAGGAGGAGGAGTTCTGAGTGACAGAAGACGTAAGGAAAGAACCCCTTGGAGTAGGACGTGGGTAAATGGTTCAAAGTGAATGGAGAGAAAAACGACCCCAATAAATTATGAAAAAGAAATCAAGGAAGCCCGGGAGTAGGGAGTAGAGAAAAATAAAAAGAGAAGTTTAAGTATACATATAGATAAAGAAACAATCAGGGAATAAAGCATACAAAACGAAAAGTAAATGTATAAAAAGTTCAACAAATCAGCTATGAGAATTTGCCATTCAAACTAACAGTTAGGTGATGTCACTGTGTAAAGTACACCGTATCAGAAGTTACGGCAGCAGAAGGGAGAATGAGGACAAGGACTCAGGTTACGTAACATCACTGTGACTTTCAAAATTGGATCAGTGAGGACCAAGAAGTTAAAATAAGTGGATTGATATATTAGCAGTAAGATCAGATGGGCAGGGAAAATTAGACCAATAAATAATGAAAACCTAAATCCCTGTACTGACACAAGTAGCTTAAGATCATATCTCAATTCAAGTACCATTAAGACTAGGAAAGGGAGAGTTAAGAAATAGAGGCAGTTAATTCAGATGTGGGGAAAGGAAAATAATGCTCTCAAACTCAGCACACTAAGGAAACGATGACAGAAATTCAGGATGCGAATATTAATGGGTAGTTGTAAGGACTAATTCGGCATTGGTTAAGTAGCATTTACATGATAAATACGTGAGTATATAAAGAAAGGGACTAGAGGAAACCCTTAGAATTAGGCTAAAATTTAGGGCTGCGAAATATAGCAAAATATCAATCGATCTAATCATGAAAAATTATGGGAATATATAAACCTGTAGTACTGTGAATGGAAGTTTTAAGGAAGATTAAAAAAAGAGATGATTTGGAAACTGATATTTGTTGATGATGAATACACAGAATTGATAGGCATAAGAGCACTCTTTTCCATTTCCAGTTTAAAATCTAGCCAACATAGAAGATAAAACAAGGATAATTTTTGTATAGGAACGAGGCTGGCGGTTTTAAAGATAAATGCAAAATAGAAATTTTGTTGTTTGTACCATTGAGATATGACTAACTAGGAGTAAATTTAGAGGAACTCAAACTTAGGGAAAATTATATAAAGCAAAGATGTACATGGATGTTCAAAATCTCGGAAAATTTTGAATATAAGATGGTGAGTGATCCCGATAAGCCCATAAGCATCATTAGTTTCATTTCAAAGGCCTAACTGAACCTATTAAAAATACATGGTGTAAGACTTGTAGTAATTAAGAACAAACACAACTACAAAAAATCAAAGTAAATGAAGAACCATTAAGACAAGAGTAAAACACCTTTTGGCAAGAAGAACGACTGCACACATGCCTGGACTGATTATGCCCAAACTATACGAACACAACTGGGCTAAGAAGGAACGACGAAGGATGTTGAGTCGCCTAGGACATTCCCCACACCACGAAACTTGGTCAGATTAGTTGATGCCAGAACGATGGAGGAAGACAGGGTCTATGCGGGTACGTCTTACTACAACAGACATAGTCATTCAACATGGAAAATGTCCACCAGTCAGTACGGTGCGACATGAGAGACCAAACAAATACCTTACCCATGTCAAACCAAAGTTTGCTAGTCCGTGGATTAGATAGTAATTCCCAACCAGTATTATACAGTAAGGAAAATTGGATAGAAAACACAGAAATCCTATTAAACCTATCCTCCGGATAATCCATGACTCCTAAAAGAAATTGCTGGTCACGAGAACTTCAAAGGAAGACCCAAGTACCCGGCATGGCTCTCTCCCGACTGAAGGAGGATACCATCACCGAACGTGGTTCCAGATATTGGATGCAATCAGGGATGCTGTAAGAGATCAACATGAGCAGCGGACATGCGAGGCGATAAACAAGAACATAGTGCTTCAAGTTTCTCGGTGGACGGGGCTAGTGAAACAGCTGAGTGTTACGAAGAAAGTGATAAGCTCTAATTAAATATTTTAGGAAAAAATAATAAATACAATTTTCGAAATTAAAGTGTGCAAAAGTAACTTATATGAAAAACAAAAACAAAACAAAAAAACACAGCAAAGAACTTAGCCACAAGAAAAACAGGGAACAAGAATATATAATTTGTGTTTTATGTATATCTTCTTGTTTCAGGTGCAGAGTGATAAGCTAATCCATTTTTCCTGTTGTTTAGCATGTTTTTTTTACGCCAAATGAATGGTGTGGGAATAAGATGGAGTATGTAAGCGTCAAATGTTCCATATAGAACATACGAGGAGGAAATTGATTAATTTAAGCACAATATTTCAGAGTACATAATTACTTAAAGGGTGTTCATGTTGTATTTCTTGTTGTACACTAGTATTTTGGACAGGGTCAAGCGTAGGGAAAGGAAAAAGAGCTACACTGTAAGATCAAGGTAAGAAAAAAAATCTAGAGCATGGTGTGTGGTCAAACGAAATTTTAAGAAGAATTCATGGGGGACAACAATACTATGATACATGTCTTTCGGGCTAAATGGCAAAAAGTCTAAAATTTTACATAAACAATACTATGGTTTATGATAATGGCCTGAAAAAGGTCTTTATCTTTTAAAAAACCTTTTGTCAGTTTTGAGTGGGGTGAATTATGTTGAACTAGGACTACATATTTTTAATTAATTATTTTAAATAGTCATAATATTATAGTTTTCATATTATAGGATATATTAGTTTTTTTGGAATTCTTATAATGACAGGATGTAGAAAGAATGTCAAACTATATTGGAAAGTGGGAAAAATATTACTCGGTAATCAGATTTGCCTTTGGCAATAAAGGTCTAAATTCACATCTCTCAAAACAAGAGAAGGTTCTCGAAACATCCAGGGCGACATGTACAGGGAGGGGGAGAACGAAGGGGCTGAACAGATTTTTAGAGCTAGATTTCAGAGAGAGAAATAAAATTGTAGTGTGGATGGACGGTCAGTGGTGAAAATGTAGTCGTTAAAGCAGCAGCCGCTTGGTAAGTCCGCACATGTTTATTCTTAATAGGCTTTTGGGGCCTTAGTATAAAATCAAGATGGGCTTTAGGGCAGGAAATAAATTTAAGTAGTTACAAATGAAGTAGTAGTCAGTCCATGTGGCCTAGTTTCAATCTCTCTCTTTCTCTCCCCACGAACATGTAATAGAATAAGTTAAGCTAATTTATTTTTCTGTAATTATATATTTTGTTCTTACAGTTTAAATAATTTTAGATTTTAGATTTATTTATTTAGCCTGGTGGAGTTAAGGCCATGTGGCCTTCTCTTCCACTCACCACGGCAAACATATATTACATCAGAATATAACATAGTATATAGTTGTTTAATTATTTATTTATTTGTCTCGAATACCCTCTACTAATAAAGTCATCAGCCATGCCGCTCGTCTAGCACTAATCCGTAGGCAAATCACACGTTATCATACCGTCACAATTAATCCATGTTCCAAAGGTCCTTTATGCCCTAAAATAAGCTACCATAAGTGTAACATTTTCCAAGGCTTGGTGTTTTTCCCACAAATGTAAAAAAATTCGAAAACTGCAAGATATTAAACTAGAGAGTGTGTCCGGGATTTCTATTACGAAAAATCCGGTCTAAATTCAAAATATGAAAATGAGTTTTCCATGGCTATGTTCTAGTTGTTTTACCAATAATGTCAAAATTTTCGAAATTTTGTGTAATGCGAAATGCAATATAGAGGGTTTGTCCGGAATTTATAATACGTGAAATCCGGACTGAATCCAAAGTTTAAAATGTGTTCTCCAAAGGCTCTAGCCTTGATGTTTTTTTCCAAAAATGTCAAAATACTTGAAATTCTGAAAAATGCAAAACATCAATCGGGAGGTTTTGTAAGTGGTTTCTAATGCAAAAAATTCTTGTCTGAACCCAAAATTTGAAATTGAGTTTTTCAAGGTTATAGCCTTGGTGTTTTTGTCCCAAAAATGTCAGAAGTTTCGAAATTTTGAATATTGCAAAAAAATAATGTAGAGGGTGTGTAAGGGGTTTGTAATGCATAAAACCCGGTCTAAATCCAAAATTTGAAAATGAGTTTTCCATGACTATATTCTAGTTTTACCAACATTTTCCAAATTTTGTAAACTGCGAAAAGTCAATATAGAGGGTTTGTCCGGGATTTCTAATACGAAGATTCCGGCCTAAATCCAAAATTTGAAAATTATTCAAAGCTATATTTTTGGTGTTTTTCAAAACTGTAAAAAATGTATAAACTTTGAAAAGCTCAAAACATCAATCTACAGGGTGTGTAAGTGGTTTCTAATTCAAGAAATCCTATCTAAATCCAAAATTTGAAAATTAATTTTCCAATGCTACAGTCTTGGTGTTTTTCCGAAATTTGAAAATTTTCGAAATTTTGAAAACTACAAAAAATTAATCTAGAGGGTGTGAACGGGGTTTCTAATGGAAAACAACCGGTCGAAATCCAAAAATTCAAAATGAGTTCTCCAAATATATAGTCTAGGTGTTTTTCCCAAAAATGTAAACAATTTCGAAATTTTGAAAAGAATACCAATCTAGAGACTGTGTCCGTGATTTGTATTACGAAAATTCCGGTATAAATTTAAAAATTGAAAATGAGATTTTATAAGGCTATAGTCTAGTTGTTTTCCCAAAAATTTCAAAATTTTCGAAACTTTGTAAACTGCAAAAAATCAATCTGGAAGTAGTGTAAAGGGTTTCTAATGCAAAAAATTGGGTCTAAACCCATAATTTTAAAATTTGTTTTCCAAGGCTATAATCTTAGTGTTTTTCTCAGAAAGTCAAGATTTTCGAGAATTTGAAATCTGCGAACAATCAATCTAGTGGTTGCGGAAGGGTATTCTAAATAAAAAATCCGATCTAAATCCAAAAATTTGAAAATAAGTTTTCCAATGTGTTAGTGTTTTTCACAAAAATGTAAAAAAAATCTAAATTTTGAAAATTCAATCTGGAGGGTGCGTAAGGGATTTGTAATGGAAAAAATCGGATCTAAATCCAAAATTTGAAAATGAGTTTTCTAAGGCTATAGTCTTGGTTTTTTCCCCAAAATTGTCAAATTTTCTAAATTTTGATAACTTCAAGAAATCAATCTTAAGGGTGTGTATGAGGTTTCTAATGCAAAAAAATCCGGCCCTGATCCGAACTTTGAAAATGAGTTTTCCAAGACAATGGTCTTGGTGTTTTTCCCAAAAATTTTAACTTTTTCGATAATTTGAAAAATACGTAGAATAAATCGAGGGGTGTTATGGGTTTTCTAATGCAAAAAATCCGGGCTAAATCCAAAATTTGAAAATAAAATTTCCAAGGCTACAGTTTCAAATTTTTAAAACTGCATAGATACAAAGTAGGGAGTGTGTTCGGGATATCTAATGCTAAATATCCGGTCTAAATCTATAATTTCAGAATTGAATTTGCAAGTCTATAGTTTTTTTTTCGAAAAATGTTAAAATTTACGAAATGTTAAAAACTGCAAAAATTCAATCAAGAGGAAGTGACAGGAATTTCTAGTGCAAAAATCCCGCCTAAATCCAAAATTTCATAATTGATTTTACCAAGGCTACATTCTTAGTGCTAACCACAAAAATGTTAAAATTTTCGAAATATTGAAAACTGCAAAAATTCAAACCGTAGTTTCTAATGAAAAACATTCGGTCTAAATCCATAATTTCACCATTGAGTACACCAAGGCTATATATAGTACTGGTGTTTTTTTATCTTAAAAATGTGAAAATTTTCGAAATTTTTGTAAACTTAATAATTTCAATCTAGAGGATATGTCCGTGAGTTCTAATGCAAAACATTTGGTCTAAGTATAACATTTCTAAATTGAGTTTTCCAATGCTGTATCGATTGTGTTTCCCAAAAAACTTGGAAATTTTCGAAATTTTGAAAACTTGATAAATACAATCTAGAGGGTATGTCCGGGATTTCTAATGCAAGATATCCGGTCTAGATTCAAAATATAAAAAACAAAATTGTTTTTCCAGGCTATAGACTTGCTGATTTTTTTTTTTTCCAAAAGTCAGCATTTTCGAAATTTCGTAAACTTCAAAAATACAATCTAGAGGATGTTTCCGGGGTTTCTAATGCAACAAATCAGGTGAAAATCAAAATTACAGAACTGTGTTTTCCAAGCGAATAGTGTTTGTATTTTCCTCAAAAATGTCAAAATTTTCTAAACTTTGAATGTTCCATAAATCCTATCTCGTAGAGGGTGTACCCGGAGTTTCTAATGCAAGAAATCCGGTCTAAATAAAACATTTCAAAATTGAGTAACGTGTTTTCACAAAAAATGCCAAACTTTCGAAATTTTAAAAACTACAAAAATTCAATCTAGAGGATGTGATCGGGATTTCTAATGCAAAAATTCGGTACCTATATCCAAAATTTCAGAATTGAGTTCTCCAAAGCTATAGTCTAGGTGCTTTTCTCAAAAAAGTAAACATTTTCCAAATTTTGAAAATTGCAAAAATACAATCTATAGACTGTGTCCTGGATTTCTAATGCAAAATATCCGATCTAAATCCAAAATTTTAGTAATCAATTGAGTTGGTGTTTACTTGATGAAAATCCGTATTTATTTATTAAATAAAAATAAAACGTAGTTTTATTTGATTTTCATATTTATTATATTTATTACATAATATATAGCTGTCACTGAATTATATAATAAATATGAAAATAAAATAAAACTACTTTTTATTTAATTAATACCAAGAGTTTAGAATTGAGTTTTGCATGTCTATAGTCTTTGTGTTCCCCCAAAGGTATCAGATTTTTCGAAATTTTGAAAACAGTATAAATACAATCTAGAGGGTATGGTTGGGGTTTCTAATGCAAAAAAATCCAGCCTATATTCAAAATTGCCACTCTTTTAAAATAACCTTACTCTGGTATAGCATACAGAGTGTTAAAAAAAGTAACACATCATTCTGTATTTAATTTTGGTAACGTAAATAGTCTGTTTATAAACAACTATGAACGGTCTCCACGCATTATATTCTTTCCTAAGATTTAAATCTAAAAGCTTATGAATTATCTGTAAAAAATTTCAACTTCTTGAGTTTGCTAAACAAGAGGTTGAGTTGCATATAAATACATTTCATTTGTTTATATAAATGCAACATATTTTAATAATACACTACTCAAAAAAGTTAGAACACATGTTTAAACCTAAGCTACAAAATAAATACTGAAACAATTAAAATTTTCAGAGTCAGATGTTTTGATCTGAAGTATTGTTAAAACCAGATTTAAATTCTTCTGGGTTTTATTAATTTTTTTCTGAATTCGTTAAAGAAGATCCAAGAGTTGCTGAAACTAAAGTGAATGCTTACTGATTTATTTATTTTTTAATCGGGTTTGAGGAATAAACTGTGGTAGGAAATTATTATTTTGTGTTCTCTGAAGCTAATACAGAGCAATGAGACATCTGAATGAAACATCAGTTGCACGAGCAGATTCCTTGATTGAAGACGGCCATTCTATTCGACATGATAAACCTTCCGTCATCCATGGGCTGTGGAGGCGATATACGGAGACACGTGGATACAAGAGGCGGTCCGTTCAAGGCCATACGAATAAGACTACAGAGGTACAGGATATAATTGTCGTCCTATCAGTTTTACACAGACGATCTTCAAAATGATTTACGAACAACAACTGAGGGGTAATTTCTGATGAGACTGAAAGAAATAGACTGAGAAATTAAATATTGAGGTCTAGAACTACCTTTGAAGCTCCTCGTTTAACATGTCAACAAGAAGAAGCCCGGCTGCAATTTTCTCAGAATTACGTCAACTGGCAGGTCCGCCAATTGAAAGGTGTTCTATTCACGGACGAATCAAGATACCATTTAACGTGTTCCGATGGCCGTACGCGAGTATGGAGACGTCCTGATGAACGTACGCGAGTATGGAGACGTCCTGGTGAACGTTTTGAACAGCCACAATTATTGATGTGACAGGTTTGGAGGAGTTCGTTGTCCCACAGCGAATGAATGCTGATGTTCATATTAATGAGATTATCTTTCTAAATGTCGTACCCTTTGCTTATGGTATGGACATTAATTTTCTTCTAATGCAAGATAATGCTAGATATCATACAAGACAGGCTGCCATAGATGTCTTGCAATAATGTCAAATTAGGGTGATGGACTGGCCTCCATGCAGTTCGGACCTTAATCCGATCGAGCAAATGTGGGATAATCTGGAAAAACTTGTTCGTAAGCATCCTGCTGTGCCATGGAACCGGGACGAAATTTCAAATGCACTCATCAAGGAATGGGAGAGAATCTCACAAGTTTCTGTAAGAAGGCTTCTGTGAAGCATGCCTCGTAGGTGTAATGCAGTCATTGAAGCTCACAGAGGACACACTACGTACTGAGTGTTGAAATAACCATGGAAACATTGATTCCTAAAATTATAATTTGTTCGTATTTTTAATATTGTATAATAAAATATTCTTTTAATGTCTATTCTAATTTTACTTGAGTTTTCAATTCATAATTACAAAAGATAAAAAATGAAATTGTTTCAATATTTATTTTGTGACTTTCGTTTAAACATGTATTACTCTATTTTTTAGTAGTTTATAAGGTATGAGGTGGGAGAATAAACTATGATTTGAGGGAAGTAGATTATACAAGGGATGAATTAGCTCACGATAGGGATGTGTGGAGAGCTTACATCCGCGGGGTTCAATAGAGTCAGTTAGTTAGCTAGTTAGTTTATCTTGTATATTGTAAGCGCATGTTTCCCTTAAGAGAGATTTAGGCGCTCTCCCCCTACAGGGAATAATTTGAACCATACAAATTTAGTTACACTTGTTTTCATATAGATGTTATTTGAGTGGTCCGTGGTCAGAGTTCCGCCTCATACTGACATCTAGGAAACCAAAGTAGTACTAGGACGGAAAAATTCGGTAAATTTTATTTAGAGGCCTTTGCATTCAGGCTTAAGGATCTTTTACGAGCCTGAAAATCTTCAGACTCGGGACCCACGGCTTAACTTGCTCCTTGGATTTTTCCATCCTAAAAAATCCATCGACCCCGGGTTTGAACCCGCGACCCTCGGGACCAGAGGCAAGGAGCATAACCACTAGCCCAGCGGTCGATTAGTTAGTTTATAAGGTATTCAAAATATTTTTTTCCATTTCTCGATATTAATACTTTTCAAAAAATAATCTTTGTGCAAATAAAATAAATAAAGAAAGAGTTTATTGCACGAAAGCAACTACATAAGAATAAGTAACTAACTCGCTGGCACTATCGATCCCGTAAGTCCATGGTCATGCGAACATAAGCTCTTCACACATACCTATCTTGAGCTAATATTTTCCAATTATTTCCTGTATAATCTACTTCCCTCAAATCATGGATAATGTTATTTTTCCGCCTTATTCTTGGTCTGCCAAATGGGAGCCTTGCCTCTAGTTTTCCTACTAGAAGCTTCTGTACCTCTCTTTCTTTCCAATTCGGCCACATATCCTGGTCATCGAAGTCTATGAGACCTAACTGTTATTATTATACCTGGTTTCATATAAATATACTGTGGTTCACTGTTACGTAGTCTCCTCTATTCGCTGTCTGTTATTTTAAATATAATGTTTAAAAATATTTCTCCGTTTCCCCCCATATCTCATTATTTGTGTAAATGAAATAAATAAATAAAGAGTTTATTGCATCAAAACAACTACATAAGTACACTACCCGTGAAAAATTAAAACATGAATTTTTATAAATTGGGAGATCAAGGGAAATTTAGATAACAGTTTAGAGAATTAAATATAATTTCTTGTAGTAGCCTTAATTTTGTATTATGACAACTGAATCCTTACTATAGAGAATTTATCATAAGCAATGTCAAGAGTGATTTCCAAATCGATAAATTCACGAAGTCAAGGAGTGACGAGTGAATTTATCTAGAGGATTTGGAAATCAAGAGTAACATTTGGAAGGACTAATTTATCGAATAAAATTAAGCTATTTACTATAAAATCATTACGTAATCAATAGATTTAGCGTTTAATTGATGTAAATTTGTTTTTATGTTAATTAAATAAAAGTAACATTGTTAAAGTTTATTAAAATACAAATTCGTTACAGCTGTTTTACGTAGTTCTTTCTTACCTTCTTCATTTTATTTGTCTTAAGTTTAAAGTTTAAGACACATTCACTATTTATTTTAGCGTCAAACTAACAATACTGGATAATGCTAGGTATTTTCCGTGTTTGACAGTTATGCATCAACAATATAAGACAGGGGATATTTGGCGCTTAGCTACATGATGCAAAATTAGATTAGCATTTATGAAGGTCTGGTTTCATAGCTGTTTGTTGAAAAACATAAACTGTCTGCTAGGTCTGATGACTTTTATATTTTTCTTTTATAATAAGACTATTTTAAGATTTGGCAAGAAAAGTGTGCGTACACTTACTTCATAAGCCAGTGCAACAGGTGTAACAAAATCTCAATTTTTAATGGCGCTTAGCCGATTGATGCATAACATTGTCCAATTATAGAGGGGATGATTGGAAAACATTGCGTTAGGATAGGGATGTCCGAAAGGCCATGAACTTTTACAGATTCTATAGTATCAGTGAGCTAGTTTTACTGTTATTATTCCTAGTAGGATCGTACGTGCAACATGTAAATTCTGTAAATTATTTTTACATAAAATAAGCAACTGATTTTTTGTATTGTGGAATGCCAGTCTCACTGCAGGTAGTAATAGTATTAGAATATTCCATAATTGGTGTTTCTCCCAGAAGCTTTTCCCTCGGTTACGGAGTGTTTCTTCAATGGTGAGTTATTCTAGGTGGTGTTTCCTGATCGGAAGTCGAGTTAACACCTAGAAGAACTACTCACTGAAGATTCCCTCCGTAATCGAGGGAGAAACACCTGTTATGGACCACTGTCTTACACTCTGGAATCTAATAATACTACGAATTTATTATTATTTTTAATATTATTATTTATAATTGTAGGCTTTCACGGCCGGCGTCTTGATCCATATTTGGTTCGTCTTCCGGGCTTATAGGCCGTGGTCTGGTTGTCTTCATACTCGACGTTTCGTCTACTGCTGCTGTAGACTTCATCAGGAGATACTGCGTGCTCTCTGTGAACTCCTCAACAGTCGGCTGCAGACTGGCTGGTCGTTGAAAACTGTCTCTCTATTTATAGCTAAACCCCGGGTGGTTGGGGGGGGGGTTTCTGCGCGGACCGAATTTTGTGCTGTTGTGCCGTTTGCAGAAGTCATAGGCTTCGTTGTCGTGTTGTGCAGTGCTGGGATCCAAATTTTGTTTATCTTCATGGTTTCTCCTTTATTGTTGAAGAAATTTTTATGTATATATATTTCAATGGCTTCTCTGTATAGTCTGGTGTAGTAATGTGATGTTTGTGATAATGCCTGAGTATCTTCGAAGCTTATAATATGTTGTTGGTTGTTCATCAAGTGTTTCGCTACGGCCGATTTTTCATTTTCATTTTGACATACTTACAAGAACTCTTTCCTGCAGACATAACAGCGCTCTGCAACATATGTCTCACAGAATCTTATTTTCAATGGAGAGGTATATTCTACGAACAAATAGAAGGCGTATGGGAAGTCCATTATGTCCCGTAATAGCAAATTTCTACATGAAAAAAATTGAAAAACAGGCTTTGGAGAATGCTAGTTTAAGACCTACAGTTTGGCTGAGATATGTGGATGACACCTTCGTCATTTGGGAGCACGGTGAGGAGGAACTAGATAACTTCAAGAAACACATATATGGGATTTGTCCCAGCATCCAATCCACCCTGGAAAAAGAACAAAACAACAGTCTTCCGTTTTTGGATGTTTTGGTAATTCGAAACCAAAACATGACACTTGGACACAAGGTTTACAAGAAAAGTACTCACACAGACAGATACCTACATAAACACTGTAACCACCATCCGAGACAAAAATGCGGGATAATAAAAACCCTGGTTGAAAGAGCCAAAAGGATTTCGGAACCACAGTATCTGCAAGAAGAAATCAATCATCTCCATGCAGCTTTTCTAACCAATGGATACAGCAAAACAGATTTTCGTCGAGCCATAAATCCCAAGAAATATAGGTCCGAAAACGAAAACAAGGAAGAGACAAATGGTAAGGTTTACCTACCTTATATCAAAACAACAACAGAGAAAATTGGACGAATATTAAAGAAATACAACATATCAACAACCTACAAACCAACACAAAAAATCAGCAATATACTGCGTCCAGCCATAGACACTAGAGATCCTTTAAGTCATGCCGGTATATATCGTATCCCGTGCAGTTGTGGAGCGGTGTACATCGGTACAACAAAAAGAATGATAAACACAAGATTACAAGAACACATGAGACACTGCAGACTAAAAAAAAATGAAAAATCGGCCGTAGCGGAACACTTGATGAACAACCAACAACATATTATAAGATTCGAAGATACTCAGGTATTATCACAAACATCACATTACTACACCAGACTATACAGAGAAGCCATTGAAATATATAAACATAAAAATTCCTTCAACAAAAAAGAAGAAACCATGAAGATAAACAAAAGTTGGATCCCAGCACTGCATAACACGACAACGAAAAACGGCACAACAGCACAAAACTCGGTCCGCGCAGAAAACCCCCCCGCCACCCGGGGTTTAGCCATAAATAGAGAGACAGTTTCCAACGACCAGCCAGTCGGCAGCCGACTGTTGAGGAGTTCAAAGAGAGCACGCAGTATCTCCTGATGAGGTCTACAGCAGCAGTAGACGAAACGTCGAGTATGAAGACAAACAGACCACGGCCTATAAGCCCGGAAGACGAACCAATATGGATTATTATTATTATTATTATTATTATTATTATTATTATTATTATTATTATTATTACATTTACTATTCGCAGATGATCAGGTTGTGATTTCTCAAGATCCAGATAATGCGTATTTCATGTTAAGGAAATTAGAGACAGAATACAAAAAAATGAAAATCTTTCATTGGATACAACAGATGAGCTAAAATATAATTCAGGAATAATACGTAATGTTAAACATTTTAAATATTTAGAATCTATTTTAGATAAAAGTGAGAATTCAACTACAGAAATTGAAAGAAAAATAACTGATGGAAGAAGAATCATTGGTATGTTGAACTCAGTACTTTGGAAAAGAAATATAATTCACAGAATGAAGAAATCTATATTTCAAGTTCTGTCAAAAAGCATTTTATTATATGGGTCCGAAACCTGGACAGTAAGCAGAAAACAAGACAACAAGCTGTTAGCAGTAGAAGTGGATTTTTGGAGGCGATCGACAAGAATTACAAGAAGGGATAAGATCAGAAATAGCACAATGAGGGAAATTATGCAAGTTGAAAAAAAAAAAAAAAACGGAACGAAAAAAAGAAGAAAAACGTTTGACATGGTATGGACACCTAATAAGAATGGAAGAAGTGAGAATACCAAAGAAGATCCTTAATTGGAAAGCTAATGGAAGAAGTGGAAGAGGCAGGCCTAGAGAACGATGAATGGATGGAGTGAAGAGAAGTATGGAAGCTTGAGATTTGAAGGAAGAATATGCTATAGATAGGAACCTCTGGCGACAAATCACTTTGGGTTGAAGGAGAAACACTGCATTGTGGAATATTCCTAAATAGAAATAATAATAATAATAATAATAATAATAATAATAATAATAATAATAATAATAATTATTATTATTTCGGTGATATGGAGTAAAATATTATAAATAAAACCAATACATTGAAATTTAAAAATTAGTATTGTCGGACCAACGGATCTGTACCCCTTCAGCGCTGCAGTCGTTCTTAGAAAAGTTAATGCCTGTAACTAGTACATTCCACGCGTTTCCGTCCTACCAGCAGCCACGATAACGTTCGGAGCAGGGATGTTGCCAACCTTCCACGAACAGTGCCTTGGATTTTGAATACTGAAGCATATAAGGTTAATTACTACTTATTCATATTTAAGTGGGTCAAATGATGCTGACTTTTATTATTTAGTTAATTCTATTTATTTCACCGCTCCCTGCTACAGTGTTCATGTTGAGTTCACAACACTGGACTGCAGGTGAAATCTATCTCTCCCTTAAGAAGGCTCAAAGTTGACAGTAGTGAGAGGGGCGAAAGAAAAGAGAGAGATAGGAATGAAGGGAGGGAAATTATTTACCAAGGCAGAAAATGAATTAATGTTCAGTTCGCATACATTACGGGGGCACAGATCCGTTAGTCAAACAATGTAAAATGTGTACCGTGAAGAGATCTGGACTTTAGGTAGACAGCAAGCAAAAAATATATTCACAGCACAGATGGATTTCTGGTGAAGGGCAGCAAGAAAATCAAGGAAGAAGAAAAATTGGGGACCAGAAAATTAGAGAAATAATGAATGTTAAACATAATATTATAGAAGTAATATCAGAATGAAAATTGAAATTGTGTGGACACCCGAAGAGGATGGAGAATAATAGAATCCAAAGAATGATACTGGAATTGAATGCTGAAGGTAGGAGGAGGAGGAGGGGAAAACGCAGGGAACAGAGGATGGATGGAGTAAGAAGAAACACGATCAGCAGAGAGCTCAAAGAAGAAGATGCTGAGGATAGAAATCTGTGGCGGAGCAAAATACATTTGGGATGAAGGATAACAACTGAAATATTGAGAAAATCCTTAATAAAAATAGTATCTTTATTATTCTTTTATTTTAATTATTATTCTTATCGTTAATATAATTATTACTATAATTACCATTATTATTATTGTTATTATTATTAATTTTTATATATTCTTTATTATTATTATTATTATTAATTCACAGCTGTGGTCTCGAGATGCGTGCTGCCTTGTCACGCAGTGGGCCCGGATTCGATCTCGGTCGGGACAAGCTTCCTGAGTGACGTTCATTTTTCAGGATATTTCCTCACCTGTAAGACGAATATTAGGAATCTTTAAGGCTAAACGGTCAACGAACATCATGTGGCCATCATAATTATCTTCATTCATTCGGCTTAGATTAATTTAGGATTAAGAACTCTCCTGGCGCACTACTACTATCATCATCACCCATTGTATCATCGGGGCAACGTAACTCCGCCTTCCAGGCGCCCCAAATTCAGAAGGGGGTTAACATTACGCCAATACCAGGAGAGAACACCAGAAATGTCTAAGTGACAACCTGAGGCATTGAATAAGAAATTATTTTTATCTCCATTATCATTATTATCATTTTATCATCATTATTATAATTATCATTATCATCAACAATATAATTTTTATTATCATTATTAATATTTTATCATCATTATTAATATTATAATTTTTATTAATATTATTATTTTTGTTATCTTAATTTTTATTATCATTTTACTGTCATTATTATCATTATCATTATTATTTATTATTATTGTCATTATTATTTATTATTATTATTATTATTATTATTATTATCATTATTTATTTCTCGTAGACTGCGATGGGCAGGTCATGTTGCACGTATGGGGAATGAAAGACTTGCATAGAAGCTTCTTGTAGGAAAGCTAGAGGGAAAACGCCCAGTTGGTAGACCAAGAATGAGGTGGGAGAATAACATTAACTATGATTTGAGGGAAGTAGATTATACAGGGAATGATTGGAAAGCATTAGCTCAGAATAGGGATGTATGGAGAGCTTATATCCGCGCGGGCATGAGCCTACGGGTTCGATAGTGCCAGTGAGTAAGTAAGTAAGTAAGTAGTAGTAGTAGTAGGACTTTATTAGACAAAAAGTAAGATATTTACAATATTATTTACAAATATGGGTCGCATGGGCAGTAAACCGTACGTGCTGTTGACAGTCCGTTACAATAAAGTAATAATTGGTACTAGTGTAAAGAAAAATAAACAACAAAAACAGCAATAACATTACAATTACATAAAGAAAACACAATAATATTACAATTAAGTAATAACACAATAGCATTATACAGTAGAAAAACATTAACATTACAATTACATAAAGAAAACACATTAATATTACAATTAAATAATAACACAATAGCATTATACACTAATTAATTTATATATAATTGTTAATAATTAATGGTATTGCATTTTGATAACATATATTTATTCTTGAATGAGTGTTGTCCTTATTTTTCGCGTTTTGTCCAGAAATTTACCGAGGTTTATCCAATTTTCTGGATTTACCAATAACTCGTAGCATGCCAATCTTTCCCGATTTGAATTTAGAAATCTTTCCGGTAATAACTGACGTCTCCAATATTCTAAATCATTAGTAAGTAAGTAAGTAAGTAAGTAAGTAAGTATCATTATTTATTATTATCGTTATTATTATTATTATTATTATTACTATTATTATTATTGTATGAACAGGAATAAAAAGCATACTTGTTAAGGCTCACCTGCTGGAATGATGTGGAAGATGCACGGAGCTTTCTGCATGCCGAGTTCGTTGCGACCCAAGCACAGTAGATTTCCATAGTCTAATTCTGTCATGGGGGTGTAAACGGCCGTGCTGCGGGACCGATCTGTCATGAAATGTGATGCCGGTATATCTATCATCTCTGCTGTGTTATTGAACTTCCACGTGAAGTGAATCCCATCCTGAGGGTTCGCTTCCAATTCACACTGGATCCTGGCTGTCTCCTGTCTCGCTACTCCGTGCACCTTCTGTTGACTCGTCTTACACACTGGCGCAACTGCAAATATATTAACACCCTTATATAGACTAATTTGAACATTTATATTATTGATAACTTCGTGCAATAGTTAATTGTTTTGGAAATACTTTAAAATACATGGCACGAAAAATGTTTTTAACCATGCGCATGCCAACAGACGCGAAGCGGTTTACACTATGGAATCACGGGATATAGCCAACATATATACGATACATGAACTCGCGTTACCAACGAACTTAAAAGTTAACCTAGCGCAATTTAAGTACTCTAACCCGTGAAAGACAAACCTACAAGCTAACTAACGAATTTAAGTACTCTAACCTGTGAAAGAATGCATGCTGATTTCATTTAGTGTAAGTTAAATTGTAGTGACTATGTTGGCTGCAATGAAACACAGAATATTCGGTAAAATCAATATGGCTGCCACGTCTTCAATTAGTTAAATATAGTGAAGTAATCGTTAGAAAAAATGTAAGAATCATTGTAAACCACGAGAATTAATTTGAGAAATGAAACCCTAAGAATAAAATTTGACAGGAGTTTAAGAAGTAATTAAAAAAATCATGTCACTGTTTGTAAAGTTTAGCCGTTGTTTTCAGTATTTAATTCCACCGTGTGAAGTATAAAATGAAGACAAGTTTTACATAAAAATCTAATTTTTTATATTTTACTCGCAACAATTCGTTATAGAAGCACATAAGATAAATAAGTCCTTCGCGTTTTCACAGAATCACTAAATGAAATTTATACCAGACTGCAGTTGCGCTGAGTTATTCTTCAACACGTTTAGCTTCACATACTGGCTTCCAAATCACTTTACGGGTTAATTACTAGACCATGACCGATTGATTGTTGGCCGACTCGCAACTTTTTATATAGTATGTTAGGGCGAACTACTTGGATACTCAGCTTTGAACTTCCTCGAATCGAAACTTCGAGAGCCCGATTCTTCTTGAAAACGATGCATAGACAGATTTGGAAAGTTAGTAGCGACTCATGATTCACTTACACCTTACTAGGCGAGACAAGTGAGTCTAATAGCAGCCTGCGAAATCGAAGAGCCAGCCCAGATAAATATGGGACTGTAACAGTCCACGGTATTCTGGTTTACGGAATATATATTCCCTTTGTTATTTAAATCGTACGTATGCAGTTAAGATGCAAAAAAGCAAACATGGCGGCTGCTAGAGCCACTTTTTTAAAAATACACTTACATATATTGATTGTTTTTATGCCGTCTTCGTGTAAGTGTGTAGCCATGTATGTATTTGCTTATATATTTGTAGCATGCGCTGCTACGCCTAAATAAATGAAAATTAAGGTGATTTTATGTTTAGTTGAATAAGTACCGGGAAAAATAATTATAAATTTATATTTTTTAGATACTCCATGCTGATTACCCGGCCTTGCCCGGGAATCTACTTATCCTGATGTTCTTGACATAAATGAGCTTAAATACGAAAATTAATGTGTTTTATGTTTAGATAAATAAGCGAAAGGAAACATTTATATCGTAATTATTTTTAGATACCCCTTGCTGTTTACCCGGTGTTGCTCGGGAATCTACTTATCTCGATCTTCTTGGCATACATGAGCAGATAAAATACTTTATTGTGAGTTACCCGTAAAAGAATACCCGCCATGTGCTGCTATGCTTGCACAGGAATCTACGTACTTGCCTCGATCTTCTTGGCATCAATAAAAGATAAAAATGGTTATTGTGAGATAAACATATGCTGTCACGGACTTTTTTCTGATTTTTGAGATATTCAATTCTGTGTACATTAATTTTGTGTATTTGTTATGGTTTAGGCAGCGTAAGCCATTTATGCGTCCAAACAGCTACTTTTCTCACATTTGCCACTACAAAGGGCCATTTTAATGGTGTAGGATATGTTCATCCCGGGAATCTCCTGAACATTTTGCAAAAAGCCCCATCAGAATCGGATCAACGGTATGGCCGCGCATAAAGTAAGTACAAACAAACATTAATTTTTATATATTCGATATTCATGGAATACAGACAAAGCAGTTTATATAAAAACGTATTTCCTTTCTTTCGAAAAAAAAAAGTAAAATTCTATTACTATTGTGTACTTCTTTCACGTAAACCCCCATTTCTTATGTTCAAACTTTGCTGATATTTGAAGTAGACATTTTCCGTTTTTCAATGACAAATGTTGAGTTTCGTTGCGAAACATTGAGGATTCTTAAATATTCGATTAAGATGAACCACCACTCCTATTGGTGTGATTTTCTTGGTAAACGAATTCCACATATATATATATATATATATATAATATATATATATATATATATAGTAAAATAAATATTCTCTTTAATTTGCTTACTTGATATAGTCAGCTACTAGATGGCAGTAAAGACACCTAGTAATAATGGAGAGTATAATACATATATAAGAAAAATAAGTGTTTGAATTGGATTCGCCTGGTAGTGTAATGGATATCACGCTGAGGTACAGACTCAGAGATCCGGGTTCGAATCCCGTCCAGGCATTTATTTTTCTTATCATACCATATTAAGCTTGCATTGCTCAATGTTAAAGATTTAATTATAACATCGATAAAGCGTCACTGCTATAAAGTAAAATAAATATTCTCTTTAATTTGCTTACTTGATATAGTCAGCTACTAGATGGCAGTAAAGACAGTGTTCTCGCGACATCTAGTAATAATGGAGAGTATAATACATATATAAGAAAAATAAGTGTTTGAATTGGATTCGCCTGGTAGTGTAATGGATATCACGCTGAGGTACAGACTCAGAGATCCGGGTTCGAATCCCGTCCAGGCATTTATTTTTCTTATCATACCATATATATATATATATATATATATATGGTATGATAAGAAAAATAAATGTCTGGATGGGATTCGAACCCGGATATATATATATGGTATGATAAGAAAAATAAATGCCTGGACGGGATTCGAACCCGGATCCGGGTTCGAATCCCATCCAGGCATTTATTTTTCTTATCATACCATATTAAGCTTGCATTGCTCAATGTTAAAAAACATTTAATTATAACATATATATATATATATATATATATATATATATATATATATATACACTACTCAAAAAAATAGAGGAGCACATGTTTAAAGCAAAACACGAGAATGAATATAGAAACAATTTAATGTTTAATATTTTGTAATTATAAATTGAAGATTTATGTAAAATTAGAATAGACATTCAAACAATATTTTCTTTTACAGTATTAACAATACGAACAAGTTATCATTAGTATCAGAAAACAAAGTGGAAATTTGAGATTTACAATTTTTGGGAATCAATGTTTCCATGGTTATTTCAACACTCAGTACGTAGTGTGTCCTCCGTGAGCCTGAATGACCTCAATACACCTACGAGGCATTCTTCGCAGAAGCCTTCATACGGAAACTTGTGGGATTTTCTCCCATTCCTGGGTGAGTGCATGTGAAAGTTCTTCTAGGTTCTGAGATACAGCAGGACGCTTACGAACAATTTTTTCCAACTTATCCCACATATGCTCGATCGGATTAAGGTCCGGACTGCATGCAAGCCAGTCCATCACCATGGCATTCTTGCAGGACATCTCTGTGCTGTATGACATCTAGCATTACCTTGCGTTAGAAGAAAATTAGGGTCCATATCATAAGCAAAGTGTACAACATATTGGAGGATAATGCCATTAATATAAATATCAGCATTCATGCGTTGTGGGACAACGACAAGCTCTGTCCGAGACTCAATAGTAATCCCAGACCAAACCATAACCGAACCATCTCCAAATCTGTCACGTTCAATAATTGTGGCTTGATCAATACGTTCACCAGGACGTCTCCATACACTTGTACGACCATCAGAACCTGTTAGACGAAATCGTGATTCGTCCGTGAATAAAACACCCTTCCATTGGCGGAGCTGCCAGTTGACATGATTCTGAGCAAATCGCAGCAGGGCTTCTTTGTGCTGACGCGTTAAACGAGGGGCTATAAAGGGGATTCTAGACCTCAAACTTGTATTTCTTAGTCTATTTCTTACAGTCTGATCATAAATACCGCACCAGTTGCTATGCGAAAATTATTTTGTAGATCTCTGGCTGTAGATTTTCTTCTGCGCAAAGCTGATACGACAAGAAATCTATCCTGTACGCTTGAAAGTCTTCTTCTTAGGACCTTGCACGGTCTCCTCTTGTATCCATGTGTCTCTCTACATCGCCTCCACAGCCTATGGATGACGGAAGGGCTGACATAAAAAATCCTAGAGACATGGCGAATGGAACTGCTCGTGCAACTGATGTTTCATTCAGATGTCTCATTGCTCTGTATTAGCTTCAGAGAACACAAAAATAACAATTCCCTACCACAGATTATTCTTCAAACCTGTTTAAAAAAATCAATACGAACTCACTTTGGTTTCAGCAACTCTTGGAACTTCAGTAACATATTCAGAGAAAAATAACAAAACCTGCAGATCATCAATCAGATTTTAAACAATACTTGAACTCAAAACATCTGACTCAAAAATTAAATTGTTAAATATTAATTTTGTGGCTTTGTGTTCCTCTCATTTTTTTGATATATATATATATATATATATATATATATATATATATATGGCATGATAAGAACAACAAATGCCTGGACGAGATTCGAACTCGGAACTCTGACTGTGCACCTCAGCGTGTTATCCATTACACCACCAGGCGAATCCGATTCAAACACTTATCTCTCTTATATATGTATTATATTCTCCATTATTACTGGATATCGGGAGAACTCGGTCTTCACTGTCATCTAGTAGCTGGCTATAACAATTTAAATTAAAAAGAATATATATTTTTTACTTTATAGCAGTGACGCTTTATCGATGTTATAATTAAATGTTTAACATTGAGCAATGCAAGCTTAATATGGCATGATAAGAAAAACAAATGCCTGGACGGGATATATAATGCAAGTATTAGGCCATGAGGCTTCTTACGGTCAAAGAAGAATTTTCCATCCAGCACTTTTTTTGGACGTCCCAGCGATCTTTTGCCTTGCAGGTCTTAACGAAGCATTGCTTTTGAAATTCCGTGAGATTGAACCCTACAATAATATCCCTCTGGGTAAGCACCTCAATGGGCGAAAAAATTACATTTGCTTTCGGTCTCAATCCTAGCACAAATTTCACAAAAACAACGGAGTTAATTAATAGCATTATGAAACCATCTTCAGTACAAAAGAACACATGATTACGGATTTATAAGGTTCTTTCAAGGCCAGTATTAGGATATGGTAGTGAAGCACGGACAAAGATAATTAGATGTGTACATAGAATAATCGAATAAGAATAATTAACAAAAATCATGAAGCCTTCCCTAATACAGCGACTCACAAGAATACGAATGTTACGGAAGGGAGGAATGGACCATAAGGAGCAGAATAACGGCTAGTAAAATGAGATTTTTGAGAACAACAATAGGATATACTCACATGGACCGCAAAATTAATGAAGATATACAAGCACTTCAATTATAACCAATCTCACAATGTATAAATCAATACCAGTTACAGTGGAAAACTCATGTGCACGAATGAATCACAATAGACTTCCAAGACTCATGCTTCAATACCGTTATGAAGGGAAGAGATCTTTTAGGACGTCCTAGAAAAAGATGGACCGAGAACGCTTCTCTGAATCACTGGGCCTTAAACTTGTTTTGATGATAGGGTGTTGCAAAAAGCACCGACAACGGAGGTAAAGTAGTATATGTTGATCATTTTTAATATGGTACCAATGACCGGAAATGAAGCGTTTTCACATTATGACTAGTTAATTATGTCTCAAGATCAGTGTTAGTTCGAAGGATTTGAAGACTCATTACTTGACAACAACTCACAGGTACGGGACCTATGATATATTGTTTCTCAACAGATTGTGGCTGCAACATGACGGAGCTCCAGTTCACTTCGATGCCAATCTGAGGATACATTTGAATACCACGTATCCAGGTCGAGAGGGACCAGTCCAATAGTCTCCGAGATAACCTGATCTTAACCCTCTCGACTACTTTTCGTGGGGCGACATGAAACGGTATGTTTATGAGACTCCAGTAGAGTCGCGTATGAATCTTATAGTCCGAATGCACGCTGCTGCAGAAACAATTCATACGAGGCCAGGCGTATTTGAATCACTACACCGCAGATGTACGCTCTGCAATGAGATGGAAGGTGCACATTTTGAAAACTTTATGTGACTGTGACATTATTGTCAAGTACTGAGTCTTGAAATCCAACTAACGGAACTCTTGAGAAATTAGCTACTCACAGGTGAAAGCGCATCATTTCCGAACATTGGTAGCTTATTAAAAATAGATCAACATATCTCAATATATCATCTCCCTTCCGTTGTCGGTATTTCTTTGCAACACCCTATATCTTCGATGTGATCATTTTCGGTGCCTGCTTGGTATGGTCGATGAAGATATGTAAAAAAAATAATATTTTCACATGAACAACCACAACAGTTCATCCATTTGGATTCTGTAAAAGGAATTGTAATTTTCATACTTACTCAGCAGTGTTTGTGTTTTGTTATATGCAGGAAATTTGTAGTGGATATGTGAAATGGTAGTTACTGTTGGAGAGAGTGAATTCTTGGCAATATGCTGTGTACAAGCTACATTTTGACAAATTACTCTCTTCCTCAAAATTTATTTCCCCGAACGAGTTTAACCTAACTGATCGCCCCAACTCTATATGAAAATTAAAATCCAGCTTCTATTTTAAATAAAAGAAGCTATTAAACTATAAGAAAAAGAAAATAGTTTCCAGTATCTCAGAGACTGCAGGCTTGCCAACTCTGCTATCTTCCGTTACAGTTTATTGCCCAGTTTTCCATATTGTATATATATAACATGGCTTTTTTAGTGGAATTTTGTTAAAAATATGAGTGTACAACTAGGCCCCTATAAAGAATACGCTACTTAATTTTTAGATGATACATGTTCACATGAAATTTTATACTCATAAGAAAAGGAAGAGAATTATTTCCAATGCTAACATAGTTACTGTACGTTCCAACAATTGAAAATTGCGTGTTATGGATGAGTGCAGAGAGTGGAATTTCCAAATGGATTCGTAAAATATTTTTAATCTTTTCAATGAACTCAACAGTGTTACTTCATATGGTGTATAAATTGTTACTTTTAATAAACTAAGTTGTTTCTGTCCTACAAGGCAGAATAAACACTATCATCCCAATGCTTCTTGTGCCTTCCTTCATTCAATCTGCCTTAACTAGCTCAGTGGCCCTACCGCACACACAGGTTCATGGCCGCACAGACATAATCGCTCCATACATGCGTATCCTAGGCTAATGTTTCCCAATTATACCTTCTTATCTCAAATCATGCTTAATATTATACTCCAACCTCATTCTTGGTCTACTAACTGGGCGTTTTCCCTCTAGTTTTATAACAATAAGCTTCCATGACCCTCTTTCTTTCCCCATTCGTGCCATATATCTTGCTCATCGTAGTCTGCGAGACTTGCTTGTTCTTATTTTATCTGGCTTTCTCTAAAGACCATGTAGTTCACTGTTATGTAGTCTTCTCCATTCATGTCTGTTCAACTGTCTTTAGTCCAAAAAGTGTTTTAAGCACTTTATTCTCAAATAATCGTAACTTAATGTTAAAGCCTGAAACATCAAGCATACAAAAGTACTAGTCTTCCAAATGATCTTGCAGCTCTCGTCACGCTATTGGAACTCCAAAACCAAGGGACCAATCTCTTAGGTTTTCAATGCATGTCCTACAGACTTTATTCCTCCCTTAAAGTAAGAGTTCATGTTTCGCATCCATATAACTGGTAGAACAATAGTTTTATATATGTCCAGTTTAGCGTTCTTTGAAAGGAGTTGGGACGACAAGAGTCTCTATAATGCATGATAGCAAGCATATCCAGAATTGAGCAATGCTTAATTTGTTAGTGCATCTCATTCCTATTTGTGATAATTTTTTCCTAGGTATTTGAATTCAGCCACTTCTTCAAAATATTCCTCACTTGTCATTAACTGTCCATTTCCATTATACAACGTATTTCTGTGCGAGAACATAAATCTAGTTTTATTGATATTTACTTCGAGTCCCAATTTTTTAGTGCTATGACTGATATTTACCACACTTAATTGGGAGTGTATATAGATGAAAATTAACAAAAAAGGCAATGCATTTGCGACTTAATTATTTGCATTTTCTAAAACTGTGTAATATAAGAAAAAATCCCTATGCAATCTCATATGTGTAACCAAAACATAGTTCTACTGTCTGTGACGAGATCACGTGCTGAGCTGTACACTTGTGTAGGCGGAGGGAGACAGAGAAAGGATCCCTAGCATCTGGACGTGAAATGTAAGTTAATTTTCTTAATGACTTTTAAAACAATAAAAATTAATTTGTGCTACCAGAGCCTAGTTCTTCAGTCTGTGACGAGATGCCCATTGTGCGCAGTTATCATGACAGATACAAAGAATGGAACTCGGCGTAACTGGACGTGAAGTGTAAGATTTTTCTCATAATTTGTACAAAATTGAAATCTCACAGGTGCAAGAAGGATCTAATTCTATAGTGAAAAACGATTTTTGGGGTTGGGTTTAGGTTTATATTGGAATTTTTATTTGGATCAAGGATTATTTTTAGCTGTAGATTCTCTTCTCAGAGGTCAGAGGATATTATGCAGGAGACGCTTCTTAAAACAAATTGTTGGTTGAAGAAATCATTCAAATTTGTTCTAAATATTGAATATCCTAAAGATGAATTATATTTCGGAAATATTCTTCACCGCATATGTAAATCTATTCTTCTTATTAAATACTGTTGATTATTTTACTCTTAAATATAAAATATTCACTTTGCTCTATCCTTGAACCGAATATATTATTAAATTATACTTGCGGAGCTATTTTTGTTTTCACTCGGAATAAAAGTCGGCAATATAATGATAAATTTATCATGTTACAATATAAAGTTTATTATTGGTTCACATGACATAATTTTAAGTTAATTAATAATTCTATTTAATATAAAGTTAAATCCGATTGGTCATGTAAGAAAGATAATTTTTTTATTCCAATCACAATTTAGTTTACTTTTATTTACAAGAGTATAAAATTATTTAAATTTTGTTTAAAAGCTTAGTAGAAATATTTTATAATTTTGACAACAATGACTTAAGATAATTTTTAAAAGCATTATTAAGAACATCTTTATCATAAGTAATGCTACGAGCGATTTCCACATTATCGATAAATGCACGACTCACGAAGTGAGGAGTGAATTTATGTAGAGAATTTGGAAATCAAGAGTGGCATTTATTAGGACTATTTAACGAATAATATTAAGCTATTTACTCACAAATCATTGTTTAACTGCAGTTATTTTAAAATATTAATATATTTAATGTAAACGGCGATGTTTGAAAACAAATCACAAATGTGAGGTTATGTTCATTCACTGCTGCTTGATCATATTTTTCATTGCCAAATAAGATCGCAATATTGTAAGAGTGCACCCAAGTGGAGAAATAATGAAACACATCAAACTATATATCATAATCAACATGATGGGTTATTTATTTTTTTAGTAAACAAGTCAGTAAAATCAAGGAATCTTTTCATTATTTGCTATATTCAATGTAGTTGTTGGAGAAAAGTAATGCTTTGACCTGTTCAGAACATTAAAAAGGAGGAGCTTTCTTGCTTTCTTTATCACAAAAGCAGGAGCTGATAAAGAGAAATCGATAAAGAGCGAGGTGAAATACGACTGTCATTCGTTGTAAAACAACATTCATTCAAACGTGATTGTTCATTGACTAGCATTTGTGGCATGAGTTAAATAGGCATAATTAATACCACGAGTGATTTCCAAATTATCGATGTATTCACGATAGCACTAAGTGAGGAATGAATTTGGAAATCAAGAGTGGCATTTGTTAGGACTATTTAACGAACAAAAATGATCTGTTTACTTACAAACCATTATTTAAATATAGTTATTATATAATATTTATATATTTAATGTAAACGGCGATATTTGAAAAAAAAATGAGAAACGTTTGTTATGCTTCATTTGTTCATCACTGTAACCAGATCAAATTACTTATTGCCACATAATAGCAATATTGTAAGAATGCACCCTAGTGGAAAAAAAAATGAAATACGTCAAACAGTTTACAATCAACATTATAGGTAACTAATTACTTTCTGATGTCCTATAATGTAAATATATCAATTATATTTTTTTTCTGGAACGTAAATACCAGGGAAATAATACGTTTAAGAAAGTGTAAACAGTATATCTTTTTATTGTGGTATAATCAACTGCTACAATGTTTTCTGTTACTCCTCGCAAGCGTTATCTGGTTACATTTGTTCACTATATATATATACAATCTGCAAGCTACATGCATTCCATGATTCTTACATCTTAATATATAAATTGCTAAATTCAACGTATTTTTTTAGAGAGTCAGCCACTGCAAAATTATGCTATGACCTGTTCAGAATATTAAAAAGGAAGAGCTCTCTCAATATGATAAACTGAATTGATAAATATCGGGTGACACACGACTGTGATTGGTTGTAAAACATAATTCATTGAAACGTGATTGGTCATTGACTCCCATTTGGAGTATGATTTGAATAGTCTAGTAAAATATTTTTATTGTTGGGAGAAATATATTATATAATGGAAATGGATAGCTAATGACAAATGAGGGAAATTTTGAAGAAGTGACTAAATTCAAATACTTAGGAACAATAATTACAAATAGGAATGAGATACACAAAGAAATGAAACATAGGCTCAATTCTGGAAATGCGTGCTATTATGCATAATAGGGACTCTTTGTTATCTCAACTCCTTTCAAAAAACGTTATACTGAAAATATATAAAACCTCGATTGTGATAACAATGAATACTAAATATGCATAAAAATAATTTATGGTAAACAAATGTCAACCGCAACCAAACTGAGGTTACACAATGTAACTACAAAATCAGGACTCAAATATAGCAGCGAAAATCGAATACGAAATTCTAAAATCAAATAAAAATTGAAACGGCACAGATGAGACTTTTACGTCCACTTCTATGTTTAACAAAAACGGACAAGCAAAGAAACACAGATATACTGTACACGTTAAATTAGAATTTCAAAGTATAAGTAACTAACTAAACTCACTGGCACTGTCGAACTCGTAGATTCATGGCCGCACGAACATTAGCTCAGGATAGGGATGTCTTCTTCACTTCCTTGTTTAGGCAAGAGTTGCCTGTTCCGTCTTCACTAATAGATCTAAGACCATCTCTTCCGAGGACGTCCGACATCTCTTCTTCCTCTTGGAAAATAATGGAAGATTTTATTTGGTAATCTCCTTTATACCAAATCGTTTGCCCTTAATTCTACGCTGAGGTCGTCTTTGGTTAGGTGTGTCCGATTTTCCATTGTGAACAATACGAGTAATATGTTTTCCTCTGATCGCGGTACCAACGCTATTCAGAGTAGACCATTGCTGGGGCTGCCACCTCGAAGCTTTAGGTCCAGCTTCTGGATGTACTAACCCCATGTAGAGGGTTGCCACTTCCGCCAGATCCGCCGTGATGAAGGACTCCTTCTGCGCCGAATCTGCCGTTGAGGTCTTCACCGTAACCCTGGCTAGGGGCCCTTACAGAGTACTATCAGTCGGAGCCAACTGAACCCTGGTTTTTTTACGAGGTTGTTACTCCTCCCCCTCCTCCTTTCTCATCCGGGCTTGGGACCGGCCATGGCGGAGTTGATAAGGATGCATGGGGTCTTATGTTTTTCAATCATTTCCTGTATAATCTACTTCCCTCCAATCATAGTTAATGTTATTCTCCCACTTTATTCTTGGGCTACCAACTGGACGTCTTCCCTTAATACATGATGTATCTGGTTCCGAGTTTCACCATCTGGAGACGTCCAGGTGTATTTATGAATATCCTTATGTTGAAATGTTGTGCTCTTAAATATATGATTTTTTGGTGTGGCAAAGGTGACTAATCTAACCCCATTGTCGTTGCTATCTTCATGAAGACTGAATTTGCCTATTGTTGGTTTGAATATTTCTTTCCGCCCCACTTTTGCATTAAAATCTCCTAAGACAATTTTCATATGAAATCGTGAAAGGCTATTAAATACGCATTCTTCATAGAACTCATCCTTGATCTTGCCATATTTATCTTCTGTGGGAGCATGTACATTTACGAATACAAAATCATATAGTTTACCCTTTAGAATTATGTATGATATCCTATCACTGACAAACTTAATAACAGGATTCTCCTTCGTACTAAAAAACCCGTTCAAAATTGAGATCTTTCTGCACCCCCGTAGTATAATGCAAAGCTTCCTGATTCCTGACTACCACCTCCTTGTCATCTAACTTCCTGTAAAGCGACTATATCCAAGGGTGATTTATCTAATTCCCGCGATAATATCTCTAGCGCTCTGCTATTGCTTAAAGTCCTAACATTCCATGTTCCCACGAACATATCCCTGTGTTTAAACCTTCGGCATGTGTTCCCTGAAGTAGTCCCCGCCCGGAGATACCGAATGTCGGACTATTTGACCTCCGGGAAATTTTACCCCAGTGGAACCCATGTCCGCATTTCTTGACGGTTGTATTTTTACGGTGAAAGATCGTCACTCTGTCGACCAAGGTCCTTTTTTCTGGCTTATCAGTTATCACCTTCGACCAGTCCGGCATGAGCAACCCTATTGGCAGCAATGCTACCACCGGCATAGCTCTCGGTATCATTTAAGCACGCAAGCCATACCACCACGACAAGGTAAAGATACCATGGAGGGAGAAGATCAAATTATATTTGAAGAAATTCACAATTATCAAAACTAGTGTTCCAAAGAAAGCGCCCATCTCGCTTCCCTTCAATAGCATTCTAGTGTCAACCTAGAGAATTTGCAGATAAAATACGAGTAAGTTGAAAATTAAAATGAACTTCCCAAATATTTCTTGAGATCTCATTAGAACAGGCTGAAACGTACTAAACCTAAGTACGCTCATGATGATGATTATTTAACAGACTTTGTGTGTGTGTTTTTTATTCTATATTTTGTAATACATATTTCATCAGGATGAACTGATTTATACCACTGGTTATACGCAATATTTTATTGTATACTTTAGTACAAGATTTAACAGCAGTGAAGGTAGTGTATTTCGTTGTTTTAAACAAAATTGGAAACGTTTAATGTCTATTTCAAAAGTATATTATCATCTTGAACATTACAGGATAAGCCATCTGGCCTGTTCTCCCTCAGTAGTTTAATCCATTCGCTCCTGGTTTAAATGCTCAATTAATTTTCCCAGAAACCGGATGTTATCGTAAATTATATTGTCTATTTTCAGACATTAAAAACAAACAACATATAACGGTACTTGAGATCACAGTAAGGGTGTCGGCCAAAACACATTCCTCTGCTTTTCATAAATGTTAACAAAAGATTACTCAGCCAAGGGATGTCCAAAATATTGCTAAACATATAACAGTAGATTAAGCGAGTATACCTCGTCTTTTAAATTGAAGGTCATTTAACTGCCGGCGAGTCTATCTCATCTTCTGAGGCGAATGGGTTAATGACTCTAGTATTAGTCACTTCACTATCGTTTTGATCGTCATATATTTCGTCGTTCTGTGCTTCTGAGTTTTGATAACTTTCTTGGAAAATGATCCTGTCTTCTGTTTATATAATGTGTGTGCCGACTACTATATTTAGAATGTTTAATTCTTGTCTAATGCGTTGGTTTTGTTTATGGTTTAAACAGGTTATATCCCCCAGTGACCTCAGCAGCGTAATTTCTGCTAATTCCAATCCTTTCTCTTGTTAAATCAGGTTTAGAAACTCTGCACGCACGTATCAATGTTAGTATGGGTATCGTAAAGCTCCAGAACTAAGTCTATTATTACATTCCTGATGAAGTATCTTTAAATCATCCCTTTATCATAAGTAATGCCACGAGTGATTTCCAAATTATCGATAAATTCACGACTCACGAAGTGAGGAGTGAATCTATCTAGAGAATTTGGAAATCAAGAGTGGCATTTGTTAGGACTATTTAACGAATAAAATTAAGCTGTTTACTCACAAATCATTATTTAACTATAGTTATTTTAAAATATTTATATATTTATTGTAAACGGCGATGTTTGAAAACAAATAAGAAACGATAGGTACGCTTCTACTGCTTCTTTTGTTTATCACTGCAACCAGATCATACTATTTATTGCCAAAGGATCGCAATATTATAAGGAGGAGCTTTCTTTAATATGGTAATTATAACACTGATAAATATTTGGTGAAACACGACTCTGATTGGTTGTAAAACAGAAATCATTGAAACGTGATTGGTCATTGACTCCCATTTGGGGCATGAGTTAAATAGTCATAGGTAATGCCACGAGTGATTTCCAAATATCTATTTATCTAGATAATTTTAAATGAAGAGTGGCATTTGTTAGGACTATTTAACGAATAAAATTAAGCTTTTTACTCATAAATCATTATTTAACTATAGTTATTTTAAAATATTTCCATATTTAATATAAACGGCGATGTTTGAAAACAAATGAGAAACGATTGGTACGCTTCATTTGCTTCTTTTGTTCATCACTGCAACCAGATCATATTATTTACTGCGAAAGGTTCGCAATATTGTAAGAATGCGCCCTAGTGGAGAAATTTATAACCAACATTAGAGATATTAATTAATTTCTGGTCCTATGATGTAAATATGTCAATTATATTTTTCTGCAACGTCATTTCCTGGAAAATAATTCGTTTAAGAAAGTGTAAACAATGTTTTATTTTTTTGTGGTATAATCAATTGCTACAAATGTTTTTATATTATGTCCCGCATGCGCTATTTGCTGACATTAATGCACTATATATGCAGTCTGGTAGCCGTATTTCTTGGAGAGTCAATCACTGCAAAATAATGCTAATACCTATTCAGAATGTTAAGAAGGAGGAGCTTTTTTTAATATGATGAGCTTCAGTTGATAAATTTGAGACGAAACACGACTGTGATTGGTTGTAAATAAAAAATCATTGAAATGTGATTGGCCATTGACTCCTATTTGGGGAGACATTTCAATTCGGTATATTTTTTTCTTAAATCGTTTGTATTTCAATTTCTTAATGTGCACCCAAACATCAAAATTATTCTATTCTTCTACTGATTTATCTTAAAGACAACTTATAAACATCGTCTCTCTCTCTCTCTCTCTCTCTCTCTCTCTCTCTCTCTCTCTCTCTATATATATATATATATATATATATATATCTTCACTTTGTACAAACATATACCCACAAATAAATGAGGGGAAGAAAAAATAACTAAATTGAAATGAAGGTTTTTATTTTGTTACTTTATGAAGCACGTTTGAGTTTTGATACCGGGTTGAACATATGAGATTGAAGTGTTCTGTAAATTAACGTACACTCCACGTCCAGAAGGGCTTCTTTCTCTGTGTCTCTCCTGATTCCTTCATACACACACGTTTACAGTCTGGGACGGGAACATGCCACAGACTACTGAACTGGGTTTTAGTTGCACATGTGAGATTTTACTGTCGTATAAATCATGAGGAAATTAACTTAAACTTTACGTGCAAATACACGGGGTTGCTTTCACCGCCTCCATCTTGATTACTGTCCACTCACGTCTACAATCCGACGCGGGATTTCATCACAGGTTCCGGTTGCACATATGAGATTTTACTGTTGTATTAATTAACTTGGGGGCACGCCGTAGCGTAGTGGTTAAGGCACTGCGCTACAAGCCGGAAGGTCGAGGGTTCAAGTCCCGGTGGGGTCAGGATTTTTAAATTGACCCAAACCTTCTGGTGGCACTATGACCCTGGGGTCGACTCAGCCTCTAACGGAAATGAGTACCAGATGCTTGTTCTGGGGGTAAAGGCGGCCGTCACGCAGGGCTAACAACCTGGCTGACATCACGTGCCGATTGTCCAGAAAAAAGTGGGAGCTTTAACCTTCTACTACCCGAAGAGCCTCCTGAGACCTGTAGTGGGATTACTTTACTTTACTTTATTAATTAACTTACAAATTTGCTCCCTCTTGGCTACTGCGCACATTCATGTACAGACCGGCATCGGATCTAATCACAAACTATAGATACAGGATTTTAATATTACCTAAATAATTTAATTAAACTTAATAAATAATTATGTAAGTATTTTAAAATTATTTTATACATAAATATAGCATTAAATAACAACCTAAATATTTATTGTTAGTCGTTTTGAATAAAATGTAGTAACTAACTAACTCACTGGCTCTATCAAACTCTATCATGGTAGCGCGGACATAAGTTCTCCATACATCCCTATCCTGAGCTAATATTTTCCAATCATCTCCTGTATATCTCCCTCCCTCAAATCATGGTTAATGTTATTCTCCCATCGCCTTCTTGGTCTGCCAACTGAGCGTTTTCCCTCTGGTTTTCCTACAAGAAGCTTCCATGCATCTCTTTCATTCCCTATTCGTGCCACATGTCACATGTCCATCGCAGTCTACGAGACATAATTGTTCTTATTATATTTGGCTTCCTATACTCAAATGACATCTATACGAAAACAAGTGTAACTTAATTAGTATGGTTCAATTTTTTCCCTGTAGGGGGAATGCGCCTAAATATCTGTTAAGGGAAACATGGGCTTACAAGTTACAAGGAATAAACTATGCAGCTCACTATTATGAAGCTTTCTCCATTCACTCTTATGTTCATTTCTCTTTGATGCAAAAATTGTCCTAAGAACTTTATTCTCATATATTTGTAATTTTATTTCCTTATTTAAAGTAAGAGTCCATTTTCGTATCCATATAATATAACAGGGAGAATATCGGATTTATGTATTTACAGTATAACGTTTTCTGAAAGGAGTTGAGATAGCAAAGAGTCCCTATTATGCATAATAGCACGCATTTCCAGAATTGAGCCTACGTTTAATTTCTTTGTGTATCTCATTCCTATTTGTAATCATTGTTCCTAAGTATTTGCATTTAGTCACTTCTTCAAAATTTCCCTCATTTGTCATTAGCTAACCATTTCCATTATATAATATATTTATCCTAACAATAAAAATATTTTACTAGACTATTCACCTCATGCTCGAAATGGGTGTCAATGACCAATCACGTTTTACAACCAATCACAGTCGTGTGTCACCCGATATTTATCAATTCAGTTTATCATATTAAGAAAGCTCTTGCTTTTTAATATTCTGAACAGATCGTAGCATAATTTTGCAGTGGCTGACTCTCTAAAAAAATACGTTGAATTTAGTAATTTATATATTAAGATGTAAGAATCATGAAATGCATGTAGCTTGCAGATTGTATATATAGTGAACAAATGTAACCAGATAACGCTTGCGAGGAATAACAGAAAACATTGTAGCAATTGATTATACCACAATAAAAAGAAAAAAAACGGTTTGTACTTTCTTAAACGTATTATTTCCCTGGTATTTACGTTCCAGAAAAAAAATATAATTGACATATTTACATCATAGGACATCAGAAAGTAATTAGTTACCTATAATGTTGATTGTAAACAGTTTGATTTATTTCATTCTTTTTTTTTTCCACTAGGGTGCATTCTTACAATATTGCTGTTATGTGGCAATAAATAATTTGATCTGGTTGTAGTGATGAACAAATGAAGGATAACAAACGTTTCTCATTTGTTTTCAAACATCGCCGTTTATATTAAATATATAAATATTATAAAATAACTATATTTAAATAATGGTTTGTGAGTAAACAGCTTAATTTTATTCGTTAAATAGTCCTAACAAATGCTACTCTTGATTTCCAAATCCTCTAGATAAATTCACTCCTCACTTCGTGAGTCGTGAATTTATCGATAATATGGAAATCACTCGTGGCATTACTTATGACTAATTAACTCATGCCCCAAATGGGAGTCAATGACCAATCACGTTTCAATGATTTCTGTTTTACAACCAATCAGTGCCGTGTTTCACGAAATAATTATCAGTGTTACAATTACCATACTAAAGAAAGCTCCTCCTTTTTTAATATTCTGAACAGGTCTGACCATTATTTTGCAGTGACTGAGTCAACAGTAAAGCCGCCATATTTGAATGTTCAAAATGGCAGAAACAAGATTTGGCTGTGCTTCAAATGAAGATATAGACGAAATAATCAAGCAATGTAAGCCCCATAACACTCAACGTAATAGGAAATATATTTGGAATCAGTTCGACAAATTTTGTCAACTACGAAATTACGTATTAACAGCAGAAACTCCAACCAAAGACATTGCCAACATACTGAAAGACTGGAGCATTAATATGAGGAAAATAAATGGAGAAGAGTACAAAGAATAGTTTGAAAACCATGTGGAATGTTACTGCAAAAATGATACAAGAGAAATATTTTATTGAACATCAACGAGATTTTAATCCGTTTGTCGATCAAGAATTTAATGACGCCAGACAAGCAAGAAATGCAAAAAGAAAAATAATTCAAAACATGCTAGAGAAAATAAAGGTGAGTGCAGTGGCTTTTAAGTCTGATGAATATGAAAAAATGATTAATATTTGTCAGGAGAAAACCCCTGTAGGATTACAAATTAAGTTCTACATTATCGCTTCACTAGAATTGGCATGGCTAGGGGGAGAAGCTGTAAAATGCCTAATTCACTATTTTCAAGAGGAACTAGATCATAATGGTAAGCCGACAGGAAGGATTGCATATAATCCAGTGTTTTCCAAGACATGTCAAGGAGGCGATCAAAAGCTCTGCGATAAAAAATGGCTAATACCAAATCAGGAAAACCCGAGAAGGTGCCCAGTGAGACTGTATAAACTTCTATTGGAAAAACGCACTGACAAAATCAAAACAGACCGTTTTTTTCATTACTCCTAACCCATTCTATCAAAAGTCTGGAATTTGGTATAATAATTGTCCAGTAGGGCAAAATCATCTATCGATATGGACAAAAATGTGTGCAAGAAAATCTGGATTGGACACAAACAAGCATAAAGTGAGCAACCATTCAAGTCGTTCAACTGCTGTTTCGAACATGCTTCAAGTTGGAATTCAAGAACAAGAAGTCTTAAAAATTACTGGTATGTCATCGCAGCATCACTAAAACCGGATCTGCAAATAAACGAAGAACACTATTCAGATATAGTCCGCAGATTGAGAAACAACATGCCTACTACGTCGTCATCTACATTAAATATAACAAATAATGAACAGTTATATTATTTTTAGTCTGGACATCTTACCTCAATATTAATATTTATTTGTTCTTGGACATGTTTCAAAACAATTCTGTTTTATCGTCAGCTTTCCCAGACTGGTTTTATTTATGTTGCATTATGTTGCACATCCTGGATGTCGATGTCAGCTCCCTCCTGTGGTTGGCCAAAGAACCTCCAAACAAGGTCACGCTCTATCGGAATATCAAAATTCATAACTATGTTTCTGTTCTTCTGAATATAATTTTTTTCCCAAATAGTCAGCTCTTTTGTATTTTCTAACTGTTTTAATAATTAATTAAATCAACTGTTTTAATAATTGATTAAGCAGTTAGAAAATACAAAAGAGCTGACTATTTGGGAAAAAATTTATATTCAGAAGAACAGAAACAGAGTTATGAATTTTGATATTCCGATGGAGCGTGACCTTGTTTGGAGGTTCTTTGGCCAACCACAGGAAGGAGCTGACATCGACATCCAGGTTGTGCAACATAATGCAACATAAATAAAACCAGTCTGGGAAAGCTGACGATAAAACAGAATTGTTTTGAAACATGTCCAAGAACAAATCAACATTAATATTGAGGTAAGATGTCCAGACTAAAAATAATATAATTAAAATAACCTCAAAATATTACTTCCTAAAATTAAATATTAAATAATGAACAGATTCCCTCAAACTACAAATTTGACAATTGTGTGTTTAATAATTGTGTTTTTAAATAATTATATTACCGAGTTCTTTTTGATAATTCTGTGTTCAATAATTGTGTTTTTAAATAATCATTTTACCGAGTTGTTTACTTAAAAAATTAATTAATAACCTATAATTTTGGTTATAATATACAGTTTGATGTGTTTAATTTTTTCTCCACTAGGGTGCATTCTTACAATATTGCGATGATATTTCAAGTTTCCCACGCCAGATGGCAATATATAACATTATATGATCTTGTTGCAGTGGATGGAGAAGCGAAACATAACGTTTCTCATTCGTTTTCAAACATCGCCGTTTACATTAAATAAATAAATATTTTAAAGTAACTATATTTAAATAATGATTTGTGAGTAAATAGCTTAATTTTATTCGTTAAATAGTCCTAACAAATGCCACTCTTGATTTCCAAATTCTCTACATAAATTCACTCCTCACTTCGTGAGTCGTGAATTTATCGATAATTTGGAAATCACTCGTGGCATTACTTATGATAAAGATTTTCTTAAGAATGCTTTTAAAAATTATCTTAAGTCATTGTTGTCAAAATTATAAAATATTTCTACTAAGCTTTAAAAACAAAATTTAATAACTTTATACTCTTGTAAATAACAGTAAACTAAATTGTGATTGGAATAAAAAAAACGTATCTTTCTTATATGACCAATCGGATTTAACTTTATATTAAATAGAATTATTAATTAACTTAAAATTATGTCATGTCAACCAATAATAAACTTTATATTGTAACATGTTAAATTTATCATTATGTTGCCGACTTTTATTCCGAGTGAAAACAAAAATAGCTCCGCAAGTATAATTTAACAATATATTCGGTTCAAGGATAGAGCAAAGTGAATATTTTATATTTAAGAGTAAAATAATCAACAGTATTTAATACGAAGAATAGATTTACATATGCGGTGAAGAATATTACCTCCGAAATATAATTCATCTTTAGGATATTCAATATTTAGAACAAATTTGAATGATTTCTTCAACCAACAATTTGTTTTAAGAAGCGTCTCCTGCATACTATCCTCTGACCTCTGAGAAGAGAATCTACAGCTCTACCGAAGCTGCCTAAAAATAATCCTTGATCCAAATAAAAATTCCAATATAAACATAAACCCAACCCAAAAATCGTTTTTCACTACAGAATTAGATTCTTCTTGCACATGTGAGATTTCAATTTTGTACAAATTATGAGAAAAATAACTTACACTTCACGTCCCAGTTACGCCGAGTTCCATTCTCTGTATCTGTCATGATAACTGCGCCCACTGGGAATCTCGTCACAGACTGAAGAACTAAGCTCTGGTAGCACAAATGAGTTTGTGTTGTTTTAAAAGTCATGAAGAAATTAACTTACATTTCACGTCCAGATGCTCGGGGTCCTTTCTCTGTCTCCCTCCGCCTACACAAGTGTACAGCTCAGCACGTGATCTCGTCACAGACAGTAGAACTATGTTTTGGTTACACATATGAGATTGCATAGGGATTTTTTTCTTATACTACACAATTTTAAAGAATGCAATAATTAAGTCGCAAATGCATTGCTTTTTTGTTAATTTTCATCTATATACACTCCCAATTAAGTGCGGAAAATATCAGGCATAGGACTAAAAAATTGGGACTCGAAGAAATATCAATGAAACTAGATTTATGTTCTCGCACAGAAATACGTTGTATAATGGAAATGGACAGCTAATGACAAGTGAGGAATATTTTGAAGAAGTGGCTGAATTCAAATACTTAGGAAAAATTATCACAAATAGGAATGAGATGCACTAACAAATTAAGCATAGCTCAATTCTGGAAATGCTTGCTATCATGAATTATAGAGACTTTTTCGTCCCAACTCCTTTCAAAGAACGCTAAACTGGAAATATGTATATATTTCAAATGCCCCAGGTTTGTCTTTCGACATTCCTGGTTTCTCTCCTGGCATGGCGTACTTGTAACCCACTTCTGAGGTTGGGGCGCTTGGAAGGCGGGGTTACGTTGCCCCAATGAAATGATGGGCGATGATGATGATGATAATGGTGCGCCACGAGAGTCCCTAATCCTATGCTTAACCTAAGATGAATATGAATTATGATGATTGCGATGGCCATATGATTTCGGGGGCCGTTTGGGCCTTAATGTTTTCCTGACATTTGTCTTACAGGTGAGGAAAAACCCCGATAAAAACCTCACCCAGAAGAACTGTCCCGACCGGGGATCGACACCGGGCCCGCTGCGTGACAAGGCAGCACGTTACCTCGAGACCACAGCGGTGGACAAACTGGAAATATATAAAACTATTATTCTACCAGTTATATGGATGCGAAACATGAACTCTTACTTTAAGGGAGGAATAAAGTCTGTAGGACATGCATTGAGAACCTAAGAGATTGGACCCTTGGTTTTGGAGTTCCAATAGCGTGACGAGAGCAGCAAGATCATTTGGAAGACTAGTACTTTTGTATGCTTGATGTTTCAGGCTTTAACATTAAGTCTATATATATACAATTACGAGTATTTGAGAATAAAGTGCTTAAGAACATTTTTGGACTAAAGACAGATGAACAGACGTGAATGGAGAAGACTACATAACAGTAAACTACATGGTCTTTAGAGAAAGCCAGACAAAATAAGAACAATCAAGTCTCGTAGACCGAGATGGGCAAGATATATGGCAGGAATGTGAATGAAAGACGTGCATGGAAGCTTCTTGTAGGAAAACCAGAGGGACAACGCCCAGTTGGTAAACCAAGAATGAGGTGGGAGAATAACATTAACCATGATCTGAGATAGGTGGATTATACAGGGGATGATTGGAAAATATTGGCTCAGGATAGGGATGTATGGAGAGCTTATGTCCGCGCGGCCATGAACCTACGGGTTCAATAGTGCCAAAGATTTAGTTACTTGTACACCTCCACTATCTAGGCAGCAGTTACTCGGTCTGTGAAGTTTCTGATGACCCTTTCACAGACATCTCTGTTGATGTAGTTGATGACACATTGAATTTCTTCATTAAGTTGGAGAACTGTTTGTGGTATGTTCACGTAGACTGTGTAAATAATTAATTAATATATATTCACTTATTTATGTGATTATAGTAAATATATTTATTATTAGTACGTATTTAATTGTATAACCCCATAAAAATAATTCACGTGGAGTTAGGTTACAAGATATGGGAGGCCATTCCAAGACACCACGAATTGAGATCACAAACTTCATAGAGTGAATAAATGCCTGCCGAGACATTGAAGGTGGACATTCATCATCATCTTAAGGTACTACAACTTCAAAATATAATGTTTGGTCTTCTCAGTAATCTTCCTCCTGACTCTTCTATCTTCTGCCAATTTCAGGTTTGACACCCTCAACTTCTTCAGACCCTCCCAAACATAGTCCTGCCATCTGATCTTCGGTTATTGTAGGCTTCCATTTATAGTTTTTTAACTAATCTCTGTTAATCCATTCTTATCAGATGACCAAATCATTCAATCCTAAGAGATCTGATATAATTTATTGTATTTTGATTTTTAATTATATTATTTAATTCACTATTTAGTGGACATACGCCTGATATAATTTTCCGTTCTTAAATGGAAGTGATGAAAGTGTATATAGATGAAAAAAAAAAGAGATTTCTTGACTTGATTATTGAATTTTAAAAAATTGCGAAACATATGAAAGACTCTATATTGTTGTATAAATCATGAGGAATATAACTTACATTTCACGTCCAGATATACAGGATTGCTTTCTCCGTCTCCCTCCTGATTACTGCCCACACACGTGTATAGTCCGGCACGGGATCTCGTCACAGACTGGAGTACTAAGCTCTGGTTGCTGACAATCGTCCCCACACTCGCATTGTTATACAGTGTCTTCCCCTGCAACAAAATTATTATCCCACTAATTATTACTTAATAAATTAAAGTCTCTACTTAATTAGTTCCAAAACTGTACTCCGCAGATCCCCAGGGGTCCGTCAACAACTCAGGCAGTAACAACTTAATGAAATGAATTTACAGGTTCGTTCAACGAAACTTTACAAATCCGTACAAAGCTATATTGAACGATTTTCAGTATTTGGTTAAAGCAATAAGCTACAAATCGTTCATAAGGAGAGGGTTTCATCTGAAGCGAAAATATAAAATTGACTCTAGCGGCCGAAAGTTTCCATTTTCCACACTCAAACTCGATATATGGCATTAAAATAAAATTATAAAATTATTTTAAAAATTCGGCGAAATCCGACATATAGTAGTGGAAATGTACGCAAAAGTATTAGTTTGAAAATAGCTTCGACAGCCGCCATTTTTTTCTCTGAACGTAACTGGATACAAAATACATATATCCAGGATGCGGCATAAGTCAGTTAACCACTGTACATCTCTATCTCTATCTTCGGGTTTTTACAGCTGCTGCCGTCTTCCCGTGTCAAACCTCCAAAGCCTACTGTCTTGGGCATCTTCGATGCTTAGCCCTCTAGCTTGCATTACTGTCTTCATGTTTTCCTTCCATGTTAACCTTGGTCTTCCTCTTTTCTTCTTTCTGTTCGGATGCCATTCATATAGTTGCTTCGGCCATCGCTCATCTTCCATTCTTAAAACATGTCCTAACCACTTTAATTCCTTCTCCTCAATTCTTTCAATTATGCTTTCTTCTGCTTCCATTATGTTTCTAATTTCCTTATTTGTGACATGTTCTAATCTAGACTTTCTGGCACTTCTTCGTAAATAATCCATTTCTAGAGCTATTAGTCTATTCTTGTAGTACTTATTGATTGTCCATACCTCACTTCCGTACATTGCAACAGATTCCACCAATGTTTTACCAATATATTTTTTTGTGTCTTTCCAAATATGCTTATCCCACCATATGGAATTTAATGATGATATTATTTTGCTACTCAATTCAATTCTATGTTTTATGTTCTCTTTGCCTATACCTTCAATGTTATCCATAATCATTCCCAAATATTTAGTTTGTTTCACTTGCTTTATTTGGATTCCTTCTTCCAATATTAAATTTTCTCTTTCATTGCTATTTATTGCCAGATATTCTGTTTTTTGTAAATTTACTGTGAGACCCCATGATTCATATGTGTTTTTCAACCTTTTTATCATGAATTCCATATCAAATTTGTCTTGCGCTAAAACCAGTTGATCATCGGCAAATTGTAATGTCAGCAAAAATCTATTGCCTATTGGGATCCCCATACCTTTGCAGCTTTGTTTCCATTTCGTTAATATAAATTCTACATAAATATTAAATAAAATTGGTGATAGACTGCACCCTTGTTTCAATCCCTTTGAGGTTTTTATAGGATTAGACATTATATTTCCCATTTTAACATAAGCGGAGTTATCTTTATAGATTTGTTTAATAATTTCTATTAGGTTTCTGTCAATATTGTATTTCTCCAATACTTCCCATAATTTGTTCCTCGGAATTGAGTCATAAGCTTTCTCTAAATCTGTCATTGTCAAATGGGTTTCTTCTCCAACTGCAGTCCGTTTTTCAATTAACTGTTGTATTGCAAATACATTGTCAATATATTGTCAACACATGACCTTCCCGGTCTGAATCCATTTTGAACTTCTCCTAATTTGTCTTTAATATCTTTTTTTGTAATTTTGTTTTTAATAACTTCGTAAATATTCTATATAATGTGTTATTTATATTTAGTCCTCTGTAGTTTTTTGCGTCTCTTCTATCACCCTTCTTGTATATTGGTACAATGTAGCTTATTTTCCTTTCAACAGGAATCTTCTGTATTGCAATGCACTTATTAAACAAGTCCCTCAATCAACCTATTAAATTTTTTTGGGCCATATTTAATTAACTCATTGGGTATGTTTCCTGGCCCTGGTGCCTTTTTATTCTTTAGGATTTGAATTTCTAATTCTATATCTATTGTATCAAATTCCAGAGCATTCATTTCTATAGTTGGATTTTCTATTGTTTCCATAAACTCATTTCTACTTTATGACAGTAAAGCTTTATAATGTTTTTCTGCGTCAGATTTTACTAACAGATTTATATTGCTGGATCCTTGGTTGGTTTTCGGTGTTTTTAACAATCTCCATACTTCTGATGATTGTGATCCTCCTATATAACTTTCTATTTCTTGGCATTTGCTTCTCTATAATTTGTTTTTTCTTCTATCACTTTCCTTTTAACTTTGGCATTTGTTCTCTTGTATTCTATCCAATTCTCTGTTGTTTTATTTGCCAACCATTCTAAGTAGCATTTTTTCTTCTTTTTGGTTAATTCTTCAATATCATCATTCCACCAATCTTGTGTATTTTGTTTTTATATGTATTGTGCCTAATGTTTCTTTTGCTGCCGAATGTATTATTTCTTTTAATTGATTATTTATTCTTCTATTTCTATGTCTTCCTTGTAATCCAAATTCTCAATTTTAATTTTCAGGCTTACTTAATATAGGTTTTTTGATACTATCCTGATTAAATAAATACAGTTTAAATTTTTCTTCCTGCTTCAGTTGCATTGTTGATTCCCTTGCTTCATCATGCACTTTTTTCCCTGTAAGGATTTGGGGATGATCTGTGCTGTGAGTAAATATTGATCAGAACACAATTTGCTCCTCTTTTAACCCTTGAGTCCTTAATAAATAAGGAAGTATTTTGCTTTACAATTATGTAGTCTATTATTGATTTCTGATTGAGACTAGGTCGTTCCCAAGTAAATTTATGAATATCCTTATGATCGAAAAATGTGTTTACTATCTTTAATTTATGTTGTTTGGACATCTCTATGATTCTATTTCCATTATCGTTGACTTCTTTTTCCCCATATTTTCCTACTGCTTCATCATTGTTTCTTCTACCCACTTTCCCATTTAAATCTCCCATTAGTATTAATTCTTCATTACTTCGTATTTTCTCTATTTGTTCCACTAATACTGAATAGTACTTTTCTTTCTGACTCTGTGCAGCATCATCTGTTGGTGCGTAGACTGCTAAGAACACCATTGTTCTTCCCATAAGCTTCATTTTAATCTATAGGCATCTTTCATTAATATATTCATATTCTATTAGGTTTTTACTGTATTTCTTTTTACAAACATTGATACTCGCTGTTTATAATTAATATAGTGTATATCTATATTTGTCGAATATTTATTTGTATTTGTGCTGGTTGAGTGGAAGAGAGGGCCTTATGACCTTAACTCTGCCAGAATAAATAAAGTATTATTATTATTATTATTATTATTATTATTATTATTATACTCCTGCTTAGATAAAAAAAAGAGTCATCCGCTGATACAATCAATCGATCGGGGAAGTTCGTGAGCGCTCGCAAAAGCCGTATTCACATCAACACGTTTTCAATAATTATTCTGGGTTGTTTACTACTTAATGCAGTGCACACTCAAGCAACATTAAAGAGATAGTTTGGCTTAATGCGTTTCCGTGGTCGAGAGGTTTAATAGATATCGTCTGCGGTCGTAACTTCACGGGTTCGATTCCCGTTCTACCTTCTTTTTAACGGAATGTTATAATAGGATTTTGCCAGTAATGTAGTTTCATATTTAATTTTATATTTGAGTTTTATGGCTTTAATGCACACACAAAAACATAAATTAAAACCTTCTTCTAATAAGTAAATGAGGAAAGAAAATAATATCTTCTAAAATGAAAGCTTTAACAAAACCAAAATCAATATCGGGTGCATGAATCCTCAGCATCTATTACTGCCCTCTATCTGCGGGGCATTGATACAATCAAATTTCTACAGGCACATGGATGACCGGCTAGAGCACCCAGGTGTCTTGAATTTGTGCACATAAGCCATCTTTTGCCTTTCGTGTATCTGCAGGCCAATTAGAGTTCATCTCTATTTTCATCTTAGACCACTCATTTATGATTGGATTCAAATCTGGCGAACAGCGAAATTTGATTTGCCTTCTCCTTTAACAATCAAATCAAATTTCGCTAAACACATTTCAGAAAGTGGCAACAATTTCAACAATATCGATAATACAATGTCAATTATACGCAGAGAAAACAACAGACTCAAAATTAACATTTTAGAAGAAATCAAAATTATCATGAAAGACAAGAATACAAATATTCTCAACGAAAATATGCCTAATGAGCAAAACCCTCTATTAGACATACAGTTAATTCAATACTACTACAACAACTTCAGAAGATGAAGCATGCATCGAAAGGCCTAAAGTGAAATCAACGAAAAATTTAAATAGTTGAGGAAGACGGTAGTATACAAGGTAAAAATAAATAATAGTTTGAAAAACACTAAAACAATATGCTTTATTAGAAAACCGAACTAAAAAAGTAAAGTAATTTTAATTTCCAACATACTTTTGATAAAATTAAAATGGTCAACAAAAAAAATCATCTCCAACACATCTAGGAATGCCTCGGTCCTTGTAGGAGCTGTGGGGGTTATAACCAAATTTCAGTTCATAAAATCTTAACCTATTCATCAATTAATCATTTCGGATGAATACTTTTAGGTGAAAATATATGATTGATTTACTTTGTTATTTATTCAGGGTTATCTACAAAAAAAATATATTAGACCATCAAAGGCGTGGGGTGCTCTACATAAATTAATGTATTTGATAATAAACAGATATTGGTAAGAGTAAAGTCTCTAAGAAGAAAACGTAAAAACCATAAAAAGCATCCCATGCCTTGATGGTAAAATTAATTTTTTTTGTAGATAACTAGTTTTATTCTATATCTGATGATTGTTTTGTTGACCACTTTAATTTTATCCCAAGCGTGTTGGAAATTAAGATTATTTTTCATTTTTCAGTTCAGTTTTCTAATAAAGCGTGATGCTTTAGTTTTTTAAACTATTATTTATTTTTTATTTTTTAGTTTGGTTTTCTAATATAGTGTGTTGTTTCAGTTTTTTAAACTATTATTTATTTTTTTAACTTTTAGTTTAATAGATTGTCATAAACCGGAATCCCATGAAAATTTCATTGCTTAATAATACTTCTCTAAAATCCTTCGGCTCGGATTGAGGTTTTTTAAGTTGGAGGGTTTTGGAGTTTTTTGGTTTTTTTTTTTGATTTTTTTGTTTTTTTTTTGGGTTTTTGGGAACCAGCGACCGACGGATTACTGAAATTATAATAATCCACTACAGTCCACCGCTCTACCAACTGAGCTCTTACAAAGATTGACTAAAAAATCGATAAGTCCGCAACTTATTATACCGGTTTTTGTTTTTTTTTCTGATGATTCTAACCTGGATTTTGGAAAAAAATATGAAATTATTGTATTGTCATGGGTCCTTTACAAGTATACAAAGCTTCAAGTTGATCCAATGTTTTTAAGCGGGTGAAAATCGTGTTCAAAGATTCCATTACATAGATACAGGTCCGTTACAGAGAGAGATACAGATGACGCTAATATAAAGCGTGTAAAAATATATAATTTAACATTGTTATAAGCTCAACTGTATAAAAAACAATTATGAACTTTAAGAGTATAGATTAATTCAAATGTCAAAATAAAATGTACTTAATTCATAAAACATGTTAATACAAATAGCACAAAAAAAACAGCGTAATTGAAGACGCGAACCTGCGATATTCATTAACAGAAACGGCGACCGCATGCTTTACCGCTGACCTACCAGGACACGTAGGAGAGTCTTCAGTTCATGCCACATAACACAATAGTTCAGGGACTGCACAATTATGACTAGTTTCCTAGTTTGAACCCAGCGCTGTGCAGAGTATGACTTAGAAGAAATGTGAATTCAAGAGGTGGTTCTTTTTTTTTGTCGAAGGGTGTACATGGTTGCAAGAAAAAAAAATCAGATTGGTTGAAACTGGGGTTTGAATACGGGACCCTCAAAATATAATCTGAAACACTACTGCTTAAACAACAATGGAGGTCACTTTAAACAATTTCGGTAGTTTGTATAGACGTTGTAAGTTACAGAAAATAATATATTTGCATGTTCAGCTAACTGACTTACGCTGCATCCAATATTACATAAATAGGTAAATCAGTGTATATGTACAACTTGATGACGAATTCACTTAGTTCATACCGTTCCTGAGTGACGGATTTTACCATAATTTGGTTATGATCATCATTGTTAGCTGAACAACCATTTCTCAGAAATCCACGCCATTCTTTTATTTTTAAGATTTAACTGTCCAATATATGCTCCAATAGATTTGGAAATTTGTCTTTCCACCTGGTTCTTGTTCTCCCTCTGCATCTACAACCCTGGGGTTTAATAGAACAGATCTTCTCATTGGTCGTCTAACATTATTAGACAGTGGCGTGCTGTGGTCAGAGCAATATCACCAGTTGTATGACGAGAATGTGACATAGTTTATAAAAACTTTTATTCCAAATTACTCAGTTTACAAATATGTTGATACTATAATGCCTTTGCAAATTTTGTTTTTTTATAGATCCGGTAAATCCGGAATTGGCCCATCTTGTTGTACGAGGTCATTTATCTCGTTGAAAGGTCTGCACGAAAATGGCCTCGTTTGTAAATTATGCAGTCACTTACATTAATTTTTACTAAATTGACAAATCACATTTATCTCTAACACTTTAAAACTCGTAAAAACGTATTAATAACGCGTTTGAACGAACTCAGTGTCGATAGTAAATTCAACTGTTGCTTTCCTCAAATAATATATACACGTTCGTAATAATCTTCCTAAATTAATAGGTTACTATAGCTGACAAAACGTACCGCATTATTGTGTGTGTGTATATAATAAATCATGGCGGCTTGCTACTAACACGCACAAGTTACGCTCCAGGTTTTAAGTTATTTTTCAGCAGGTGTCTTCGTTATTTCATAGCTAAAGTTGCATATTCGTAGTCAGTTTAAGTTTAAATTTATATTAATTAGTGTCAAAAGTGTGTACATTTAACAACATGGGAAAAAACACACGTAATTCTAACAACGATTCGACAAGTTCTACGGAGGAAGCTGTGAAACGTGTGGTGAAAGAGGCGGTACAGGATCCCGGCACTCTGCAGGTGTTTGTGTCCATGTTGCGGGACCAGGTAGTGGCGGAACTGCAGAAGACCATCCAGGACAACACTAAAGTAATTGAGGATCTGAAAAAGACCCTCGATGAAAAAGACAGAAAGATTGAGGTGTTGGAAAATAAAATAGACGATTTAGAACAATACCAGAGACGTCAATGCCTCAGGATTTTTGGTGTAAAAGAAGAGGCCGGAGAGGACACTGACCAGAAAGCCATCGAGATGGCCAAAAAAATCGGTGTCGATTTATCAGTGACTGACATTGACAGAAGTCACCATGTTGGTGTTAGTAATGCTGAAAGACCGCGGGCTATAATAGTGAAATTTGTTAGTTACCGCAAGCGCAGTGAAGTTTTTCTAAGCAAGAAAAAGTTGAAAGGAAGTGGGGTCACTGTTCGCGAGGACCTAACGAAGTGTCGCTATCGCCTGCTACAAGAGAGTATACAGAAATATGGTATTCAAAATGTATGGACAATGGACGGTGCCGTCATAGCTAAAGTAAATGGCGAAAAACGCAAAATTAGATCTTCTACGGATATCAACTACATAGGACCTGAGTATAAAATATGTTTACTTTGTCTCTTCTTTGCTAACAATTATATTGTTAATTTATTTCTAATTTAGGTAAGTTTTAAGTTTATTATTTTTTATTTAGGACAACTTACTTGTTTTATTTTAATTTTTTAAGTTCTTTGTTTAGCTAAATTATTTTAATTTTATTAGAGTTATTACAGTACATAGTTTATTTTTACTTTCTGCTATTGGCAACATTGAGCTGACAAATGAAGACTTGTTTGCAACCTCTGACTCACTCACCTTCTCCAATCACCCTCTTATTGTGCAGACAACTTTTAACGCAGGTAGCAACATTCCTCAATCCCTACCATCCCCTCCAACAACTACTACTAGTCTACTTAAGAATGCATTTTCTATTGATAAATCATCACTTAAAATCGCTCACGTAAATTCACAAAGCATTCTGTCCCACTTTGATGAGTTTGAAACCATATTTTCATCTCTTGGACTGAGCGGCATTTTAATTTCGGAAGCCTGGCTGACCCCTTCCATACCTTCGTCCCTTGTTCACCTAGACGGATATACATTGCTCAGAAATGACAGAATAGATAAAAGAGGTGGAGGAGTTTGTGCCTTTATATCAAATGAGCTTAATCCAAGAATTGTCCACAAGTCCCCGAGTTCTTATTCGTAGAAATTCAAGCCAGTCTAAAAAATGTCTCTTATGCATTGTATACAAACCTCCAAAAATAAGGCACCTTTCGGATCTAGAAAACGCTCTGAACGATTCATTACCTCATTATGAACACGTTATTGTCGCAGGCGATTTTAATACAAATCTTCTTCAGACTGACTCACCAGCCATACAACTTAAAAATATGTTCCAAAGATTAAATATGACAATTGTTCCTCTCTCTGCCACACATCATACTGCTACTACCGACACTCTACTGGACTTAATAGTGACTACACATCCACAGAAAGTACTGTCATATGGACAAATTCCTGCTCCCGGCATATCTGCTCATGACATTGTATTCGTAGAATACTCACTCCAATGTCCTAAAAGACGCTCTAAATTGATTATGTACAGAAATTTACAAAACATAGACGATACTAAACTAAAATCAGACGCTTTAGAACTACCTTGGTACACAATATGGAATCTTAGATCAGTTGATGAAAAAGTAGACACATTTAATACACTGATATTACAAATATATGATAGACATGCACCAGTAAAAACCCGACGATTTTCCCGCCCCCCTGCACCCTGGATGAATGACTCAATACGTGAACTTATGTCAAAACGAGACAAACCATACCGAACATACAGACGACATAAAAATAACGAGAACTGGCAACTGTACAAACAACTTAGAAACACAACTACACAAACTATACGCAATGCCAAACTACGACACGCCCACAGTATAATCGGACCTGAAATAAGTGCACGGGACACTTGGCGAAATCTCCGTGCAATGGGACTTAGACAGTTGAATCCCTCAACTGACTCTATAGACATTTCTGTAGATGACTTAAATGAACATTTTACCTCAATACCCATGACACCTCCAGACAACAAGACTAAAATAGACATTCTTAAAGACTTATCCCCATCCCCCCATATAGGAAGAGATAAATTTTACTTTAACGACATTTCGCCTATAGACGTTAAAAAAGCACTCAAGCGGATTAAATCCAATGCACAAGGAACAGATAACATCAGCATTTTAATGCTAAATAAAATCATTGACATTATACTACCCACACGTGACTCATATTTTTAATGCTTCCCTTATAACTTCTATCTTCCCTACTGTATGGAAACAGTCTAGAGTTCGGCCTATACCAAAAATAAGTACACCAACTAACTGTAATGACTACCGACCGATTAGCATCCTTCCGACATTATCTAAAGCCCTGGAACATATTGTACATAAGCAAATGACTGAATATCTCCAAGAAAATCACCTCCTTGATCCTTATCAATCCGGCTTTAGATATGGTCATAGCACAACCACAGCTTTGCTAAAAATTACTGAAGATATTCGTGAAGCCGTGGACAGACGTCAATTGACTCCTTTAACCTTACTTGACTTCAGCAAAGCTTTTGACACAGTAGACCACGACTTACTTATGATAAAGCTCAAGCACCTACACTTGTCTGACAGCGCTGTATCCTGGTTCGACTCATACCTGCACGGTCGTCAACAATACGTTTTCATTAAACTCTAGATCTTCGTCTTGGCGCAACGTGCCGGCTGGAGTCCCCCAGGCCAGTGTTCTCGGACCTCTTCTTTTCTCAATCTACATAAATGACTTGCCAGCTGTACTAAAGCACTGCCGTTATCACCTCTACGCTGATGATCTCCAAATTTACCTACATTCACCTCCTCATTCTCTCTATAACAGCTTGACAAAAATGAATGACGATCTCATATCCATCTTTAACTGGTCTTCAAGTATCGGTCTAAATCTAAATCCTAACAAGTCACAAGTAATTCTAATGGGACAACAAAGACTGCTTACAACCTTTGACATATCTACACTACCAAACATTACTATAAATAATATAATTATCCCTTATTCTTCTTCAGTAATAGATCTTGGACTACATCTAGACGCAAATTTAACCTGGCAAACACAAGTGAAACACATATGTAAAAAGACTTTCTCCATCTTACATTATCTTAGACGTTTAAAGAATTTTCTCCCAGTTTCGTTAAAACAAATCCTTGTGCAGAATCTTGTGTTACCACACTTCGATTATTGTGACATTATATATAATGATCTAAACTATGACTTGTCGCAGAGACTGCAGCGTGTTCATAATGCTTGCGTTCGATTCATTTTCAATATCCGCCGTTATGACCATATTTCCGAACACTTTAATAACCTCTCTTGGCTCCGTCTTACTGACAGACGTAAATTGCACTCTCTTTCACTACTTTTCAAGCTTCTGAATTCCTACATCCCTACTTACCTGGCGTCTAGATTTGAGAAGTTATCCTCTTACCACAATATTGACACTAGATCACAAGATAGCAGTCTGCTAACAATTCCTCTTCATAGCACTTCCTCCTATTCTACTTCCTTCACAGTAGCCTCTGCCCGCTCCTGGAATCTCCTTCCTCAAGATATCAGGGGTTGCCGCACACTTGGTACCTTTAAGTCACGCTTATACAGTTACCTGTTGTCTAATAATTAATTTTTCTCTATTTATTTAATTTTATACTATGTCATTAATCTTTTCCTGTTTTTTATATATATTGTACATATTATATATTTTAATTCGTTAAATTTAGAGTAAATCAAAATACATTATAAATATTAATTGTATTGTATTCATAACTTGTAATCGTTTATATATATATATATATATATATATATATATATATATATATATATTGTAATTTAGATTTAAGACTATTTTTTTGTTTGTATTTTTTTAAACCTGGTTGAGTGGTAGACAAGACCTTAAGGCCTTAACTCTGCCAGGTAAAATAAAGCTATTATTATTATTATTATTATTATTATTATATATATATTATATATATATTGTATTTTGTAAAAATGTAACTGGTATAAATTGAATATCATAAATTAAGAAAGGTTATTTGGAAAAATTCTATCAGCCAATCACGTTTTATTCATCAAATAAACATTTGATGAATCGATAGGTCGAAAAATTATATGACCTTCTGTATACTATTTGAGTTGTAATGTTAACTGGGTACAGCTAGCTGGTATTCAATAAAAATGATGGAATAAGACACAAGCTTCGTCTAGTGGCTCATTGCTGGTCTAGTGTGGATTATCGCTGGACGTAGCAGGCAGTGATGTAAATCGCTTGCGCGGATTCATCTGTAGCGCTATAGCTGGTGTTGGTGGGGGTATTATTATTGAATTTGCAAATATTTTGAAACCCTATTTCGCCACCAAGGCATGTTAGGGTTGTAGCTTACTATAACAGTGTTATACTATACATTGTAAAACAGAATTATTATCTTATGGTTTTGAATGAGTGTCTTAAATTATCTATAAGTGTCTTCGAAAATACTAAATATTGTTATGACTGTTTCTTATGAAGTTCATAAAATGTTTATAATAATTTTGGGTCTTAAAAATCACTTCACACATTGAGGCAGAAGTCTCATCATCATTTATAAGTAAGTTTAAACCAGAATCGTTGTCTTTCAATTATAGGACAATCAAATAAAACATGTTTTACAGATTGTATTGATTCATGACATTTACAACTATGATCACTGTCTGGGTTGATATTAAATCTTCTTAAATAACTTCCAAATTTTCCATGGCCAGTCATAAATTGTGTTAAAATGAAATTTGGAATAAAATGTTTTGTCTTTAGCCTATGGTGTACTGTAGGAAAGAAGAGCTCTTTAGTCAAAGCGCCATTTATCCAATATTCATTCCAATCTGTGATCATATAGTCCAACAGTTTCCTTTAACATAGGATATTGGACACTTTGAAAATGAATAATGAAGCTCAGACGATGCTGCGGATTTAGCTAATTGATCAGCACGTTCATTTCCCACAGTTCCCTGGTGTCCTGGTATCCAAGATAGGCACAGGTGTTTTGTGTAATTTTTTATGTTATTCATGATTTCTACAGAGCTTGGATTTAAATTAAATTTATTTGCGATCGATTGAAGAGCAGGCTGCGAGTCACTAAAAATTCGTGCAATATATTTATGTTGAATACACCACTGTACTGCTTCTTTTATAGCATATAGTTCTGCTTGGAAAACAGAACAGGTAGGGGAACATTTGAATAATTTGAAGAAAACTTCACTGTCTTCACGATAAACTACAACTTGTACTTTCTCTTCTCCTGCAGTAAATCTTGATCCGTCCGTATAAATGGTATAGGCATGAGTATTTCCACAGCTTTGCAAGTTTAGATTGTCATATTCTGTGGCAGGATGTCCAGCAGCCATGAAAGACATAGCATAATCAATGTCAAAAGTAAACTGTTGAAATATCTTCTTACGATTTCTTTTAATAATATTGTTCAAGGCAGCAGAGTAAAATGCACTTAGATGTAGAGGAGGAATACCAGCAATGACAAGTGCTGCATCCGTGGAAATTGTACGATAAGATACATATACGTAGTGCAAATCCTCGTTGAATTTGGTATAATTCGTTCTGAACATACGTTTTGCTTAGAATATCTTGATATGCAGCAGCACAGTATATTAACAATGGTTTAACAGCACCATTATATATAATTGTCAGTATTTCTGAATTTAATCCCCACGTTGGCCTGCTTGCCATAGAGAAGCCTCTAAGGAATTTGCTACTTTTGGCAGATAGGTGTTTTAAATGAGGTCTAAAATTACACCCAGATAATTTATACTGTTGACAAATAAAATGTCTTGGCGATTTATTTGTAAACCTGGTTCAATTCTATATTACTTCTTCTTGTAGTGAGCATTGCTTGAGACTTGTGGGGGTTGAATTGTAGTTTGTTTTCTACTCCCAAATGGAATAGAATATTTAGAGCCATATTGCCAATTTGAACAAGTGTATGCACATCAGTACTTCTGATAAGTAAGAGCGCATCATCTGCATAAGCAATAATCTTACAACCGTTTAGTAACTCTTGCTTTAGTAGCTCATCATACAGAGTATTCTATAATCCTGGGCTGCAGGCAGATCCCTGGGGGCATCCTCGAGATACGCCAGTTTTAAGAGATTCATCACATATAGTAATCTGCATTTTGCAATTTTGAAAATAATTTTGAATAAGTTCATACAGATTTTGGGACATTTTTTCTGCTTAAGCTGGTACAATATTTTGGGTCACCAGGCATGGTTAAAAGCCCCAGATACATCTAAAGAAATAAGAACACCCAGCATTTTCCTTCGGAACGTTTCTTTCATCCAGTCTACCACATAACAAACAGCATCTTCAGTTGACTTCTGTGGTGTGAACCCAAATTGTTCATTCCTCAGTAAGTTATTGGAGTTAGTTTTTCTAGAATTTTTCCAAGAACAGGTATTAAACTAATTGGTCTAAAAGAATTTATATGACTTTTATTTTGTGAACTTGTCTTGGATATTATCTTAATTGCAGCTAATTTCCAACAATCAGGGAAGACTCCCAATCTCAGGCATTTATTATAAATTTTCACGAAAAACGTTGGAAGCATGGCGTGAATATGCTTAATGTTGGTGGGGGTAACATAGAGGAAACACTCCGTATTCCTCTATGGAGATAATGTGAATATGTCGAGGCTCCGTCAAACCGAATGCGAAACATATCCGCTAGCGCGACGGGTAGTTTGAATTTTTATGTTCACACGTAATTGATTTGAATGGAATTTGGCAAATATATATTTTTTCATTTAAAATTTTTAATATACTAACTAGAATGCACACCACTGTTAATAGGACAGATAAACAAGACTCAAAAGTGTTATTTTTCTCGTTATTATGAAATATTTACTATTCTCTTATTGATGATACAGCGCAAATGTATTTAACAGTTAATATTTTTGAAGTCAGACTAGTGAATTATTGGTTTTCAGTGGAAGTAAACTCGTATGTATCTTTTAATTTTAGAGCGGAAAATTAAATAGATCACATTGTAAATCAGGTATAAGTGTCAGAGCGCTGTGGCTAAGGACGGAGAAATGGAAAACGTGAAAATAGCTGGCGAGTGTCAGGTTTATATACAGTGGCCACTTATATTTTCAATGGGCCCTGTAGATATTGATTTTTGAAGTCATCATACCTACCCAATTTCCGGTAACCTACTGCAACAAAATAATGGCAACCTACAAATTTACTTCTGCCAATAGAATTTTATTTACTTATTCTTTATTTTATTCTTTATTATCGTATTTATAACATTTCATTAATACATTAATAAACATTTATCCCTCAACCATTTTCTAAAAAAAGTTTTAATATAATAAACTGAAAATTTATACAGTAGTATATATTATATATGTCCACCGCTGTGGTCTCGAGGTAGCGTGATTCCTTGTCACGCAGCGGGCCCGGGTTCGATCCCCGATCGGGCAGTTTTCTGGGTGAGGTTTTTATCGGGGTTTTTCCTCACCTGTAAGACAAATGTCAGGAAAACTTTAAGGCCGAAACGGTCCCCGAAATCTTATGGCCATCATCATCATCCTTAACATTATCATCATCATCATCATCATCATCATCATCATCATCATCATCATTCTTCACCGGTGTGGAAAGCAACGGGATGCTATCACACCTACAATTCCCTAGTAAAGCTACAAGCATAGCATGAAAATGCTATGATTGCAGTGAAGGACCTGCCTTCGAGCAAAATTACTGTGGGTGGATGTTATATATACTTAGGATGTAACTTCAATAGTGGCAACTATTTATTTATTACTGGTATACAAGTGACAGACCAGTGAAAATTCTACAGTCCTTCAATATAATACTCTGCATTGTCTACAACTCGTTGCCAGCGATGTGGAAGTCATAGTATCCCTGTAGCAGCTCCTGTCTGTTGATGTTTCTGACTGACTGCCTTAATGCCAGCAGAATCTCGGATGAGGTCTGGAAACGAATGTCACGAAGTGGTTCCCTCCTCTTATGGATCGAGTCATAATCACAGGGTCCTAACTCCGGTGAATGTCCCTCCCACAGCGACGGTACAGAACAGCTACAGGGTATCCCGTGTGCTTCTGAGAATTATCCTGCAACACGAATGGAGGGTTCTGTAAAACAAATGTGGGTGTTTCCCTTTCAACGCTTTTCTCAGGATTTTCTTCATATAATCAAGGAAATACTGCGCATTACCTTTCAGTCCTTGCGGGATGGTATGCATTAGAATGACGCCAGCGTAGTCCTATGCAAAAATAACTATCACTTTGACATTTGTAGGGGTGGCGTGGCCGTGATGACGCTTAAGTAGAGGCTCGTATGATCTGGCCCAGGTTTCATCAAGCGCAATAATGCGCCGTACGACGGCGTCACCATCACGACCATAACGCTGCAGGTGAGTTTGAGCGGAGTCGTAACGTAGCCTCAGTCAAATACCAGTGAATCCACCAAGATGCAATTTTTCGCATTCTCAGGCGATTCTTTGGAATACGAAACGCAGTCATATGCAACAGTCCTATCTCCAGGGCTAACTGACGTAACGTCTGTTGTCAATCAGTTTTAGTAGCGCGGAAACAGTTTCCACATCGTCTTCATCAACACTGGGACGACCTGTTTAAAGACTCTAATCCATCTGCCACAGTCCTATGGTAATGCCGCCTCCCCTCAAACTTCCACAAGACCTTCATGACATTGTCGTGCTGTACGACAACGGGCACATTAAATTTTCAACCAAGATCGCTCTTCCTTGATTGTAAACATGGCGAAACACAACTGCTCAGAGAGGTAACTCAGAGGAGATTAACTTCCTCTCTCCAAAGTGCATGCGCATTGAAACGTAAGGACCAATCCATTTACTGTACGATTGGTCAGACATATATTAACATGTGACAGACGTTATAACAATTAACTCCGAATGGTTTCGTTTCTACAGCTGTGTCGCCACTATTTTTGTTACATCCTACGTATATATATATATATATATATATATATATATACAATAATTTATTTATATACATCATTAAACATTAAAGTTAAAAAATGTGTCGAAGTGATACGTAACAAAAATGTGGGACATTTTGAAGATATGATGGGATTCAAGTATAAAGGTCCAATAATTACAAACAGGAATGAGGTGCAAAAAAAAATTAAATTTAGGCTTAACCCTGGAAACACAGACCATAACGCATTATAAGGGTTCTCTTGTCACTCCAACGTCTACAAAAAACATTAAACTAGAAGTATATAAAACTGCTATTCTTATAATTACATTGATGTGAAGAATTCTCTCTTACTTTACAGAAACGTAATTAAGAATAAAGTGATCAGGAACAATTTTTAAGCAAAGAGAGAAGAACAGACAGGTGAATGGAGAAAACTTTCTAACGAAGAGTTCCATGATTTTTTATGGAAAACGAGATGTAATAAGAAGAGTAAGTTTTGTACACATAAATGGAAAACGAAAAAAGGGGCATGGATGCTTCTTGCAAGACAACCATAGAAGAAGACAGAATAACAATAACCATAATTTTAGAAAGGTGACTAATACAGAGTTTTTATTTGGAAAATTTAGCTCAGGGTAGGGGTATTTGGAGAAATAGTGTGCGTACAGCTATTAATTTCCTGGAATGGCAGTGTCGGAAACTTAATTAGAATAATATATTTATGTAATACAGCAATGATGAATGGAGTCTTATAGAACAGACATAAAACCAGGAAAAATAAGTTACAAATATGGTTGGTTGGTATCTAATGTCGAGCACTTGATAATGAAATCATTCGCTCTCTTGCACTCCAATATTTAGCAGAAAGGCTGGTCTCTTCTACAAAAGCTGGACAACGGAGGAGATGGTTTCTTTCCATATCTTCATTTAAATTGCAAAAAGGGCATTTAGGTGAATCTGTTATGCCAATTCTGTGTAGGTGTTTATTCAAGCAGTCATGTCCCGTTAGCAGTCTGAATGTTGCTACTGCAGATTTTCTTTGTAATGTAGTAATGTCATAAGCTTGTAGATTTTCCCATTCCTTTCCAGATGTTTTGGTGGTGTATTCTTCTCTAAGTTTATTGATGTATTTATTTGAGACAAATATACAATTCAACAAAAACTTAGAACAAAAACTTATGTCGATGGAAATGGATTTCTTGAGGAGAGCAGCAATATGTTCAAAATTAGACAAAATAAGAAATACTGTCATAAGAGAAAAAACGAATATTGTTTATTCATTAGTAGATTATGTGCGGTATATGCAATTAAATAGGTAAGGGCACGTACGATGAATGCAATAGGAAATATTACCCAGGAAAACATGGGAATGGTGTTCACCTTGAAGAAGGAGGAGAGGAAGACCTCGAAACTCGTGGATGCAGGAAATAAGAACTGGAATGAGAGCAAGAGGACTTGAGGACATGGATTGGATGGAGAGAGACGAGTGGAGAAGAATAATAAAACTTTAGGCACAGAAAGATATGTAAACATTAACATTTTGTGCATAAATAAATAAATATTTATGTAATAAAGTTAATTAAGTGAATGTATGAAATATATATTCTTGAAAAAATAATACCAATTAAATACTAACTGGAAAATTCTTGATCGTCTTTTCTGCAATTTGCTTTTATATTTTTACTTTGTACGTCTGTTTCTTATGCATTTAATATTTATATTTTATTAATTTCATATTGCGAGGAGTATTTTATTTTGTTACGTTCTTCCTGGGTTCAAGGTTTATACATAGTCAGTGCAATACTCAAAATATACATACATTATAACGCTGTGTGTTTTTCACATAACGTTTTGTTCTGCCACCAATAATTCTGAGCAGACAATGTTAAAATTAAATATTTTAATTATTTTATTGCTTGGAGCTCCTCTCCGCCTACTCTCGGCGGTATATTAGCCGGCGGGCTTCCAGAAGTTTCAGAGTAACAAAGTGTAGCTGTGTACGGGCGTATGTGTGAATTACCTCCAAGCAGAAAAGCTTTTAACAAGAAAATATCACTCATCGAGAAGTTAGAATTTATAGAGCCAGCGATAACCCAACATCGAACCATATATCATTTATCATCCTCGATTACTATCGATATCGTACTAAAGTTAAAAAATCTTATGCTAAAATGGCAGCAAGTCGCTATGAAATTTAAATGACCAATCTTTGCAATAAATCCCCAAATATATGTTAGAAAATGTATTAAGAATATTAAAATTGCCAATCGTTTATTAAAATTGGGTCTACACTAACTTATCACTCCCTAACGTCGATCCAACCAGCGATAATCCTAAACAGCTATAGAAAAATCATAGACTAAGTAATATACTCTGTGGAGAAAATATCAGTTAGCATCAAAATAATGTCTGACAGTGTCATAATATTGTGATTTTCGTATTTAAATAAATACTTTAAAATTGTCTAATATTGTTATAAAAATTGTTTGAAAAAATTTAAAATATTAATAAATGTTATGGTATCTTTACCTTGTCGTGTGGAGTGGCTTGCGTGCTTAAATGATTCTGCGAGCAATGCCGGCGGTAGCATTGCTGCCGATAGGGTGACCCATGCCGGACTGGTCGAAGGTGATAAGGCAGGCGAAAAAAGTACCTTGGTCGAAAGAGTGACAATCTTTCACCGTAAAAATAAAACCGTCAAGAAATGCGGACATGGGTTCAACTGGGGTAAAATTTTCCGGAGGTCAAATAGTCCCCCATTCGGTTCTCCGGGCGGGGACTACTTCAGAGAACCCATGCCAAAGGCCCAAACACAGGGACATGTTCCTAGGAACATGGAATATTAGGACTTTATACAATTGCGGGGCATTTGAGATATTAACGCGGCAAAAAGATAAATCGCCCTTGCATATAGTCGCCTTACAGGAAGTTAGGTGGCCAAGAGAAGGTAGTCAGGAATTAGGAAGCTTTGCATTATACTATGGGGGTGCAGAAAGACCTGCATTTGGAACAGGTTTTTCAGTCAGAAAGAGGATCCTATCCGCTATCTGAGATATTAAGTTTGTTAGTGATAGGATATCATACATAATTCTAAAGGGTATACAACATGATTTTATAATTGTAAATGTACATGCCCCCACAGAAGATAAAGATGGCAAGATCAAGGATGGTTCTATGAAGAATTATAATGTTTATTTGATAGCTTTTCACGATATCATATGAAAATTGTCTTAGGAGATTTTAATGCAAAAGTGGGGTGGGGAGGTATATTCAAACCAACAATCGGCAAATTCTTCATGAAGATAGTAACGACAACGGGGTTAGATTAGTCACCTTTGGCACATCAAAGAATCTCATTTTAAGAGCACAACATTTCAGCATAATGATATTCATAAATACACCTGGACGTCCCCAGATGGAGAAACTCGGAACCAGATAGATAATGTATTAGTGGATAAACGCTGGCACAGTAGCATAATCAACGTTAGGTCAGTTTGAGGGACAGATTGCAATTCGGATCATCATCTGGTCAGAGTGAAAATCAGACAATGGCTAGCACATGATTCTGTAAAATTTGAATTAAAAAACTTGAAAAATGATGAAATGCGGAAAGAATACCAAATCAAAATTGCTAATAGATTTGAAGTACTGGAATATTCAGATGACAATGTGGCAAACGAAGAAGAAACTGATATAAATAAAGAATGGGAGGCTATAACAGATACTATTAAATTGTCAGCATCAGAAAGCATTGGTTGTTTAAAAAATAGGCAAAACAAGAAATGGTTTGATGAAGAATGTGCCGACATTGTAAAGAAAAGAAAGCAAGAAAAAATGAATTGGTTACACGAGCCAAATGAGGTACGTTTAGAGCAACTGGGTAGTATTACACGGGAAACCACCAAGTTACTAAAGAGTAAAAAGAGGGAATATTTGAGAGAGAAGATTAATGATCTTGATATGACCTCAAAAAATAGGAACATTAGAGAATTATATCAGGGAATTAGTATAGAGAAGGAAGGGTTTCAGGCTTGAACAAACATAATTCGGAATGAAAATGGGGATTTGATTGCAGGTTCCAGGAGTATATTAAATAGATGGAAAAGTTACTTTAATCAGCTATTAAATGTACATACAGAACAGGACATGGAGGAGGATAATTTACAGACAGAAGAAGTGCTAGTCGCAGCACCAAATGCATTAGAGGTTGAAATGGCGATTGAAAAATTGAAGATGTATAAAGCATCAGGTTCAGATGAAATCCCAGCAGAACTGATAAAATCAGGGGGAGAAAAATTGAATGACAAGATACGCTGGTTGCTTAGTATGATTTGGGAAAAAAGAAGCTCTTCCAGATGAATTGAAGGAATCAATTATCGTACCAATTTATAAGAAAGGAGATAAAACTGATTGCAACAACTACAGGGGCATCTCATTACTCTCAACTTCGTACAAAATTCTTACAAATATATTAGTAAACAGACTTACTCCTTATATTGATGACATTCTAGGAGATCACCAATGTGCATTTAGAAGAAACAGGTCTACAACAGATCAGATTATTAGTATAAGACAGATTTTAGAAAAGAAATGGGAATATAATGGTACTGTACATCAACTATATGTAGACTTCAAAAAAGCTTATGATTCAGTTAAGAGGGAAAAGTTATATAGTATCCTGCTGGAGTTCGGAATTCCTAAAAAGTTAGTTAGACTTATACGAATGGCACAAAGAGTAGGGTGTGTGTACGCAAACACTTTTCGCACACTTTTGAAATCCAGAATGGGTTGAAGCAAAGAGATGCACTATCTCCTCTACTATTTAATTTTGTACTAGAGCATGCCATTAAATCTTTAGAGAATGAGGAAGGCTTACAACTCAATGGTATTAATAAGCTGTTAGTTTATGCTGATGATGTAGTATTATTGGGCGATATCGAGGAGATACTAAAAGACAACACGCACACACTATTGAGTCACATCTAGGCCCAGCCATCCACCCCTTGGGATACCTCGGTCGTCATGACCATACTCCCAAGTCCTAGTTCTAGTCCTCCCTATCCTATGTTCGCGTCCACGTTCAAGTTCTCGGTCCTTAAACCAACACCCCAGGGAGAGAGTGTTGGAGTTTGCAGTTCTGGGAATTGCTGAGCTACTTAGTACAACAGGTCACTCAATCCTGACGACCCCACAGTTGGTCCACGGGCTCCATGAGCCTAGCCGGGAGGACTGCTGTCGCAGATCCACCGACCATTCCCCTGTTCTGCCTCCAGGGACGTGTCCTGCAGCCGTTGTGAGACCGGCTAGCGCTACAAGCCCAACAGTGTGAGACTTTTAGTACATCCAGGTGCTCATCTCCTGGCGACCCCACAGTTTGTCGACGGGCCCGTAGGCCAAGCCAGGAACCAGTACAGTAGCTCCCCGCTGGACTGGTCCGAGCCGAGCCCTGGTGTGCCCCCAGGGACGCCTTCTGCAGCTGTTGTGGGCCAGCACGGAGCTCGCAAGCTCCAACAGATGAGCAATTAGTACAAGGCGCTCAACTCTTGCCTACCCCACTAATGGTTCACGAGTCCCTTGGACTTAACCGGGAGGACTGTCTAGCAGATCCACCGATCTTTCCCCCAGTGCACCAGCTGGGGACGTGTTTGGTTGCTGAAGTGGGTCCAGCCTGAGCAATAGTACGTCAGGTCGCTCAACTCCTGACGACCTCACAGATTGTCCTTGGGTCACTCGGTTCCAGAGTCGGCGCTAAGTCCCAGACCCAAAAGACCGCGCTTCCTCCTTTCCCGAGCTTGTCGACCTGGTGGTAATTCCCAGCATTACGCCCGGTATTGTCCCAACCAGCCCGTTCGCAAGACTAAGCCTAGTCGTGCCGCTGCTGTGAGTCAGCCCACTGAGCAATGTAGGCATCCAGGGAGCTCATCGCCTATGGTGCCCCCACAAAGGTCCTCGGGATTAACCAAGAGAAGGGAGCTGCTGATCTCCACAATCTCCCACCGCCTCGCCACGACGGCCGCTGCTCCCGTTGTGGGCCGGGACATTTGAGCTTTAGTAACACTAAGAAATTAGGACTAGAAGTAAATATCAATAAAACTAAATATATGGTCACACGTAGAAGTTCATTATATAATGGAAATGGACAGCCAATGTCAAATGAGGTAAATTTTGAGGAAGTGGCTGAATTCAAATATCTAGGAACAATAATCACAAATAGGAATGAGATGCACAAGGAAATTAAACATAGGCTCAATTCTGTAAATGCGTGCTATTAAGCATTGCAGAGACTCTTGTTGTCCCAACTTCTTTCAATATACGTTAAACTGAAAATATATAAAACTATTATTCTACCAGTTATACTATATGGGTGCGAAACATGGACTCTTACCTTAAGGGAGGAAAGGGGATTACAAGTATTTGAGAATAAAGTACTTAGGAAAAATTTTTGGACCAAAGAAAGATGAAGAGACAGGTGAATGGAGAAGACTACATAACAATGAACTACATGGTCTTAATAGGAAGCCAGATTTAATAAGAAGAGTTAAGTCTCGTAGACTGCGATGGGCAGGACATGTTGCACGTATGGGGAATGAAAGTCTTGCATGGAAGCTTCTTGTAGGATAGCCAGAGGGAAAACTCCCAGTTGGTAGACCAAGAATGAGGTGGGAGAATAACATTAACTATGATTTGAGTGAAGTAGATTATACAGGGAATGATTTGAAAGCATTTTGGCTTTGAAGATACTTTATGATATTTAATTGGAGAAATCTGTTAATACTATGAAATTATATTAATTTTGAAAATTAAGTCGGAAATACTGTATAACATAAAGAAGGGCGCCATACTTATTAGGATGTGGTCATGAGATTCTGTAAAGCATGTTTATATGACAGAATGGAATTCAAAAGACGGTATCCTATTCCTTTTTAAGTAAAGCTGGTTTAATCAATAAAAGCTTTTAGATGTCAAGAGTGTTCTATTCAAAGAGGAAATGAAATAAAAGCATGTTTGAGCTTTGAATATTCTATGGATCACGCATCAAACTAGGTAGCTTGACATTTGGTGACATCTATCTATGTAATAAGGATTTATTGATGGTTTAATATCTGTCATTTCACTCACTTTCTGTAATTCATGCCATGCATATTGCAATATGGTACAGCTAAACACAGGGTGCACATAAATTCACTATTCATTTCACTAAAGCAAATACATGGATAATATATGCTATAAGATATCTTTTGGAACCAGAATTGCATATTAAGAATTCGGATTTCAAATAACACAAGAATATAAACAGTTATATTTGTTGATAATCAGGTTGTAACCGTGAATTCTGAGGACAAATTTTAAAAGGCTTTATTTATATAAAATCATAAAATCAATTGGAAGGCATTATCCATCAACCGGCTATGTGCCATTATGTAAGTTTCGATAAAAATATGTTTGAAGTTGAAGTCAATCTTCACTATTTATTTTAGCACCAAACTAACAATACTGGATATTTCAAGTTATCTTCTATGTTTAACAGTTATCATGAACAATCTAAAAGCATGATCATTTGGCGCTTAGGTGCATGATGTAAAGTTTAGTTAGATTGGGGTTTATGAAGATCTGATTTCATAGCCGTTTGTTGCAAAACATAGAATCTCTGATAGGATGATGGCACATATATTTGTCTTTAATAATATGGATATATTTTAATCTTGGCGTAGAAAGTGTGTGTACACTTAGTTCATAAAGCCAGCGCAAGAGATCGCATTAAAATCTCAATTTTTAAAACACGACGCTTGGCCTGTTGATGCGTAACTTCGTCCAATTGACAAGAGAATATTATCTCATTGTACCAAATTGATTGCATTTAAAAATATAAATATTTTAGTAAGCACTGACCCAATTTTATGTCTGGACTATGATCATATGAAAATGAGAGTCATCGCTGAAAGAATAGCAGTATTCAAATTTTGTTTTCAGACAATTTTAACAGAATTAAATACTTTCAGCGAAATTCGAAGAAGTATATGTTATTGAGTTATATATTTTTTTCATTCATCATTTTGAGAATTTTCCTCATCACTGAGGTTTTCTCCAACGAATTTTAGAAATTAACTTGAATTTAAAAAAATATACAAATGACTTCGGACTTATAGACTATCAATTTGCAACAAACATTCACAAATTTCCCTTAGATAAGTTCTCCATCGTTCTCTGTCCTCTGTGTCTTCATATTTTACAGCAAATTTCCACATTGCATTTTTAATGTTATTCTTCCAGGTTGTTATTGGTCTTCCTTTCTGCTCCTTCTTTCAATTCATAGACTTGTTTTCATTTTTACAAATATTCACTCCTATATTCTAGATACCGAAAATGACCATAAAAAAATGGTAAGATGATATGTTTTCTTACTGCAAAATAATTAACATTAGTAATAAACTAAATCTTTCACCTAATAGGTGAACCTTCACATGTGATTACTGAGCCCATGCAAACTTAGATAACGCGTTGTCTGAAATTAAATAAAATTACAATCTGGATTGTTTTCAATTTCACCAATTTATGGCGTCTTTCCAATCACAAATATTTACAATAATAAACACTAATAGCCTATAAAACACAATTCTGAACTTACATAATTAAAAATTAAACTAAATCCAAATTGTAGTAGTATATTATGATGCGAGGTTGGGAAGTGGTTTTTACAGAATCGAGGAAAACATTTAAACACCGAGCGATAGCAACGTTCTTAATTTCCGATATTCTCTAAAGCACTTCACAAACGTGCGTTGTACATAATTATTTGCGCGATGGTGTTTTCAAAATAATAAATAATAGTAAAATAATAACATCTTTGTTGGAAATATTTGCGTCAATTGACTAACGTTAACAGTGTGGGCAATGTTTATTAGTTGAAACTACAGGAGGCCATGAGACCAATTAGTGATAAAATTGCGTAAGTACGTATTTATTGTTTTATATTGTTTCAAATAATGTTACGTTCATTTAAAATGCAGTAATTTGATTCGTGTAATGTGTAATAACATTACCTTTTTGGACATTTTTGTATATATATTGTAGGTAGTATATATAGAGGGCAGTGGTTTTACTGACCACTCGCGTTTTGTAATATATAATATTACAGTATAGTTACTTTACTACAGTGTAGTTATATAGTTTGGCAACCCCGAAATGTAGGCAGTTGATCTTTCATTCATGGTCGCCATTGCTGTAAATACGACAAAACGCACTATCGCGTAAAAATAATTTTATGAATTATACAAACATATATAACATATACGTTTTTAATTTAGCGGACAAAGGCGAATATGTAACACTTTTTCGTCGTTTCTATTTATTTCTATTATTTCGCCTCTTTGAGAGCACGTGCTATTTTGTATTTTTTTCAATTTAATTGTTCTTCACAGTTGAAAAGTAGAGTAAAAAAAAGTTTTGGCGAATATGATACTGATGATTATGAAGGCCAGATGATGTTCGGGGACCGTTTTGGGCCTCAATATTTCCTAACATTTGTCCTACAGGTGAGGAAAATTCCAGAAAAAAACATCACCCAGGAAACTTGTCCTGGTCGGATTCCAACCCGGGTTCCCTGCTTACGACGCAGCGACGGTACCTCGAGGCCACAGCTGTGAAAGTACTTAGATTAAAATGTAACAAAGTATACACAATGAAAGACATATTATACAGTAGACAGATCCTATCTAATATTTTTTTTATTTACCTTAGTTTAACCTCTCCCTTTATAGGTAATTATACATATCCTCACCACACAGCTTTACAGGGACACGAGTTGTACATATTATAAATATAAATCACCATCTTAAAATTTTAACACTTTTTAACAAATAAATGATTAATAATATTAATAGAATACTGTATGTGAGATGTTTCTGTTATGTTGTTATTAGATAATAATTCAATTGTTTATGAACGATGATATATAGTCCAGCCACTGTGTCTCCGGCCCTGGCGTTTTCACGGTAGTGTTGCTGATATGGATATTCAGTGGGAGAGGTCGCTTTATTTACCATGCGGAATATCAGATCATGGCACTTTCTGTTTATCCAGAAAGTAATATTAAATATTAGAAATAAATTCTCATTTTATCAAGCGAAATTGAAAATGAAACAAAAAATATGAAATTTCTCATTTATTGCTACGAAACACAATATTCTCGAAAATATTCACAATTCTAATAAATTCATGAAAACACGGTTAGCAGAAATACAGTTGACAATAACGCAGCAATTTTAGACCTTACTAACGACGTCAAGAGCAGTGATTGGTTGTGACACACGTCCAAGCCCACGTCATCTATTTCCTTATTGGCAGTAGAGGGCGAGTTTCTCCCTTTACCACTCGTACAACCTAAACATCAGGGCCGGAGTCTCAGCGGCTGGACAATAGTTTGACAGTCTCTGAGATTTAGTTATTATTAGTTCCTAGGGACTTACGAATATTAACAACATGCCTGTGAAAATGTGTATTAGTACAAAATGCTATTTTGCACGATAGTACGTTTTGTGGTACTTACAGGAACGGCGACCAGGCTTGAAAGTTCAATTTCCTAAATTTCGGGGTTGCCAACCTTTAAATAACTAAATAACTGTACTGTAATAATACAAATTACCTAGCTAGGGCGGGAAGTAACAGCACTACCATTTATGTATATTACTTACAATGTAGGCTATATACAAAAAATATATACAAAATGTAATGTTAATATACATTATACGAAACAAATCACTGCGTTTTTAATGAATTGAACTTTATTTGAAACAAAATAAAACAATAAGTTCGTACTTGCCGGCATTTTATGCCTTATTGATTTTACGGCCTACTGTAGCCTCAACAAATCATTTTCGGCATTTACCGTATTGGCCAGTCTACTAACGTCAGTCAGTTGTCTGTAACGAACGCAAATATTTCCAACCAAGATATTATTATTTTACTATTATTTATTATTTTGAAAACATCGTCGTGCAAAAAATGTGCAACATACGTTTGTGAAGTGTTTTACAGGATCTCGGAAATTAAAAACCTTGCTATCGCTCGGTTTTTAATCATTTCCTTCCTTCTGTAAAACTAGTTCCTAACCTCGCTTTGTATTGGGTATTAAAATGAGTAGCATCTAGCTATATTTGAAAAATTTAATGACATACTTAATTCTCAATCACTGAATTATATTTTGTAACAATTCGCCCCGCTCTCCCCTAATGAAATGAGGGAATGTGATACTCACATTGTGTCTCCAGCTGACTTTGTAAACCCACGGGTTTGACTTAATGTTGCATTCGAAGTAAACATCGATTCCTTCTCTTATCGAACTTGAATTTAAATTACTTCCCAGCTCCAAACTGACGATCGGTACGTCTGCAATCAAAAATAATATTACATAGTTTCTGAATATTACAGCTTTATCAGAAGTACAATCATTACATTACAGTGCTCACCAGGAAAATGTCAACCGTTGCAAACCGAAATCTACCTTGAAGTTTCTCCCAGAGAAGCGTTGTGATGTACCAAGGCGGTGTCAGAAAACTTATCTGCCAATTTTACCTGAAAGGAACATACATTTATGCCAGAATCAAGCAATGACAACTCAGTGTATGAAGCAGATGGAAATCCCTGCTTGAGTAAGAGCGGGGTGTAGTAAGTTGGAACGCGGCGCAAACGCTGGTAATGAGGATTATCCAATACATTAATCAAGGAGTTCAATAAGAGATTTGCCGCTGAATTTTAGTGTCCTGCAGTTAACTTTGAAAACTATTTAACTCATGCCCCAAATGGGAGTCAATGGCAATCAAGTAACAATAAATTTTGTCGTGTTTCACCTCAACAATTATCGAATTTTGATTACCAAAATAAAGAAAGCTCCTCCTTTTTAATATTCTGAACAGGTAAGAGCATTATTTTGCAGTGACTGACTCTCTAACGTTGGATATAGCAAATAATGACCAGATTCCTTCGACCTACATATCTGATAATTGTGTGTTAAATAATAGTGTTTTTAAAATACTAATTTTACTGAGTTGTTTCCGAAAAAAATAATTAATAACCTACAATGGTGGTTATAATATACAGTTTGATGCGTTTCATTTTTTCTCCACTAGGGTGCATTCTTACAATATTGCGATCCCCTTTGGCAATAAATAATATCATCAAGTTGCAGTGCTGAACAAGTGAAACACAACAAACATTTTTCATTTGTTTTTAAACATCGCCGGTAGGTTTCGGAATGCAATGGTTCACAGTTTCCTTGTCAGACAGATTGCCTGGATAACGTCATAATTTTTATAAAAACACGTCAGGTCCAAAGCGTAAATATTATACGAGAGATGAAAAACTAATTATACGTTGGACTTTTTACTTAATTATTATTTATATGCGCTTTAACATCTAAGTCATATCGCTTAAAGAATATTTAGATTGTTTATATTAGTATTAGCAACAACTCTTAAAAATCATATATAAATTTATACATATAATTCATTACTGAAAAAATAAGTATATAGTGAACAAGTGAATAGAAGGAGATAATAATTTCAAAACCAAAGTAGTGTATAAATTAATGTGTAAAGATTGCAGGAAATTCCAAATAGGAGTAATAGAAGAAGTTTTAACATCACATTTCAAGAACATTTTGCATACTTCAAATACGTGAAAGGAAATTTTTTGTGTGCTGAACACATTACTGGTCGGTTGTCATATGAAAAATATGAAACACTCTAGCTACAACTCACCAAGAGAGAAACACAGTAAATATAAATGTACTGGAGGATATATACATATAGGCTATAGGGTGTTTCTGAATAAGTATTACAGACTTCTAGAGGTCGTAGAGGGGACTTAGTAGATCAAGTTTTGATAAGGAACCCATGTCCGCAAACGCAACATTCCGATGTAAAATAAGTTTAAAGATCAAAACACAATGGACTAATATCGTGTGTCTTATGTTTGAGAATAAGTATTACAGACTTGTAGGAGTTGTACTACTTCCGTCGAGTCAGAGGAAGATGTTCCTGCACGAATTCTGGCGGTAGCAGGAATTATTGAGCACACACCAGATCTTCTGTGGCGTGTGCATGAAAACATGCGTTGCAGGTACACACTTTGTGCAACGGACAACAGGGTCGCCACGTGGAACCACACTTGTAGTACAATCCCTAGAAATCTGTAATACTTATTCTGAAACACTCTGTATAACGACATACATGTCGTGAAAGTTATCTTCCACGATCCAGTCAGAAGATGGTGACAAAGCGGTGGTTGCGACATAGGCGTCTTCGGCAATTCAGCTACTAAACTTGATGGAAAGCAGGGAGACGGGGGCAATAAAATAGGAAGAGATGGTATCGTGAAACGAAAATGCCTTAAATTGGATTTTCTTATCCACTTTTTTTCTCTTTTTTCCCATTTTAAAACATCGACTACTTTTTCATACTACCTAACTACGGTATTTTAAGGAAGAAAAGGAGAGACGCGAGTAATGTCAGATAGAGTGCTCTTCCTTCATTCATCTGCCACTAGGTCTCGAGATAAAGGTAGCGCGATGTTTCCATTCGCTCAAATAATACGCTGATGCTGAAAACAGCGGAGATGTAATTTATGTGCGCAGATTTTAATTTTGAGTTTCTTGCAGCAAGTTCACTAAATATGTATAGTGATCTTTGGGTCTTGATAAGATTGATTGAATTAACACTTAAAAACACAACAGCTAAAGTTAGAATAACTAATAAACTCAGCAAAGAATTTAAAGTTGAATCTGGAGTTAAGCAAGGAGATCCCTTATCCGCAACACTATTTAGTATAGTAGTCGATTCAATAATGAAACATTTATACCTAAGAGGTAATATAAGTACAAAATCTAAACAATATATTGCATATGCAGATGACATATTGGTAACAGCAAGGAACATACAAACAGTAATAAAAAGTTTGCACTTGCTGAAAGAAAAATCATTTGAATATGGATTCATAATAAATAATTCCAAAACAAAATACTTAAAATGTATAACAAGAAATGAAAAAAATAAGTAATCTGAACATCAATAATACAAATATAGAAGAAGTGAAATCATATAAATATCTTTATTCACTGTAAATAAAAAAAACTGTAGAGAGGCAGAAATTGGTGAAAAAATTTCTTTGGGAAATAAAGCTTATTATGCAAATAGAACACTATTGAAAAATAAACTTGTCTCCAGATTAACTAAAGTCAAACTGTATAATGCAGTAATAAGACCAATTGTAAATTATGGCTTTGAAACATGGGTACTGAATGAGTTTGATGAACAAAAACTATTACCTTTGAAAGGAAGATCATACGGAGAATTTTTGGACTAATTAGAGAAAGCGATGGCACACGTCGTATTCGAATGAACTCTGATACGATATAAAAATGTAATAAACCACATTAAAGCTCAAAGACTGCGCTGGTTTGGACATATCAATAGAATGCAGGAAGAAAAGCTTGTAAGAAGAATATACAAATGGAAACCAATATGCACTAGAACAGCTGGACGCCCAAAAACAAAACACATGTCAGGATGATGTTATAAAAGATATATTAGAAATGAAAATTGGAAATTGGCCAGTCTGTATCCAGAATAGATCTTAGTGGAGAAAAATTGTTGAGGAGGCCAAAACTTTAATGAGGTTGTAGTCGCCTACTAAAGAAAGAAGGAGATATTTGGGACACAAATGTACGATTTACTCACAAAGAAACTGCCAACCACTGCATGCCAAAACCAACCATGATATGTCTTCCAGAGAAGCGTTGTGATGTACCAAGGTCATGCCCAAAAATATATTTGCCGTTTTTAACTCAAGGCATAATAATCGAAGCTACTTACAATCGTCAGATAATTTCAAGGACAGGACATTTGTATATCACAACGCTTCTCTGGAATAAATTTCATGGTAGGTTTCCGCATGCAATGGCTGAAAGTTCCATTCTCAGAAAAATATATTTCTGCTCTTATTGCTTTGTAATGATGTGTTTTTGCCTCACATAGTACATAAGGGACGTAATAGGCCTCGATGGTCTGGGGGTTAAATTTATTGCATATTTTCCTGTGTTTCGCGAGTTCTAATCCCACTCTGGTCGATCAATTTTTTACGACTAAAAATGCAAGAGCGAAGTCCTTCCGAAAGGACATTAAGGACGGGTACTGTGTCTGAAGGTTTTAGGACTCGTGAATGAAACTCAAGCATATTTAGAGATTCTGAGCAGAATTTAGCGTAATTTCACAACCAAATAATACTTTCGTTGGCTACTAGGTGTCTTCCCTTTTAATGAAATTCAGATTGACAGAGAGAAACTAAACACAGAAACGATACAAAAGGCATCAGAAGAAATAAAAGAAGGAAAAATAAATCAGGCAGTCGATGCAATAGAAGGACAAATAAAACAAGCGATAGTAAAGAAAGAATGGAAGAGAAGAAAAGCAAAGCCATGGTTCAAACAAGAATGCTACGTAGCGAGGAGAGCCGCGATCATAGCACTCCACAAGGCAAAACTATCGAAAACACACGAAGACCTACAAGAATACCAAAATACCAGGAGAGCCTATAAACAAACAGTGGAAAGGTATAAAGAAACGTACCAGGCGGAAGAAGAGAAAAAAATAATAGAAAAAGCAGAGGAAAAATGGTATAAAGTGACCTCACCAAAACAGCCATCCTTTCCAAGAGATATATCAATACATACGTGGGAGAAACACTTTAAAGAAGTACTGCAGGCCAAAGAAACACGCCCAGAAACCATACGAAGAAAAGAAGAAGTGGAGAAATCCTGCCTCTTCACCAGAGAGGAAGTAAGACGACACATTGCAAGTTCGAAAAACAGAAAAGCCTGCGGACCTGACGAAATTGCCTTCGAACACCTCAAAGAAACAGAGCAAGCTCTCGCAGACACCTGGACAGAGCTTTTCAACGAATGCCTAAGGCAAGGCAGCATTCCGGACAAGTGGAGAATAGCAACGCTGAAGGTGCTGTACAAAGCCAAAGGAGACACGAAGGACCCAAACTCATACAGGGGAATAGGCCTAGAGTGCACAACACTAAAAATAATGACCAGCATACTCACAGAGAGATTAAGAGCGATGACAGCCCACGTCATACCGGAACAACAGTTCGGGTTCGTAAAAGGGAAATCGACGACACAAGCAATTAAATGTCTACAAGAGAGCATCGAAATAGCCTTAGAACAACCGAGAGGAAAACTACATGCCATCTTCATAGACTACAAGAAGGCTTTCGACCTCTTAAACAGGCAGCTGATAATAAGAAGAATAGAAGAAGCAGCAGGGAGAAATCAAGTAACTAGATTAATTGAGAACATCCTCTCCAGAAACCAAGTGCAGATAGACGATGGAGTTTCCAAAACAGAGCAAATAGATCAAACAAACGGCGTACTCCAAGGTGACCCGTTGAGTCCCCTACTCTTCATAATAGCAACAGCAAAAATACCCACAGAGATAGAAACAGAAAACGTCCAAATCTTGGCATACGCTGATGACATGGTGATTACATCCCAAGACATTGAAAAAGCTCAAACAGCGTTCGACAAACTCGTAGCATGGGCCGAAAAGAACGACCTAGAAATAAATGAGAAGAAAACAGTAAAAATGACCTTCAGGAAAGGAGGAAGACTCGCAGCGAATGACTGCATTCGGTATAAGGGAGACCCACTGCAAAATGTAAACCAGTTCAAATATCTGGGGATCACACTGCAGAGCCGAGGTGACACCTTCGATAAGCACATCAAAGAACGCGCCTTAGCGGCCAGAATAGCAACGAACAGCATTAAAAGCCTGAGTAAACTATCCCTGGAGACAGCAATGACCATCTTCCGCTTACAAATAGCACCAATCATGACCTATGGAATAGAAGTGATTTGGAAGAACCTAAATAAGGCAAACCTAGAGGAAATAGAGAAAGTCAAAGCACACTTTTTAAAGACAGCGCTAAGCGTATCAAAATACACGCCTTCACGCCTAACATACATACTGACAAAGGTACCATTCTTCATTGAAGAGCTCCACCTGGACCTTCTCGTGCCGGCAACAGATGCCTACAAAGAACTGCTGTGGGAACTCAACGAGAAGAGAGAACAGATATGGCCTGAGTTCTACGCAACGGACGCGATGATCTACAGGGAATGGACAGCAGCCAGATACGACCTCAGACACACCGTGACGAGAGTCGCAGTCCATGGTTTCCACCACAGGATATGCGCAACAGTGAAGCGCCATAACCCAGAAGAAAAGTGCAAGTGCAAACTATGTGGGTCGCACTGCGACCGATATCACCTGTTACAGTGTAAAAACATAGGAACATCGATAACAGACTTTTGTAAGACATGAAAACAGTTCTTTCTACATGGCCATTGGCTGCAATTATACCTATTATTATTATTATTTTCAAACCTTAGAATATTTCCCGTTCTCCTTTTATTTCACTCCGTGCCTTTTAATTTAATTTGTACTTAAACAAATCATGATATTAAAAAATACAAACGGAAAAGAAACTAAATTTCATGTCCTCTACCTATGTACTGTGTGAGAGTTAAACTAATACTTATCGTTATAAAGTAATGAACCAAATATACAGGGTGCCCATAAAGTAACTATCCATTTTGCGGAAAACGGACAAGTGGATTATTTTTGTTACAGGTACAATGAATATACGTCATAATGTGTACAATGAACGAAAGAATCGCACTTGTTCAATATCGGTTAAATGGCAAAACCTATGATGAAGTCCAGAGGCTGATTCACAAGGACACCCCTATGTGGAACAGGTTCTATAGCTGATGAGGGCCGCTCTGGACGACCACCGGTCAGCCCACAATCTGTACAGAGTGTGAGGGAAGTTATCGAGCATCCACAAAGCCAGAGAATGGAAACTATGCGGCACGAGCAGCCATTTGTTGGATGCTGTAGACGAGGACAACCTCATGAATCATGTTCTCTTCAGTGACGAAGCGACATATCATGTCTCCGACGTAGTGAACAGACACAATTGCCGAATCTGGGCAGTCTTTGTGAAACAGCCTCTGGACTTTATCATAGGGTTTGTCATTATACGATATTGAACAAGAGCGATTCTTTCGTTTATTATAAACATTATGACGTATCTTCACATACCTCTAACAATAATAATCCACAAGTACGTTTTCCGCAAAATGGATAGTTACTTTATGGGCATCATATATATACATACATACAGGGAATCCATTTTCAGTGGAAATCTTTTTACAGCGTTGCAGCGGCTCTCACTTTTCCCGCTAATGTGCCTGCACCGGCGCGGCGGGGAGCGTGTTGATTTACTACCGGAAAATGAAGAAGTTAGAATCTATAAAATACAAATAACTAATTTAGATTATTATAAAAATAAGAATACACATAGAGGCTTATTGCTACTCCAAGCCCGACAGGTCTAGTAGGCCCTTGGCCTACCATCCGGACACTGGCCTCACATCCATATGTGTTAATCACAGAGATAGACTATATAAGGATATGTTTATCTAATTACAAACGTAACATGCTTGAGTTGGGATTTGAACCCGAGTCTCTAAACTCTGTACATTTAGCGCTCTAACCAACTGAGCTACTCAAGAATTCCAACACAAACATACATTTTTCTTATATATGTAGTATTCTGAATTCACACAAGAGGTAGTGGGAATTCGTTCCAACACCATCTAGTGGCCAACATAACAATTAAGCAATTTTTAAAGAGAATATTTACTTTATAGCAGTAACGCTTGTATATTTAAATGTTATAACTATATTTTTGGCATTTGGCAATGAAGGCAAATATGATATGAAAAGAAAAATGAATGCTTGAGTCGGGATTTGAACCCGAGTCTCTAAACTCTGTACATTTAGCGCTCTAACCAACTGAGCTACTCAAGAATTCCAACACAAACATACATTTTTCTTATATATGTAGTATTCTGAATTCACACAAGAGGTAGTGGGAATTCGTTCCAACACCATCTAGTGGCCAACATAACAATTAAGCAATTTTTAAAGAGAATATTTACTTTATAGCAGTAACGCTTGTATATTCAGATGTTATAACTATATTTTTGACATTTGACAATGAAGGCAAATATGATATGAAAAGAAAAATGAATGCTTGATTCGGGATATAGGCCTATATATATATATATACAAACACATCCCTTCTTCTTTGTTTGTCTCTCACTCCAACCCGTCAATGTTCTATCCATGTCGAGGCATAATGGAAGTAAGTGTGAGTTTTCTTTATTATTTACTAGCTAATACCCGGCGTGCGCTGCTACGCCTAAATAAATGAAAATTAATGTGTTTTTTGTTTATTTGAATTAGTAAAAGGAAAAATAATTATAAATTTATATTTTCTAGATACCCCGTGCTGATAATCTAGAGTTGTTCGGGAATCTACTCATCCCGATCATCTTGGCATACATGAGCTGAAACACAAAATACGTTATTGTGAGTTAAACGTAAAAGAATAACCGATATGTGCTCCTATGCTTCCACAAGAATCTAAGTATTTGTCTCGACAATCTTGGCATCTATAAAAGACAAAAATGGCAACTGTGAGTTATCCGTAAGAGTCAATACTAATAAAATGCATATCAAATTCCGTTGAAGTGAATTAATTTTATATACACCATTTTAACAAATTTGAGGACGACGGAACCTGCCAACAGGTACATTTTAATATCTAATTATTATCTTATACCAGTAACAGATGAACATATGTTGTTGCGGACGTTTTGTAGAGTTTTTTGCGATATTCAATTCTGTGTACATTAATTTTTTGCATTTGTTATGGTTTAGGCAGCGTAAGCCATTTAAGCGTCCAAAGACCTACATTTTCAAGTTTTTGACTACAAAGTGCGGTTTTTAAGGGCGTAGGAGTTGAATATCACAGCTCTTTTATAGTCTGTGATCATCGCGGGAATCTCCTAAACATCTGTCAAAAAAAAAACGCATCACAATCTGATCAACGGTATGACCGCGCATAAAGTACGAACAAACAAGCAAACAGACTAACAAACAAACAAACATTCATTTTTATATATTAGATATATATCCATCCATAGTAATTCTGCCCGAAGGCAGTTCCTTCACTGCAATCACAGCATTTTCATGCTATGCTTGCAGCTTTATAAGGGAATTATAGGTGTGGTAGCATCCCGTTGCTTTCCACACCGCTCAAGGATGATGATGATGATGAGTTTATTGATATATTCAATTCTGTGTAAATTAATTTTGTGTATTAGTTGTGGTTTAGGAAGAGTAAGCCATTTATGCGTCAAAAAATTAGTTTTTCAAGTTTTTCACAACGAAGGACGATATTTAAGGGTGAAGGAGTTGAGTATCACAACAATTTTAAAGCCTATATTCATCACCGGAATCTCCTGAACATTTTGCAAATGCCCAATCACAATCGGATCAACGGTATGGCCGCGCATAGAGTACAAACGAACAAACGAACAAACAAACAAATAAACAAACAAACAAACAAACATTAATTTTTATATATTAGATATAGAAGTACTTTATTTTTCTATATAGGGGGCCTAACTTTTGAATAAAACCAATTTTTTAAAAAGAATTATTTTTACAAAAAAACTATTATCTAAGTAAAATTAATTTACTCAGCAAACAATGAATGATTTTGTTTTTTTAAATTTATGTTCAAATATTAAAAAGGATTTTAAAATAGAAACTTTTTTTCATATTTATTACTTACTATAGATCGCACAGCGGCCGACATTCTAGTACATTTTTTAAAAGTTTATGCACAAATACATCAATTATGCATATTAATTATCGATTTATTTCTGAATACAAATGATAGCAAAATGTATACTACTACTACTACCACTACTACTACTACTACTATTACCTCATCTAATATATAAAAATGAATGCTTGTTTTTTTCGTACTTTATGCGCGTCCATACTGTTATTCCGATTGTGTTAGTGTTCTTTTTGCAAACTATTCAGGAAATTCCCGGGATAAATATAGGGCTATAAGAGAGTTGAAAAGTCAGCGACAGCATATGTTTTTGTCTATTAAGGATTAATCACAATATCTATCCATTTTTGTCTTTTATTGATGCAAAAGAAAATTAGGATGCGTAGATTTATGGACAACGCTGAGTAATCAGCACAGGGTATCTAAAAATAATAAGACCATACATTTATATTTATGTTTCCTTTTACTTATTGAAATAAATGCAAAAAAAAAACACATTATTATCTGCTTAGGTGTAGCAGCGCACGCCGGGTATTAGCTAATATATATATTTCTTACCATGTCATATTAAGCTTACATTACCCAATGCCAAAATTTAATTATATATATATATATGCATTGATTTAATAAAGATAATATATATATATATATATACTACAGCTACGAAAATTTAACTTTTTTATTAATAATATAAATTTCGTAACAAAGCAATGTTGACGCAATAAACAACTTACGTTGCGGAGCAACACCACTGAATGTAATATTGAAAAAGTCAATTTTAAATTTGAATTTAATGGAATTTAATTATTTCCAAGATTAAATATATTTATAACCGTACATTTGTGGAACAAAGAATGCGCAACTCTTCCTTTAACGGGTAAATACTAAATGCATTTGGAAATACCATACTTATCATAGATAAACTGTTTGAAAATATATTACGTGTTGTACTGTTCACATTTGAAGCTAACTCTTTACACATTGTAACAAATTTAAATATAAAATTTGATATGTTCTCTTTTATATATTTTCAGATAAGAATATGTTATTCTAATTACAAACGTATCATTGAAATAAATATATTCCTGCTTGTAGTTTATATATATATACATACACATCCCTTCTTCTTTGTTTGCCTCTCGCTCTCCGACCCGCCAATGTTCTATCTATGTCGAGGCATAATGGAAGTAGGTGTGAGTATTTTTCTATTATTTTGTAGCTAATACCCGGCGTGAGCGGCTACGCCTAAATACATTAAAATTAAAAAGATTTTTATGTTTAGTTGAACAACTAAGGAGAAAGAATCATTATAAATTTATATTTTTTAGATACCCGTAGTGATTATCCACCGTTGAACGGGAATCTACTCATCCCGATCTTCTTGGCATAAATGAGCTGAAAGACAAAATTCGGTATTGTGAGTTATCCGTAAAAGAATACACATGTCCTACTAATGCTTGCAAAATAATCAACGTACTTGTGTCGATGTTTTTGGCATCAATTAAACACAAAAATGGCTATGAGAGTTATTCGTAAGTTAATAATAATAAAATGATTATCAAATTCCCTTGAGGTGAATTAATTTTAATATACCATTTTAACAAAGATGAGGATGACGGCACCTGCCAACAGGTACATTTTAATTTTTAACTATTATCTTATATCCCTAAAAGATGAACATATGCTGTGGCGGACATTTTTGTAGAGGTTTTTGAGATATGCATTTCTGTGTACATTAATTTTGAGTATTTGTTATGGTTTAGGCAGCGGTAGTCATTTAAACGTCCAAAGAGTTACATTTTCACGTTTTTCACTACAACGGGCGATTTTAAGGATGTAGGAGTTGAGTATCACAACTCTCTTATAGCCTATGTTCATCACGGGCATCTTCTAAACATTTTGCAAAAAAACTCCATCACAATTGGATCAATTGGCCCCGCACGAAGTTTGAACAAACAAACAAACAAACAAACAAACAAACAAACATTCATTTTTAAATATTATATATATATATTTTTTTTTTCAAAGAAACGTTATCTAAGAAAAACTAATTTACTAAGCAAGTACAAACAATGAAATATTTTTTTAAAATTCATATTTGAATATTGGAAAGTATTTTAGAATCGAACCCTTTTCATATTTATTATTTACTAGAGATCGCACAGCGGCTGCAATTCTAGCATTTTCATTTTTTTGACTTTTGTAAAAACACGTTATTCATGGACATTAATAAATTATCGATTTATTTAAAAAAATACGAACGATAGGAAAATAAATACCACTACTACGACATAATATATATATAAATGAATGTTTGCTTGTTCGTACTTAATGCGCGGCCATAACGTTGATCCGATTGTGATGAGCACTTTTTTGCAAATGTTCAGGAGATTCCTAGGATAAACATAGGCTATAAGAGAGTTGAGATACTCAAATCCTGCACCCTTAACAAAACACCCTTTGTAGTAAAAAACGTGAAAAGTCCATTTTTTTACCCTTAAATGGCTTACGCTGCCTAAACCATAACAATTACACAAAATTACTACTGCACACAGAAATGATTATCTCAAAAACCTCTACAGAATAGTCCGCGACAGCATATGTTTTTATCTCTTAAGGATAACTCAAAATATCTACACATTTTTGTCTTTTATTGATGCCAAGTAAATCGGGATGTGTAGATTTCCAGGCAACGTCGTGTAATCAGCACGGGGTATCAAAAAAGAATGATATAAATTTATATTTATTTTTCCTTTTACTTATTCAACTAAATGCAAAAGAAATATAGTATCATCTATTTAGGTGTTGCAGCGCAGCGGGGTATTAGCTAATACATATTTCTTATCATGTCATATTAAGCGTACATTGCCCATCGTCAAAAATTTAATTATAACATATATATATATATATATATATATATATGTGTGTGTGTGTGTGTACATTAATTTAATAAGTAACATATATATAAATATATATAATAACGCAACGCAACATTTTACGTTTTTATTTAAAATATAAATTTCGTAACAAAGCAATAACAAATATTTTGACGTAATAAATAACTTACGTTGCGGAGCAACGCCACTGAACGAGAAATTGAAAAAGTAAGTTTTCAATTCTAACTTAATAAAATGTGAATAATCCAAAGGTCAAATCTATTTATAACCGTAAATTTGTGGAATGAACAATGCGCAACTCTTCGTTTATCAGGTAAATACTAAATACATTTAGAAATACCATATTTATCATGTTCACCGCTGTGGTCTCGAGGTAGCGTGCTGCCTTGTCACGCAGCGGGCCCGGGTTCGATCCCCGGTCGGGGCAGTTTTTCTGGGTGAGGTTTTTATCGGGGTTTTTCCTCACCTTTAGACAAATGTCAGGGAATCTTTAAGGCCCTAACGGTCCCCGAAATCATATGGCCATCATCTTTATCAACATCATCCTTATCATTATTATCATCATCATCATCCTTCACCGGTGTGGAAAGCAACGGGAAGCTACCATACCTACAAAATTCCCTAGTAAAGCTGCAAGCATAGCATGAAAATGCTATGATTGCAGTGAAGGACCTGCCTTTGGGCAGAATTGCTATCGATGGATATTTATCATAGATTAAATATTGAAAATCTGTTACGTGTTGTACGGTTTACATTTGAAAGCTAACTGCTTACATATTATAACAAATTTAAATATATAATTTAAAATGTTTTTTTATATATTTTTAGATAAGGATATGTTTATCTAATTACATACGTAACATTGAAATACATTTATTCCTGCTTGTTATTATAGTGATATAGTGGAAACGTTTCTTTTTAACGTATCATATTGGTCACTTTGAAAATGAATATTGAAGCTCAGAAGATGCTGCGGATTTGGCTAGTTGATCAGCACGTTCATATCCCACAGTTCCCTGGTGCCCACGTATTCAGGATAGGCACAGGTGTTTTGTGTAATTTTTTATGTTATTTCTAATTTTTACTGAGTTTATATATTGAAATTAAATTTATCTGCGAGTCACTAAAAATTCGTGCACTACATTTTTGTTGAAGACACCACTGCACTGCTTCTTTTATGTCATATAGTTCCGCTTGGAAAACAGAACAGGTAGGAGAGAGTTTGAATAGTTTGAAGAAAACTTCACTGTCTTCACATTAAACTATATAAGCACATTCAACTTGTACTTGCTCTTATCCTGCAGTATATCTTGTTCCGTCCGTGTAAATGGTGTAGGCATGGGTGTTTCCACAGGTTTTGCACATATAGAGTCTTATTGTGTGGCAGGATGTCCAGCAGCAATGAAAGATAGTTGAAATATCTTTGCGCGATTCCTTTTAATATCGTTTAAGCCAGCTGAATAAAGTGTAATTAGATGTAGAGAAGGAATACCAGCAATGACAAGGTTGCATCAGTGATAATTGTACGTAATGCAAATCCTAACTGAATTTGATATAATACCTTCTTAATATAATTTTTGCAGAAAACATCTTCATATGCAGCAGCACAATATAATAACAATGGTTCAACATCACCATTATATATAATTTTTAGTATCTCTGGATTTAATATCTAAGTTGGCCTATTAATTTTATATACACCATTTTAACAAAGTTGAGGACGACGGTACTTGCCAACAGGTACATTTTAATTTTTAACTGTTATCCTATATCCGTAAGAGATAAATATATGCTGTCGAGGACTTTGTTTACACCGTTTTCAGATATTAAATTCTGTTTACTTTAATTTTGTGTATTTGTTATGGTTTAGGCAGCTAAGCCATTTAAGTGTCCAAAGAGTTACATTTTTCACGTTTTTCACTAAAATGGGAGATTTTTAAGGGTGTAGGATTTGAGTCCCTCCATGGTATCTTTACCTTGTCGTGGTGGAGTGGCTTGCGTGCTTAAATGATCCTGAGAGCTATGCCGGCGGTAGCATTGCTGCCGATAGGGTTAACCATGCCGGACTGGTCGAAGGTGATAAGCCAGACGAAAAAAGTACCTTGGGCGAAAGAGTGACGATCTTTCACCGTAAAAATACAACCGTCAAGAAATGCGGACATGGGTTCATCTGGGGTAAAATTTTACGGAGGTCAAATAGTCCCCCATTCGGTTCTCCGGGCGGGGTCTACTTCAGGGAACCCATGCCAAAGGCTCAAACACAGGGACATGTTCCTAGGAACATGGAATGTTAGGACTTTATACAATAGCGGGGCACTACAGATATTAACGCAGGAATTGGATAAATCGCCCTTGGATATAGTCGCTTTACAGGAAGTTAGGTGGCCAGGAGAAGGTAGTCAGGAATCAGGAAACTTTGCATTATACTATGGGGGTGCAGAAATACCTGCATTTGGAACGGGTTTTTTAGTCAGAAGAAGGATCCTATCCGCTATCCGAGATATTAAATTTGTTAGTGATAGGATATCATACATAATTCTAAAGGGTAAACGACATGATTTTATAATTGTAAATGTACATGCCCCCACAGAAGATAAAGATGAAAAGATCAAGGATGAGTTCTATGAAGAATTAGAATGCTTATTTGATACCCTTTCACGATATCATATGAAAATTGTCTTAGGAGATTTTAATGCAAAAGTGGGGCGGGAAGATATATTCAAACCAACAATAGGCAAATTCAGTCTTCATGAAGATAGTAACGACAACGGGGTTAGATTAGTCACATTTGCCACATCAAAGAATCTCATTCTTAAGAGCACAACATTTCAGCATAAGGATATTCATAAATACACCTCGACGTCCCCAGATGGAGAAACTCGGAACCAGATAGATCATGTATTAGTGGATAAACGCTGGCACAGTAGCATCATTGATGTTAGATCAGTTAGAGGAACAGACTGCAATTCGGATCATCATCTGGTCAGAGTGAAAATCAGACAACGGCTATCGCTTACGAGAGGAACGAACGCTAAAGATGATTCTGTAAAATATGAATTAAAAAACTTGAAAAATGATGAAATGCGGCAAGAATACCAAATCAAAATAGCTAATAGATTTGAAGTACTGGAATCTTCAGATGACAATATGGCAATCGAAGAAGAAACTGATATAAATATAGAATGGGAGGCTATAAGAGATACAATTAAATTGTCAGCATCAGAAAGCATTGGTTGTTTAAAAAAGAAGCAAAAGAAGAAATGGTTTGATGAGGAATGTGCCGACATTGTAAATAAAAGAAAGCTAGCAAAAATGAAATGGTTACACGAGCCAAATGAGGTAAATTTAGAGCAATTGGGTAGTGTTAGACGTGAAACCACCAAGTTACTAAAGAGTAAAAAGAGGGAATATTTGAGAGAGAAGATTAATGATCTTGAAATGAATGCAAAAAATAGCAACATTAGAGACTTATATCAGGGAATTAGTATAGAGAAGAAGGGGTTTCAGGCTAGAACAAACATAATTCGGAATGAAAATGGTGATATGATTGCAGATTCTAGGAGTATATTAAATAGATGGAAAGGTTACTTTAATCAGCTATTAAATATACATACAGAACAGGACATTGAGGAGGATAAGTTACAGACAGCAGAAATGCTAGTCGCAGAGCCAAGTAATTTTAATCTATTTCTAATTATTTTTGATGAGGCTATGAAATCTAATTAATAAACTAGGATTAGATACCCTATTATTTATGAATTAAAAAAATTATGGGCAGATTTATTCTGGTATTTATTCTTGTTCTTTAGGTTATACTCGTGAATATGTCTTATTATTTTTACACATTAGAGGTTGAAATGGCGATTGAAAAGTTGAAGATGTATAAAGCATCAGGTTCAGATGAGATCCCAGCAGAACTGATAAAATCAGGGGGAGAAAAATTGATGGACAAGATACGCTGGTTGCTAAGTATGATTTGGGAAAAAGAAGCTCTTCCAGATGAATGGAAAGAATCAATTATCTTGCCAATTTATGAGAAAGGAGATAAAACTGATTGCAACAACTACAGGGACATCTCATTACTTTCAACTTCGTACAAAATTCTAACAAATATATTAGTAAGCAGACTTACTCCCTATATTGATGACATTCTAGGAGATCATCAATGTGCATTTAGAAGAAACAGGTCTACAACAGATCAGATTTTCAGTATAAGACAGATTTTAGAGAAGAAATGGGAATATAATGGTACTGTACATCAACTATATGTAGACTTCAAAAAAGCATACGATTCAATTAAGAGGGAGAAGTTATATAGTATCCTGCTGGATTTCGGAATTCCTAAAAAGTTGGTGAGACTTATACGAATGTGTCTAAATGGCTCAAAGAGTAGGGTGCGTGTAGACAAACAGTTTTCAGACACTTTTGAAATCCAGAATGGGTTTAAGCAAGGAGATGCACTATGTCCTCTACTATTTAATTTTGTACTAGAGTATGCCATTAAATCTTTAGAGAATGAGGAAGGCTTACAACTGAATGGTATTAATAAGCTGTTAGTTTATGCTGATGATGTAGTACTACTGGCCGATAGCGAAGAGATACTAAAGGCCAACACGCACACTATTGAGTAACACTAAGAAATTAGGACTGGAAGTAAATATCAGTAAAACTAAATATATGGTCACACGTAGAAATTCATTATATAATGGAACTGGACAGCTAAAGACAAATGAGGGAAATTTTCAGGAAGTGGCTGAATTCAAATACCTAGGAACAATAATCACAAATAGGAATGAGATGCACAAAGAAATTAAACATAGGCTCAATTCTGGAAATGCTTGCTATTATGCATTGCAGAGACTTTTGATGTCCCAACTCCTTTCAAAAAACGTTAAGCTGAAAATATATAAAACTATTATTCTACCAGTTATATTATATGGGTGCGAAACATGGACTCTTACTTTAAGGGAGGAAAGGAGATTACGAGTATTTGAGAATAAAGTTCTTAGGAAAATTTTTGGACCAAAGAGAGATGAACAGACAGGTGAATGGAGAAGACTACATAACAATGAACTACATGGTCTTTATGGGAAGCCAGATATAATAAGAAGAGTTAAGTCTCGTGGACTGCGATGGGCAGGACATGTTGCACGTATGGGGAATGAAAGACGTGCATGGAAGCTTCTTGTAGGAAAGCCAGAGGGAAAACGCCCAGTTGGTAGGCCAAGAATGAGGTGGGAGAACAACATTAACTATGATTTGAGGGAAGTAGATTATACAGGGAATGATTGGAAAGCATTAGCTCAGGATAGGGATGTATGGAGAGCTTATGTCCGCGCGGCCATGAACCTTCGGGTTCGATAGTGCCAGTGAGTAAGTAAGTAAGTAAGTAAGTAAGTAGGATTTGAGTATCAAAACTATTTTATAGCCTATGTTCATCCCGGGAATCTCCTGAACATTTTGTTAAAAACCACATCACAATCGGATCAACGGAAAAACCCGCGCATAAAGTACAAACAAACAAACAAACAAACAAACCAACAAAACATACATAATTTTTATATATTAGGTATACATATAATTTAAAAGTACTTTTTTCTATATAAATATTAAATAAAATCAAATTTTAAATAGCATTCTTTTTTACAAAAAACGTTATCTAAGTAAAATTAATTTACTCAGCAAGTATAAAAAGTGAATGATCTTGTTTTTTATTTATATTTGAATATTAAAAAGGGTTTTAAAAGAGATACTTTTTCATATTATTACTTACTGGAGGTCGCACAGCGGCTGAAATTCTAGCACATTTTTTTGTTTTTACGTTTTGGCACAAATACGTTATTTATGGATATTATTTCGATTTATTTAAAAAATATGAACGATAGGAGAAATATGTAAAGAAATTCGGGATGCGTCGATTTCCGGGAAACGCCGGGTAATCAGCACGGGGTATCTAATAATAATAATAATAATAATAATAATAATAATAATAATAATAGTAATAATGATACAAATTTATATCCATTTTTCTTTAAACTTATTCAACTAAATGCAAAAAAAAAAAAATCATCAATTTAGGTGTAGCAGCGCAGGACGGGGTTTAGCTAATACATATTTCTTATCATCTCATATTAAGCTTACATTACCCATCGTCATATATTTAATTATGATATATATATATATATATATATATGTGTGTGTGTGTGTGTTCACTGTTTTAATAAATAACATATATCTTATATATAAAAATTAATGTTGTTTGTTTGTATGTTTGTTTGTTCGTACTTTATGCGCGGCCATACCGTTGATCCGATTGTGATGTGGTTTTTGCAAAACGTTCAGGAGATTCCCGGGATGAACATAGGCTATAAAGAGTTGTGATACTCAACTCCTACACCCTTAAAAATCGCTCTTTGTAGTGGGAAACAAGTAGCTCTTTGGACGTTTAAATGGCTTACGCTGCCTAAGCCATATGAAATACACAAAATTAATGTACACAGAATTGAATATATCAAAAAGCTCTACAAAAAAGTCCGCGACAGCATATCTTTTTCTCTTACGGATAACTCACAAGAACCATTTTTGTCTTTCATTGATACCAAGAGTCCCTTATCTCTTACGGATAACTCACAATAACAATTTTTGTCTTTCATCGATGCCAAGAGTCTTGCGCCGTAGCCGAGTAGTTAAGGCAAGAAGTCTTGGCGCAGAACTACGTGACTTACGCTGGTTCGAGTCTCTACGGGGGAAGACATTTTCTCATGGAATGTCGGCCAGTATGGGGCCGGTGCACAGTGGGCCAGAAATTAAATCTAGCTGAAAAGAAAAACTGTTTTGAATGACTCTCATCAATTTATCTTTTTTTTTCACTCTAATATAATTGTTATATGACGGTGCTTAACTTGCCTGCAAAGGAGGGTACAATTCTAATGTTCATGACTATGTGACGTCATCATTCACACTTCTTGAGCCACAACAGAAGGCTGTAAGAGATTTTCTTGCGAACTTATTTAATTATATCTAATTACGTCCTAATTGTTGAATTTTATGGTAAAAAGGTAACATATTTTTATCGTCAACCCATGACATGAGAATTGAACGATCGGGCAGGACAACGTCTACCGGGTACGCTAGTAATTTATACAATATTTATTAAAGAACCTTAGCTATGTTGTACATCTGAAATCCATAATAAAGTCAATAATATTGCACGGTCGTCGACTCTTCTATATATAATTCCGCTACGCAACATGTAACATTTTTATTAAAAATATAAATTTCGTAACAAAGCAAAAACAAAAATGTTGATGTAATAAATAACTCACGTTGGGGAGCAACGCCACCGTATATGAAATTGAAAAAGTAAGTATTTAACTTGAATTTAATAAAATATGAATATTCCACATATTAAATCTGTTTTTAACCGGACATTTGTGGAATAAACAATGCGAAACACTTCCTTCATCAGTTAAATTCTAAATACATTTAGAAATACCATATTTATCAAAGATTAAATGTTTGAAAATATATTACGTGTTGTACTGTTTACATTTGGAAGCTAACTACTTACACATCACAACAAATTTAAAAAATATAATTTGAAATGTTCTCTTTCATATATTTTTATGATAAGAATATGTTATTCTAATTACAAACCTAATATTAAAATAAAATATATTCCTGCTTGTTATATATATATATATATATACTAGCTGGCCCGGCGAACGTCGTATCGCCTTTAAATATTTTTACGTTAATTTTTCCGATGTTTTAATAGTTATCTGCAATTCGGGGCGGAAACAAATCCAACAAATCAGAGATCATAAAAATCGGTCCAGCCGTTCTTGAGTTATAAATAGTGTAACTAATCCGACTTTGTTATATATATATATATAGAAGTCCCGGCCACACGTTGCTGTGGCTAAGGTATACGTTAAATTATGTTGTAGTAAACTAAGTGAGAAATCTAAATCAGAAAGTTTTCGTTTTACCAATTTTGTTTAGTTCTGGTACGTTAACTACACCCGGTATAAATATGGGCGGTGGTTTATGTGGAAATGGTTTTGTTCACTGAAATGAATTTATGTTGTCTGCATTCTGAGTATCATCCCTGAGTGTATCATAAGGATTATATACATTTATTGATGGAATATTTTGAGGAGGCTTGCAGATTTCATTATACTTTCGTTTTTTTCTACGAACTTGTTGGCAGTTTGGTTTCTCATTATCATCAAGAAGTCTATGTATAGTAATATCATTTTGTGATTTATTATAGTAATCTTGTTTTTCATATAATTGAGGCATGGAGATTGTTTCTGTAATATTAGGCATATTATTATAACTAAAAGACTTACTTACAATTCTGTTATTCCGTTCCTTAGGACCTTCATATGTTTTTAAATTGGCATTCTTCTTAAATGTAAGATTTATGTCACATAGGTCTATACCAATTTGCTGATATTCACTTGATATCTTACGATTCATGGTCTCTAGAACTGATTCGCCATATTGTTCAATGTCCCTTCTCGGTCCTGTTAAATTTAAATTAAGTTGCTGTCATTCAGCTAGATTACTTAAAACTAATACTTACACACGACATTAATATTATTATCGATATATTGAAAATAAAATAAACACAAACACACTTCAATTATTAAATAATCAATATTTGTAATTCAATTGAAATTCACGGTTGCAACAAAAAGCATAGCCACCTGGTTAAATAATAAACCAATTACCCTACACCGTCATCTGTTAGAATCGTATGGAACTCATAGATAATTATAACTCTTTGTTAAATAATAAATAAATAATTTGCAATAAAAAATAATGCGACTATACACTTAATTATAAACAACCATAGGTCTCAAATTGAATCAAACAACACACAGTGTGCAAAATTTTATTAAAATCGGTTCAGTAGTTTAGGATTCCATCGCGGACAAACAACGTGACACGTAATTTATATATATATATATATATATATATATATATATATATATATATATACACACATCCCTTCTTCTTTGTTTGGCTTTCACTACGACTCGTGAATGTTCTAACCATGTCGAGGCATTATATAAGTAGGTGCGAGTATTTTTTATTATTTACTAGCTAATAAACGGCGTGCGCTGCTACGCTTAGAAAATGAAAATGAATGTGCTTTTTATGTTTTGTTGAATAAGATAAAGGTAAAAGAATTATAAATTTATATTTTTTAGATACCCCGTGCTGATTATCCGACGTTGCTTGGGAAACTACTCATCCCGATCTTCTTGCATAAATGAGCTCAAAGACAAAATTCACTATTGTGAGTTATCCGTAAAAGAATACCCTCCATGTGCTACTAAGCTTGCACAAGAATCTACGTACTTGTCTCGATCTTCTTGGTATTTATGAAAAACAGAAAAGGCTATTGTGAGTTATCCGTAAGAGTAAATGGTAATAAAATGCATATCAATTTCCATTGGGGTGAATTAATTTTATATGTACACCATATTAACAATGTTGAGGACGACGGCACCTGCCAACAGGTTAATTTTAATTTTGAACTATTATCTTATATCCGTAAGAGATAAACATATGCTGTCCCTGACGTTTTTGTTGAGCTTCTTGAGATATTCAATTCTCTGAACATTTGTTATGGTTTGGGCAGCATAAGCCATTTAAGAGTCCAAAGAGCTACATTTCTCACGTTTTTCACTACAAAGGATGATTTATAAGGGAGTAGGAGTTGAGTATCACAACTCTTTTATGGCCTATGTTCATACCGGAAATCCCCTTAACATTTTGCAATAAACCCCAACACAAACTGATCAACGGTATGGCCGCGCATAAAGTACGAAGAAATAAGCAAACAAACCAACAAATAAATAAACGAACATTCATATATATATATATATATATATATAATATTGAAGTATGTTTTTTCCATATAACATTTGAATAAAATACATTTTTTTAAAAAGGTTTCTTTTTTTACAAAAATTGTTATCTAAGTAAAATTAAATTACTTATCAAGCACAAACAATGAATGATTTTGTTATATTTTTTTAAATTTAAATTTTGATAGTAAAATGGATTTGAAAATAGAAACGTTTTTCATATTTATTATTTACCAGATGTCGCAGAGCGGCCGAAATTCTAGCACATTTTATTTTTAAGTTTTATCACAAATACGTAATTTATGCACATTACTTTTCGATTTATTTAAGTAATACGAAGGTTAGGAAAATGTATACTACTACTACTAACTACAACTAATACTTCATTTAATATATGAAAATGGATGTTTGTTTGATCGTACATTATGCGCGGCCATATCGTTGACCCAATTGTGATGGTAACCAGTACATAAAATTACTACTGTAGACGGAATTCAGTGTCTCAAGAAACTCAACAGAAAAGTCCGCGACAGCATATATTTTTATCTTTTAAGGATAACTCATATTACCTAAATATTTTTGCCTTTAATTGATGCCAAAAATATCGGGAAGCACAGAATTCCGGGCAACGCAGGTTAATCAGCACGGAGTATCTAAAAATAATAAGAATGTAAATATATATATATTTTCCCTTTTACTTATTCTACTAAATGCAAAAAAAAACACATAATTTATTTAGGTGTGAAAGCGCACGCCGGGTATTAGCTAATATCTATTTCTTATCATGTCATATTAAGCTTACATTGCCTACGTCAAAAAATTAATTATAGCAAAAAAACACACACACACACACACACGCACACATATATATATATATATATATATATATATATATATATATATATATATATACGTTGGGCGCCAGTTTTTACAAAGAGACCTAAAACAAGTTTAGGGAAAATAATCTTATATACTCAATCTAAGATTTAAAGAGAGATCGGGACTTACTTGGTTCAGGTTAGGGGGCATGGAAATTTTTAAAAATTAGCGACGATCACGATATGAGAATATGTCCAATGTGCGGGAGCTTTGAAGACGAGATTAGGAAAATGTAACGATTTGGAATAATGCAGGCGTCAGTTATTGCCGGAAAGATTTCTAAATTCAAATCGTGAAAGATTGGCATGCTACCAGTTATTGGTAAGCCCAGAAAATCGGATAAACGTGGGTAGATTTCTGGACATAACGCGGAAATTAAGGTCCACACTCATTCATGAATAAATAAATATGTTAACAAATTGCAATACCATTACTTCCGTAACGCGAATTTCTCTCCACATTGTTCTAGTTTCAAATATTAACTAGACATTTCATTAAATCTAGATAATATAATTACAGGCCAGTAATTTGAGATAAAAGTGTAATATAGAGAAACATAACGAGTTTGGACTTTAATTAATCAGAATTTTATTAGAAATCCAATAATCATATTACTGAATCGATTTTATTAATTATATAAAAGTTGATTTCCTTTTATTAAAAATTACTTAGAAAACGCTTTTGGTTAAATTTGGGTTATACCAATATAGTTGAAGCCAGAAAGTCTAGAAGTCATAGGGGATGACAAAGGTAGACCCAGATACCTGAATACAATAGATACCAAACCTTTGTTAATATATATTTATTAAACACAATGTGTACACTAATATTATATACATGGTTTACAATTTTGCTATTAATTCGTGAATTGTTTTGGTTCTGTTTTCGCACTTCACTAAGTGATACTTTGGGCACGGTTTGCTACAGAGTTTACAGATGCAGGACTCCTCAGGTTCATGGTAACTTTGTTTATGACATATTTTGCCATGGAAGTCGTGAGCGGCGAAGCGTGTGTATAAGTGACGAAGTCGAAAATTTGGTCCTTTCCATTCGTCTGTGTTTAACACTTCCGTTTCCGTGATTTCGTTCGGAATCTCTCTGGCTTTTCTCTGTCTCTCCTCGATTGCTGTTTTGTATGCCTGCGTTTCTGGTAGATCGAAGTGTTTTCGGATGTCTTCTATGAAGTAAGACTCCTTTGCTATTATGTAGGCATAGCTATGTCTTGTGAATTTTGAAATTGAAAGAGCCCGTTTTAGGAATCTCGCTTTTATGCTTTCAAGTTTCATGAAATTTTTGGCTGTGAGATATGTCCATATTAGCTGGATTCCATAAGTGGCAACCGGCATAACTTTGATGTTGAATAATGCTATTGCCGTTGGTAGGGATAGGTTTCGTAACTTTGGAATGTCATAAATGGCTTTTGTGGCAGCTGTAGCACGCTCTTGTATATGCATCGAGAATACTGTTCCGGTGGTCTGTAATGTTATTCCTAGGTATTTGAAGCTGCTAACGAATTCTAGAGTTGACCCGTCGCATGTGAGGTGATCTCTCTTGGATAGTCTTCCTCCTCTCCTAAATTTCATAGCTTTGGTCTTTGAGCTATTTATTACCATTGCATTTTCTAGTGCCCATTTCCTGATCTTCTCCATGGCTGCTTGTAGGTCTTCTAGGCTCCTGGAGAGGATAGCCATGTCATCTGCGTACATAAGGAGTTTGACGTTCCTTGTGTCTATCACCTGACCGATGTCCGCCGTCATGACGTTAAAGAGTATCGGGCTCAGCGGATCTCCTTGTAGTACCCCTCTTGTCTGGATGATATTTTTCGACGTAGTTATGCCGTCGTGTATAGCCACAGAGTTTGCGGTTAGCACAGACGCGATTATTTGTAGTTCATTGCTAGTCCTACCTAGTACGCTTTCTAGATTTTGAACGAGTATATTCCTGTTGATGCTATCGAAGGCTTTAGCGTAATCTATGAAGATTGCGTACAGAGGGGTGGTGGGTTGCGCCAAGGTCGTTGTTATTTCTTTTATAATTTCATGTACAGCGTGTAGCGTTGATCTGCCCGGGGTGAAGCCATATTGATTCATTGGTATGATAGCACGTAATCTTGGTTCAATTCGCCTCAGTAGAAGTCTACTGAAAAGTTTAAACATGACGTTTTCCAGGGCTATTCCCCTATATGAATTTGGATCGTCCTTTCGTCCTTTGCCTTTGTAAAGCACAGTTATCAGTGTGCTCCTCCACTGTTTTGGGATTGAATTATTCTTGAAACATTCTCTGAAAAGGCACGCTAGCGGTTCCGCCAGGTCTCGGACTGTGTCTTTCAGGTGTTCAGCATATATTCCATCTGGGCCGGTCGCTTTGTTGTTCTTTCCGTTCATGATTAGTTGAGTGACTTCTTCTGTTGTAATGGGGGTCGAGGTTTGATTGCGTTCCGCATGTAGTGAGAAGGAGTTGGACATTTTGTTCCTTTCTCCCAGGAGGTTGCTGAAGTGCAATTACCATCGCTCCATGTTTACGAGGGGGCTCGATCTGTTCTTCTTCGAGGACCTTAGGATTTTGTAAGGTTTCATTTCCGCCTCAGCAATTAGTTCCTGTTCTACGAGGAGGTCGTATGTTAATTTCTTTTCCTTTAGTAGGCATTTGTATTTCCCACGCTCTACGGCGTACTCTGTCAGTGCATCACCTCCGTGTTCCCTAGCAGCATGGAGGAGTTGTAGTGTCCTTTGCCTCATTACGTAACAATCTTCGTCGAACCATGGCTTCGCGGTGCGTTTCGATCTGGGCAGTTCTCTGGTGGAGTGTGTGATTATGTCATTCAGAGCAGCAGTTGCCTCGTCTAAGTTCCCCTGCCTCATCATGTCCACTATTTTTGGTAGCTCTGCTTTGTTTGTTTCCCATCTTTCTTCGTCTATGTATCTTGAAATTGACGGTTTGAAATATGTGCCTAATGGTTCTTGTGTCCCTGCACTGGCATGGAATTTTGTTATAACAGGGAGGTGTTTCCTAATTGTGACATTTTCCACATTCACCTCAGCGTCACCTCGACCGTTCGTGAAGACCAGGTCGATTGTGCTCCTCCCGTTTGGTGCCACATATGTATAATCCTTTTCCTGGTTTAACAGGATTAGCCCGTAGTCCAAAAGAAAGTCGGTAACCGCTTGTGTTTTTGTGTCCCATTTGTCTATTCTACAGTTAAGATCGCCTACCAGGAAAGTAGGTTTGCTATCTTCTGTGTTTTCTAGTGTCCTTCCTAATTCATCGATGATGACCTCGGGTTCGGTGTTAGGAGTGAAGTATGCGCCAACGATGTTCGCTCTTCTAGTGACTATCGTAAGAGTGCTGTCTGTACAATCGTTTACTCTGAGGGGTTGCAGGTGGGGTTTTATGTAGCAGCTTAGACCCCCTGAAGGTCGTCCTCTTTCTCCTTTCTTAGCTGGGGAATGGATTCTGTAGAAACTAGTTATGTTTATGTCTTCTGTGCTGAGTGTTTCTGTGAAGAATAAAATGTCATTATCTTGGAGTGTACATAGGGGGGTCATGTCAATAACAAACCTTTGTTAATGAAAATGTGTCAGGACGTCTATTTGAAAAGAGATTAAAATATCAGTCAAAATAATATTTATGAGTGACAAGGGAAACATCACTATGTCAGGATAAGTTTCAAATATTAATTTAGATATTTATCAGTTAAAATATAACTACGAACTACACATAAAATTTAATTTAATTTTAAACTCAAAGGCCCAACTAGAAGCAACTTGGCAACATTGTAGACAAGTGGCTCGAAAAGCCACACCTTTTTTATAAATCTGTAATATATGTGCTCATATATTTAAACCAATAAGAAAAAAAATGTATCCCTTCTGCTGTAGCGATCTGACGATCGGAAGAATACTGAGGTTTTCAATATATACACCAAATTGAGACGCGTGCAGTAAGAGAAGTCTCCCAACTAGCTAAGGGAGAACATAAAAAAAAGTTTAATTGTAATCGCGAGAAGCCTCCCAGATATCTAAGGGGAAAACATAGATTAAATTACATTGCGGATATTTATCCATAACTTTATATTATTATTTTAATAATAACAATCTTCAGTATTCTAATGCAAAATCAGATTGCTAACAAAACGTATAATCAAATGTTTTTCATTGTATCGAAAAGAAGTATAGTGAATACGATTTAAATAAATCGAGTGATTTATAAACTACAATTATTGAAAATACTATTGCTGCCCGTACAGTTCCTGCGTTATTCCCTGAGATAAGTTTCGTGATCGCTCACCGAACCCAACCTGACAAGACCGCGAGCATGAAATTCTCACATTCCGAGGATTCCTTATAATAAATCCTTGTATTAAACCCACATCCTGTGATAACCACCATCACTTCATCCAACCCGATTCTGCCCCACTTATTAATAATTCTAATTTACAAATTTAATGCATAATGTAATTGTATTGTTACCTAATTGTAATATTATTATATTTTCTTTTTTGTTTTAAGTATTTTATTACGTAACATCAACTTATTGTAACGGACTGTCAACAGCACATACGGCGTATTGCCCGTGCGATCCATGTTTGTAAATAACATTGTATGTATCTTAATTTATTTATAAAATACAAACGACAGGAAAATGTATACTACTACTACTATTACTACTACTACTACTACTACTACGTCATCGAATATGTATAAATGAATGTTTGTTTATTCGTACTTTATGCGCGGCCATACAGTTTATCCGATAGTGATTTTTTTCCCAAAACGTTCAGGAGATTCCCGGGATGAACATAAGGCTATAATAGAGTTGGGATACTCAACCCCTGCACCCTTACAAAACTCCCTATGTAGTGAAAAGCGTGAAAACTCAATTTGTTTACCCTTAAATGGCTTACGCTACCTAAATATACCACAATAAATACAAAAAATTACTACTGTACACAGAATTGAATATCTCAAAAAAACTCTACAGAAAAATCCGTGACACCATATGTTTTTATCTTTTTAAGGAACTTATTGAACTCTACTTATAAATTGTATGCAAAAATAATAAATAATATATTGAAGAAGATATCTGACACACTCTTAGAAGAAGAAAAAGCAGGGTTCAGGAAAGGAAGATCCTGCAGTGATAATGTGTTTATTATAAAGAGACTAATTGAAAAGAGAAGAGAATTTAACCTGCCAACATACTTGTTGTTCATTGATTTTGAAAAGGCCTTTGACAGAGTAAATGGATCTATACTATGGGAAATAATGAAGGATCGAGGATATCCACACCATCTAATAAAATCAGTCCCAGGCTAATATGAAGAAACTAAAGTTGTGATAAAAACTGATGGAAAAGGATCAGAAGAAATTTTAATAAATCAAGGAGTTAGAAAAGGGTGTAGTCTATCGCCCACTCTTTTTAATATATATATACTTACTTACTCTTACTCACTGGCACTATCGAACCCGTAGGTTCATGGCCGCACGGACATAAGCTCTCCATACATCCCTATCCTGAGCTAATGCTTTCCAATCATTCCCTGTATAATCTACTTCCCTCAAATCATAGTTAATGTTGTTCTCCCACCTCATCCTTGGTCTACCAACTGGGCGTTTTCCTTCTGGCTTTCCTACAAGAAGTTTCCATGCACGTCTTTCATTCCCCATACGCGCAACATGTCCTGCCCATCGCAGTCTACGGGTCTTAACTGTTCTTATTATATCTGGCTTCCTATAAAGACCATGTAGTTCATTGTTATGTAGTCTTCTCCATTCACCTGTCTGTTCATCTCTCTTTGGTCCAAAAATTTTCCTAAGAACTTTATTCTCAAATACTCGTAATCTCCTTTCCTCCCTTAAAGTAAGAGTCCATGTTTCGCACCCATATAATATAACTGGTAGAATAATAGTTTTATATATTTTCAGCTTAACGTTTTTTGAAAGGAGTTGGGACATCAAAAGTCTCTGCAATGCATAATAGCATGCATTTCCAGAATTGAGCCTATGTTTAATTTCTTTGTGCATCTCATTCCTATTTGTGATTATTGTTCCTAGGTATTTGAATTCAGCCAATTCCTCAAAATTTCCCTCATTTGTCATTAGCTGTCCATTTCCATTATATAATGTATTTCTACGTGAGACCATATATTTAGTTTTACTGATATTTACTTCCAGTCCTAATTTCTTAGTGTTACTCAATAGTGTGTGCGTGTTGGCCTTTAGTATCTCCTCGCTATCGGCCAGTAGTACTACATCATCAGCATAAACTAACAGCTTATTAATACCATTCAGTTGTAAGCCTTCCTCATTCTCTAAAGATTTAATGGCATGCTCTAGTACAAAATTAAATAGTAGAGGAGATAGTGCATCTCCTTGCTTCAACCCATTCTGGATTTCAAAAGTGTCTGAAAACTGTTTGCCTACACGCACCCTACTCGTTGAGCCATTTAGACACATTCGTATAAGTCTAACTAACTTTTTAGGAATTCCGAACTCCAGCAGGATACTATATAACTTCTCCCTCTTAATTGAATCATATGCTTTTTGGAAGTCTACGTATAGTTGATGTACAGTACCATTATATTCCCATTTCTTTTCTAAAATCTGTCTTATACTAAAAATCTGATCTGTTGTAGACCTGTTTCTTCTAAATGCACATTGATGATCTCCTAGAATGTCATCAATATAGGGAGTAAGTCTGCTGACTAATATATTTGTTAGAATTTTGTACGAAGTTGAAAGTAATGAGATGCCCCTGTAGTTGTTGCAATCAGTTTTATCTCCTTTCTTATAAATTGGTACGATAATTGATTCCTTCCATTCATCTGGAAGAGCTTCTTTTTCCCAAATCATACTAAGCAAACAGCGTATCTTGTCCATCAATTTTTCTCCCCCTGATTTTATCAGTTCTGCTGGGATCTCATCTGAACCTGATGCTTTATACATCTTCAATTTTTCAATTGCCATTTCAACCTCTAATGCACTTGGCTCTGCGACTAGCATTTCTGCAGTCTGTAACTTATCCTCCTCAATATCCTGTTCTGTATGTACATTTAATAGCTGATTAAAATAACTTTTCCATCTATTTAATATACTCTTGGAATCTGCAATCATATCCCCATTTTCATTCCGAATTATGTTTGTTCTAATGATCTTGAAATGAATGCAAAAAATAGGAACATTAGAGAATTATATCAGGGAATTAGTATAGAGAAGAAAGGGTTTTAATATATATATATCGACGACATTATGAAACAATGGAAAATTATAATGGACAATGGCCTTAGATTGAACAATAACTCAAGTATTAATAACTTACTTTTCTACGATGATTTAGTCTTACTACACCAAGATGAAGATATGTTACAATTGGCTGCTTACAAACTAAATGCAATATGTAGCGATTATAATTTTAAAATTTCAATAAGTGAAACAAAAGTAATTGCATTTTGTGGAAGAAATACTCTGCGTGCAAAAATAGTAATTAGAGACGAAATTATTGAACAAGTATCCCACTTTAAATATTTAGGATGTGACATCAGCTATGGGTATGATAAAGATATTGAACACAAAACACATCAGTTTCAAGCTATTTGTGGTACAATAAATAGAACATTGAATAATAAAGCCCATAAACAAACAAAATTAAAATTTTATAACACAGTGGCTGTCCCTGTCCTTTTGTATGGGAGTGAATCTTGAATTATCACTACCAAACGAGAAAGTAAAATCCAAGCAGCCGAAATGAAATTTTTAAGAAGAGTAAAAGGCAGCACTAGAATGGATCAGATAAGAACGAGGATATCCGTGAAGAACTGCAGATCTACTCCATAAAAGAAAATATATTTAACAAGAAGATACAGTGGAAAGAACATGTAGAAAGAATGGAAGAAAGTAGATTACCAAATAAAATCTTCCATTATTTTCCAAGAGGAAGAAGAGATGTCGGACGTCCTCGGAAGAGATGGTCTTAGATCTACTAGTGAAGACGGAACAGGCAACTCTTGCCTAAATCAGGAAGTGAAGAAGAAGAAGAAGAAGGATTACTCACAGTATCTATCTATTTTTATCTTTTATTGTTGCCAAGAAAATCGGGATGCGTAGATTTCCGAGCAACGCCAGGTAATCAGCACGGGGTATCTAAAAATAATATGGATATAAGTTTATATTTATTTTTCCTTATACTTATTCAACTAAATGCAAAACAAAAACACATTATCATCTATTTAGGTGTAGCAGCGCCCGAATGGGTTTAGTTAATATATATATATATATAAAGAGTCTTCATATGACAGCATGATCCACTGAGTTTTCTGCAGTTCTACATGCTTCTTTGGTTTAGCAATATTAAAACATCTCTATCATTTTTGTGTGTTGATATTCCTGACAAAGATTTTATAATGTTCATTTACTGAAGTATTAAGTTATTTTTCTATTTTCGTTTCCTTAAAATAGAATTTTGAGTTGTTGTGACACTAAATTGTTCTATTTGGTTGTTATTTGCATTTCAATGATCTCTGTTAATTATACTTCAGCAAGTTGTGGTTCCTCTTGGCACTGACTAACACTAACAAGTTTTGATTATTATTTACAGTTATTTGATATTGTTCCTATTAGCACTTACTTAACCCTTAAATTGGCGTTATTCAAATTTTCGGACCGCAAAGAAAACAAAATCATATAAAAGTGAGATATTATTGTATTTTTAACGTAATTTGACACAATCTTAGGTAATTTATAATAATTTGTTTTTTTACTGTTTAATAAACAATAACAAAAAAATGAAATCACTGTTTCTTATAAGGTACATTGTGAAGTTAAGGGTTAAATTAGTGTATTCTTCATTACTATTCCTAACAAAATATGGTTCCTATTTACATTTGAGTTGACTAATCCTATCAAGCTATGATCTATATTTACACGCTAAGATAATATTCTATCCATTACTAATCTAAGAAGATATAGTTCCTATTTACACTTAAGTTACTGAGTAATTGTAACATTTCATGAGTAATTTACAATTAATTAAATATTCTACTGCCCTTACTAGTTCTAACAAATTATCTGGTTCCTATTTACACTTATAGTAATTTATAAGTCATTAAATATTCTACTGTCCTTACTAGTTCTAACAAATTATCTGGTTCCTATTTACACTTATAGCACTGACTAATCCCAACAAGTCATGATCAATAATTACACATCCTTAAAATAATGTTCTTATCCTAATGATTGGCACTTATTAACTAGTTCTATCAATTTATGATTTACAGTTATTTAAAATATACTGTGCAAGTATGTTCCATTCTATTTTTTTAAGTCTATGCTATATGAAATTTGGTGAATTGTTTAGTATACTTAATACCTAATTTACTTTTGTCTATGGGCCACCTTTCACTACCTCTATTTACAATATTTATAAGAGTTTGTCTTTCGTTTTTAAATTCTATACAGTTATATATGACATGGTCCACTGTCTGCTCACTAACACCGCATGCACACATTGCACTGTCCTTTATCCTGAATCGCTGGAAGTAGGCGTTTATATTCCCGTGTCCGGTACCCAGCGTTTTGAAAATGGGAGATATCTGGATTCTTGTCTGTAGACTGTCGCTGACTTTCGGATAGAACGATTTCATCAAATTCCCATTGGTAGTTGATTGCCATTCCCTTTCCCATCTTTCTTTACTAATGGTTGCCAGCTGTTTCTTCACAGCACTTACTGGAATCCTGTCATAACTCGTTTGTAGACCGCCGTCGCACGCTGCTTACTTCGCTAGGCGATCCGCTATCTCAATGCCGTAGATTCCAGCATGTGCCTTAACCCAGCTGAATTCCACTGTCCAGTTGTCGCCTTCTAGAGATTTCAGCTTATTCCTAATTTCTTCAATTAAATTGTTGTGATTATTTTCGTTCCTTAGGGAATGTAATTTGATCTTGCTGTCAGTGTAGATTGCCACATTACATTCGTCAATCGGCATTTTGCTGGTGTTAAGTCCTTTTAACGTGTCTAATGCTTTTATGATGAAAAGTTGCTCAGCCTGGTTATTTGAACATTCTTCGTACAACTTAAATTTCAGCTTGTTTGTTAATACATATTTTCTGAATGTGGCTATTTTCGATCCAAATCCATCATTGCTTCTGCTTCCATCTGTGTATATTTCGTAAGTTTATTCTTTGTTTTCTCTTGTGTCCTGGATTACTATGAATTTTGCCGGGTGTGCCCAGTTTTTGTAACTAACTGTCTGATCAACATTAAGAGTTTCGTATTTGCAACTTCCTCTTATTTGGTGAGTAGCCGAAATATCTTGTATTTTTAGATGTATAGGTGTTAATCCCGTCAGAATGCAGAGAGCTTCGTAGGACGCAGTGCGATATGCCTTTGCCATTCGTATGCTGATCAATCTCTGTACCTGTTTAAACTTTCGGATATTATATTTATTGTCCAGTGCACTTATCCATACTGGTGCCGCGTACGATAACAGTGGCAGAATTGCACCGTTATAAATTGTACACAGGGCTTTGTCACTTAAACCCCAGCTTATTTGTGCTATCTTCGAGAGGGCAGTAATAAGCTTTTTGCATTTCTCTGCTACATATTCGATATGCTGGTTGAATGTAAATCTCTTGTCGATTATTATGCCAAGATATTTAATCTGGTCGATCTGTTCTAACTGCTTATTATTTAAAAATATATGTATTTGTTTGTTTTACCTTCGTTTTCTTCTTGTTATTAGAATCGTTTTTGATTTGCATTAATTGAATCTGGATTTATTGTTGTGCGCCCAGGATGTAATCTTTCTCATTTCAATTTCATCTCAGCTTCGAGAACTGATTTTCCCTTTGTTATTACTATCAGGTCGTCTGCAAATGCCATTACTTTAGAATGTTCGGTGTAATCTAATCCAAGTATGGAGTTGTACTGGATGTTCCAGAACCCCGGACCGCAGCAAGATCCTTGTGGGCAGCCTTTCGTTACATTTTTGACTACTTTATCATTGTTTACTGCTAATGTAGCTGTTCTTTGGTTAAAATAATTGTTTGCTAGCTTATACAAGTTCCTATAGGGCACTGGAATTCCCTCAGAGCTTTCATGATCCTCGGCCACCAGGCCGAGTCAAAAGCTCCTTGGACATCCAAGCTTACTAGTACCAAATACCTGTTTTCTTTAGATGTTCCTCGATGTATTTTTTAGTGCCATCGCTGCATCCACCGTGCTAGTTTGAGGAGTGAAACCGAACTGTTTGTCTGACATTAGGTCTTTTGAGTTGACATGATGTATAATTCTGTTTATTAACACCTTCTCCAGTACTTTTCCTCCTGTGTTTAGGAGGCTTATTGGACGGACTTTCGTAACCACCTGGTAATATTATTTTCCTGGTTTTATGATAGGAATTAATCTTGCTTTCTTCCACTGTTGGGGAAATTACCTCTCCTGAGGCAGTTATTGTATATCGCCGTTACAAAGTTTGGTAGAATATTCATAACTTGAAGTAAGATTCTACTCGTAAATCCGTCTTCTCCTGGGGATTTAGTGGGTCCATATTTTATAAAATGTGTGCTATTTCTTGTTGGGTAAATTCGATATCATCTTCAGTTTCCAGGGGACATTTATTATCTTCTCTGAGTTGCTTATGTTAGTTGTTGTCCGCTGTTTCGTCATAGTTTGGTGCAAAATGATCTATCATGTTGCAGTGTTTCTTGCAGGTCGGATGTATGAGAGCCGTCTGCTTTCTTTAGAGTGGTTAAACGTGTTGTGTTTCTGGCTTTTCCAGACACAATGCGGTAGACTGCGTTCCAGGGTTGTTTGACGGAGTCAAACTACAGTAGTTTTTCCAAGACATAATTTTCTCCTTTGTTATACTTCTTTCATATTTTCTTTTGGCTTCTCGATATTGATGCTTTTGTTGCTCTCTTAGCTCTTCGTTGTTTCTAGTTCTCTGATATCTCCTTCTTGTAGCATTCACTCTTTTCGCATTATGGTTAATTCTTCTGTCCACCATGGGAGAGATTTAATCCGGTGTATGTTTTGCGCACTGTTTGATATTCTGAAGTGCCTAATGCATGCCGCTGTGATGATATCTTCGAACTCCCTGACTTGTTTTGTGTGTCCGGTCCTTCCCTAGCTATGCTTATCCAATTCTTTAACAGTGTTCGTTATCGTTTTGTGTAGTAATCTTTCTGAGAGCATTCTGAAGTTCTCAAGTCTATTTTCTTTTACTATACATTTTTATTCCTTGAAAATTGTTGGAAGTGTTCGCGTTATTTTTAGATATGTTGATGTAATAAATGAGTGATCACACTTCCACTCGCTCACCATGGATATAACCGGTCATCAGTTATGGTGAGGTCGTTATTGCTCTTTCCTGTTGCACTCTCAAAAGTTGTATATTCACTGCATTCATTCATAACATACAGCCGTTTTGAACTCAGATATTGTTCTACTTTTCTGAATTGTGTTGGTGATAGTATCGTGCCACATTTTTGACCTAGAATTACTATCCACGCCTACTATTATTCCATCCTCCTTCCTCGTAACTTCTAGTATATGGTCCAGCTTAATTAAATCATCATTAGTATCTGCTCTGATATCCATATACATACTAACTACATTCAATTTTAATTTATTGTATAAAACTTACACAACTACAGCATCTTCGTCAGATATTTGGTTTATTAGTACAGCATCAATTTGTGTATTTGCTACGACTACGGCTGCCCGATCCTATTTTTCCCTTTAGGAAAGGTCCTATATTTCCTGGAAATTCTAGCCACTTAGTTCTGGATAACATATGGTTCCTGAATGAAGACTATATCAATAATGTGTAATTCTATCATATGCATGAGATTACTAGTAGCCGCCTTGGAATGTTTTAAATTTATTTGAAGGCATCTAATGTGTGTTTTCCCTCTGAGGTTAAAGGTTTGAGTGGCATTGCAACTGTTGATTCTGTCATTTTAATATACGGTTTTTTGCTTGCATTTCTTTTTCATTGGTAGCATGCAAGGGCAGTTTTTGTCGAGGGATGAGTGACATTCGTTTACTTGTTATCTGTTGTATTTGTTATAAGTCACACAATTTATGCATTTATATTCGTTTGATCTTGCAGCACAGTCTGCCAGTTTAAGATTACCCGCACAAAGTGGACTAGTATCGCTGCTGATACATTCTTGGGCTCTATGATTAAATCTGGAACATTTGTAACATTTTATAACTTTTAGTTAATGTGTATTCTCTTGGTAATAAAAAATGAAAAATGTTTGTAGGTTTAATTAATTTGCCGCTAGATAAATCTTCCTCTACCGGTTTAAATAGTCCTCATAGGAAAAAATGACATTTGGGAATAATATTTGTATTGGTGTCCCCTGCAACCTCCCAGAGTTTGTCGGTTTAAATAATTTTCACTCTGTATATAAATGAATATTTGTTTGTTTGTTGGTTTCTGTGTTTGCTTGTTCGTACTTTATGCGCGGCCATACCGTTGATCCGATTGTGATGGGGTTTTTAGGAAAATGTTCAGGAGATTCCTGGGATGTACACATAGCGACAAAAAGAATGGACCTACTCTTGATTTCGAATATTTCAAGTATTAACGCGCGATTAACACGAGTAAACTAATTTCACAGTAGTGCTACAATACGTTTTCCTTGTTCCCTTGAAGATAATTCTTTCTAAAGGTATCAAGGTAGCGAAAGTGTAGCTCAAAGCTTAGTAGCTTGATTCGCATACGAGAGGTCGCAGTTTCAATTCCCGGTGAGGTTAATTTTTTAAATTTTTAAAGTGCTTTCTATTTTATTCTCTATATTCATTCTTAAAGAAAAAAACGTACTGACTATTTGGAAGTATTAATACTTTTATTATTAATATTATTATTTACCTATTTATAAACAGGTTCACACTGTAATAAAATATATTTCTATGTCCAAAGCTTTTTAAGTTTTTATCTTCTTTCTCCATTCTTCTCTATCTTCTCATTCCAATTCTTCCAGACCTAGCTCCCTCATATCTCTTCTTACATCATCTATCCATTTAAATCTGATCCACCTCTCTTTCCTTTTTCAGGTGAAATCCATTCCAAAGCTTGTCTGGGTAATGTTTTCTCTGGCATCCTACGTAAATGACAATACCATTCCAGTTGTCTGTATCTGATTAAATCTAATATAGAATTTTGGACTTTCATTTGTTGTGTGATGTTTGTATTTCTCATTTTTTTCCAATTTAGAATGTCTAGTTGGGCGTCTGTAAGAATCCATTTCGGTAGACCTAAGCATTAAACTCAAATTTTTATTCAGATGCCAAGTTTCTGCACCGAATGTTAGCGTGCTTGGAATTATCGATTTATACATTTCTAATTTGGTATGTATTCTTATGTTGTTATCCCACAAAACTCCGTTTAACAAAGTTATTACCGATCTGCCTTTTTGAATTCTATATTTTATGTCATTTTCTTGGGGACATTTTTAGTTAATTTTGACCCCAGGTAATTATATACTTCACATCAATTGATACATCCCATTATTATTATTATTATTTTAATAATTATATTATTAATATTAATATTATTATCAATATTGATATTATTATTTTGTTATTGTCCACCATTTATTAGCTATTATTATGATGGACATGATATCTCTCTCTCTCACTGGCACTATCGAACCCGAAGGTTCATGGTCGCGCGGACATAAGCTCTCCATACATCCCTATCCTGAGCTAATGCTTTCCAATCATTCCCTGTATAATCTACTTCCCTCAAATCATAGTTAATGTTGTACTCCCACCTCATTCTTGGTCTACCAACTGGGCGTTTTCCCTCTGGCTTTCCTACAAGAAGCTTCCATGCACGTCTTTCATTCCCCATACGCGCAACATGTCCTGCCCATCGCAGTCTACGAGACTTAACTGTTCTTATTATATCTGGCTTCCTATAAAGACCATGTAGTTCATCGTTATGTAGTCTTCTTCCCCATTCACCTGTCTGTTCATCTCTCTTTGGTCCAAAAATTTTCCTAAGAACTTTATTCTCAAATACTCGTAATCTCCTTTCCTCCCTTAAAGTAAGAGTCCATGTTTCGCACCCATATAATATAACTGGTAGAATAATAGTTTTATATATTTTCAGCTTAACGTTTTTGAAAGGAGTTGGGACATCAAAAGTCTCTGCAATGCATAATAGCATGCATTTCCAGAATTGAGCCTATGTTTAATTTATTTTTGCATCTCATTCCTATTTGTGATTATTGTTCCTAGGTATCTGAATTCAGCCACTTCCTCAAAATTTCCCTCATTTGTCATTAGCTGTCCATTTCCATTATATACTGAATTTCTACGTGTGACCATATATTTAGTTTTACTGATATTTACTTCCAGTCCTAATTTCTTAGTGTTACTCAATAGTGTGTGCGTGTTGGCCTTTAGTATCTCCTCGCTATCGGCCAGTAGTACAACATCATCATCATAAACTAACAGCTTATTAATACCATTCAGTTGTAAGCCTTCCTCATTCTCTAAAGATTTAATGGCATGCCCTAGTACAAAATTAAATAGTAGAGAAGATAGTGCATCTCCTTGCTTCAACCCATTCTGGATTTCAAAAGTGTCTGAAAACTGTTTGCCTACACGCACCCTACTCTTTGAGCCATTTAGACACATTCGTATAAGTCTAACTAACTTTTTAGGAATTCCGAACTCCAGCAGGATACTATATAACTTCTCCCTCTTAATTGAATCATATGCTTTTTTGAAGTCTACATATAGTTGATGTACAGTACCATTATATTCCCATTTCTTCTCTAAAATCTGTCTTAAACTGAAAATCTGATCTGTTGTACACCTGTTTCTTCTAAATGCACATTGATGATCTCCTAGAATGTCATCAATATAGGGAGTAAGTCTGCTTACTAATATATTTGTTAGAATTTTGTACGAAGTTGAAAGTAATGAGATGCCCCTGTAGTTGTTGCAATCAGTTTTATCTCCTTTCTTATAAATTGGCAAGATAATTGATTCCTTCCATTCATCTGGAAGAGCTTCTTTTTCCCAAATCATACTAAGCAACCAGCGTATCTTGTCCATCAATTTTTCTCCCCCTGATTTTATCAGTTCTGCTGGGATCTCATCTGAACCTGATGCTTTATACATCTTCAATTTTTCAATCGCCATTTCAACCTCTAATGCACTTGGCTCTGCGACTAGCATTTCTGCTGTCTGTAACTTATCCTCCTCACTGTCCTGCTCTGTATGTACATTTAATAGCTGATTAAAGTAACCTTTCCATCTATTTAATATACTCCTAGAATCTGCAATAATATCCCCATTTTCATTCCGAATTATGTTTGTTCTAGCCTGAAACCCTTTCTTCTCTATACTAATTCCCTGATATAATTCTCTAATGTTCCTATTTTTTGCATTCATTTCAAGATCATTAATCTTCTCTCTCAAATATTCCCTCTTTTTACTCTTTAGTGACTTGGTGGTTTCCCGTCTAATACTACCCAATTCTCTAAATTTACCTCATTTGGCTCGTGTAACCATTTCATTTTTGCTAGCTTTCTTTTCTTTACAATGTCGACGCCTTCCTCATCAAACCATTTCTTGTTTTGTTTCTTTTTTAAACAACCAATGCTTTCTGATGCTGACAATTTAATTGTATCTCTTATAGCCTCCCATTCTTCATTTATATCAGTTTCTTCTTCGTTTGCCATATTGTCATCTTAAGATTCCAGTACTTCAAATCTATTAGCAATTTTGATTTGGTATTCTTGCCGCATTTCATCATTTTTCAAGTTTATTAATTCGTATTTTACAGAATCATCTTTAGCGTTTGTTCCTCTCGTAAGCGATAGCCGTTGTCTGATTTTCACTCTGACCAGATGATGATCCGAATTGCAGTCTGTCCCTCTAACTGATCTAACATCAATGATGCTACTGTGCCAGCGTTTATCCACTAATACATGATCTATCTGGTTCCAAGTTTCTCCATCTGGGGACGTCCAGGTGTATTTATGCTGAAATGTTGTGCTCTTAACAATGAGATTCTTCGATGTGGCAAATGTGACTAATCTAACCCCGTTATCGTTACTATCTTCATGATGACTGAATTTGCCTATTGTTGGTTTGAATATATCTTCCTGCCCCACTTTTGCATTAAAATCTCCTAAGACAATTTTCATATGATATCGTGAAAGGCTATCAAATAAGCATTCTAATTCTTCATAGAACTCATCCTTCATCTTTTCATCTTTATCTTCTGTGGGGGCATGTACATTTACAATTATAAAATCATGTCGTTTATCCTGTAGAATTATGTATGATATCCTATCACTAACAAACTTAATATCTCGGATAGCGGATAAGATCCTCCTTCTGACTAAAAAACCTGTTCCAAATGCAGGTCTTTCTGCACCCCCGTAGTATAACGCAAAACTTCCTGATTCCAGACTACCTTCTCCTGGCCATCTAACTTCCTGTAAAGCGACTATATCCAAGGGCGATTTATCCAATTCCCGCGTTAATATCTCTATTGTCCTGCTATTGTATAAAGTTCTAACATTCCATGTTCCTAGGAACATGTCCCTGTGTTTGAGCCTTTGGCATGAGTTCCCTGAAGTAGTCCCCGCCCGGAGAACCGAATGGGGGACTATTTGACCTCCGGAAAATTTTACCCCATATGAACCCATGTCCGCATTTCTTGACGGTTGTATTTTTACGGTGAAAGATCGTCACTCTTTCGCCCAAGGTACTTTTTTCGTCTGGCTTATCACCTTCGACCAGTCCGGCATGGGTAACCCTATCGGCAGCAATGCTACCGCCGGCATAGCTCTCAGAATCATTTAAGCACGCAAGCCACTCCACCACGACAAGGTAAAGATACCATGGAGGGGGATGGACATGACATATATAAACTAAATATTTTAATTGAAGGTTGAAACTTTTTCCTCACTAATACGTAATAAATAAATAAACACATAAATATATGAAGCTATATTATATTTTATTACATAAATTTATAGCATTACGTGGTACTGCACGCACAATTAAATTTATACCGGTAGCTAAAAAGTGTTACAGAGGCAGGAATATTACTTAATATATTGTAAAGTGAACGTAGATTATGTGGCAGGAATTAAATATTATAGGATATATTTTGCGAAAATACAAATGAATAAAAAAATTGTCGGAGGATTTAAACCCTCGCTTTCACATACATTTCATCTTGTTGTAAGTAGTTTAACCATCTACTCTATTCGATCATCTGATACTAATCGCCGTGTTTACTTTTACACTATGAACGAGAGTTGAACTTCATTGAAAATGTTGCAATTTGAGTAATATCGCATTTATCCAACACACTTAAACATCTAGAAACATGTCTCCGTCACTGTTCTTTAACAATTTAAGACCATTAAAACCAAATATAGTATTTAAAACATTTAACAGTGCGTTACCTCGTGAACCTCAGCTATGGCTTTTCGAGTATGCGCAGTGGGCCATAACAAGAATTCTGCTTTTTGAAGCGGCTCATCCTTTTTGTCGCTAAATGTAGATAGGCTATAAAAGAGTTGTGATACTCAACTCCTACACACTTAAAAATAGCACTTTGTAATAAAACGTGAAAAATGTAGCTCTTTGGACACGTAAATGACTTGCGCTGCCTAAGCCATAACAAATATACAAAATTAATGTACACAGAATTAAATATCTAAAAAATCTCTACAAAAACTTCCGCGCCAGCATATGTTTATCTCTTACGGGTATAAAATAATAGTTAAAAATTATAATGTACTTTTGGCAGGTGCCGTCGTACTGAAGTTAGTTAAAATTGTGTATATACAACTAATTAATCTCAATGGAATTTGATATGTATTTTGTTATTATTGACTCTTACCTGATAAATCACAAGAAACATTTTTGTCTTTCATTGATGTCAAGAAGATCGAGACATGTACGTAGATTCTTGTGCAAGCATAGCAGCACATAGGGGGTATTCTTTTACGGATAACTCACAATAACGAATTTTGTCTTTCAGCTCTTTTATGCCAAGAAGATCGGGATGAGTAAATTTCCGAGCAACGCCGGATAATCAGCACTGGGTATCTAAAATATATAAATTCATAATTATTTTTCCTTTCACATATTCAACTAAACATAAAAAGCATATTAAGTCTCATTTATTTAGGGGTAGCAGCGCACGCCGGGTATTAGCTAGTAAATAATAAAAAATACTCGCCCTTCCATTATGCCTCGATATAGATAGAACATTGACGGGTCGGACTAAGAGACAAATAAAGAAGAAGGGATTGTATGTATACACATATATACATTTAAATATATTGGAAGACAGAAATATACCAAATTTACTTCGGCAGAACATACAAAATATTTACAAAGACAACACCATAAAGATTAAATTAAATAACAGATTTTCTGAAGAAGGAATTATAAATCGTGGTGTGAGTCAAGGCTGCCCCCTATCCCCAACACTCTTTGCAATTTATATCAATGAAGTAATATGTTGCTGGAACAAAACATATAAATTTGGAATAAGAATATCAGAAAATAGAAAATTAAACACCCTATTGTATGCAGATGACCAAATAATAACAGCAAATTCCGAAGATAATCTACAGAAAGGCATGTACTTAACAAAATTACAGAAGAATATGGATTAAAGATATCTACAGAAAAAACAAAAATTATGGCATTTCAAGGTGTAGATCCTGTCAGAAGTAAAATTGTACTGGACAATAAAATTTTGGAGCAGGTGAATAATTTTACATATCTAGGATGCAATATCTCATATGAAGAAGAAAAGGATGTTAATGCAAAAATATCTAAATATTTAAGAATTTTAGGGTTAATAAATTCTATCTTCAAGCCACAGTTAGTCCAAAAGCATTCAAGACTGAAAGTGTATAAAACACTGGCTCTTCCAACTCTTTTGTATGGTAGCGAAGTATGGACGTTGAAACAGAAGGATATACAGAGACTTAGATCTGCTGAAATGAGATATGTTCGGAGGACTGCAGGATACACACTACTGGATCACAAAAAAATGAAGACATCTTAGAAGAATTACACATGGAATCTTTAGAAAACAAAATTTCTGATTATAAGTCAAGATGGATACAACATGTTCATCGAATGAAGATCACAGAATACCCAAACTAATGTTACGATACCAACCTGCAGGAAGAAGAAGACCAGGACGTCCACTCAAAAGACTTCTGGATGGTGTTTCTCTTGAGGCCGAAACAGGTCAACAAATGGCCTAAATTCGTGAATGTACTATGATGATGATTATATATATATATATATATATATATATAATATATTTTACAGGCAGGAATATATTTATTTCAATGTTACATTTGTAATTATAATAACACATTCTTATCTAAAAATATGTAAAACAAAACATTTCAAATTTTATACATAAATTTGTTATAATATGTAAGCACTTAGCTTTCTAATGTTAACAGTGCAACACGTAATATATTTTCAAACATTTATTCTATGATAAATATGGCATTTCTAAATGTATTAAGTATTTACCTGGTAAAGGAAGAGTTTCACATTGTTCATTCCACAAATTTACGATTATAAATAGATTTAACATGTGAAATATTTATATTTTATTACATTCAAATTACAAACATACTTCTTCAATTTCACATTCGGTGGCGTAGCTCTGCAAGGTAAGTTATTTATTACGTCAACATTTATGCAATTGCTTTGTTACGAAATTTATAATGTCGCTTAGCGGAAATATATATATGTTACGATGATCTTGAAGATTTTTGGGTTCTAGGCCGTGATCGTGAGGCTTGTGGTTCCCCAACGTTTCGCCAGAGACAGCGACTGGCATCCTCAAGTGTTGTCTTGAGACCGGAAAATCTACAAGATATCACAGCAACTCCGGCCGTGAATGTTTACGTATATATATATATATTATATATATATATATATATATATATATATATATGCTATTTATTAATTCAATGGACACCCACCCACACACACACATATATATATATATATATGTGTGTGTGTCATAATTAATTTTTTGACGTTGGGCAATGTAAGTTTAATATGACGTGATAAGAAATATATATTAGCTAATGCCCGGTGTGCGCTGCTACACCTAAATGGATGGCAATGTGTTATTTTTTCTGAATTTACTTTTATAAGTAAAAGCAAAAATAAATATAGATTTATATCATTTTTAGATAGCCCGTGTTGATTACCCGGCGTTGCCCGGAAATCTACACATCACGAATTTCTAGGCATCAATAAAAGAAAAAAATGAATAGATATTGTTAGTTATCCTTAAAAGATATAAACATATGCTGTCCCTGACTTTCCTGTACAGTTTTTCGAGATATTCAATTTTTTGTACGCTAGTAATATTTTGTATTTGTTATGGCTTAGGCAGCGTAAGCCATTTATGGATTATAAAAAGGGAGTTTTCACGTTTTTCACTACAAAGGGTGATTTTTTAAGGGTGCAGTATTCGAGTATCTCAACTCTCTTATAGCGCTATGTTCATCCCGGGATACTTCTGAACATTTTGCAAAAAAAAAACAACACAATCGGATGAACGGTATGGCCGCGCATAAAGTACGAAAAAAGAAACATTATTTTTTGTATAATAGATGACGTAGTAGTATAAATTTTCCTATCGATCGTATATTGGAAACAAATAAAGAATTAATGTGAATAAATGACGCATTTGTGACAAACATTTTTAAAAAATGTGCTAGAATTTCGGCAGCTATACGGTCTCTAGTAAATAATAAATATGAAAAATGTTTCTATTTTATGATTCTTTTTAATATTCATATATAGTATTCTCTAGTAAATAATAAATATGAAGAATGTTTCTATTTTATGATTCTTTTTAATATTCATATATACATTAAAAAAAATATTCATTGTTTATAATTGTTGAGTAAATTAATTTTACTTAGATAACGGTTTTTTTAAAAGAATGCATTTTAAAAAATTGTTTTTAAGCAAGAGTTATATAGAAAAAACATACTTCTATATTACATACACACATATATAACAATTGATGTTTGTTTGTTTGTTTGTTCGAAATTTTTGCGCGGCTATACCGTTCATCTGAATGTAATGGGGTTTGTTGAAAATGTTCATGAAATTCCCGGGATGAACTTAGGCTATAAAAGAGTTGTAATACTCAAATTCTACGCTCTTATAATCCGCCCTTTGTAGTAAAAACGTGAAAAATATAGCTATTTGGACCCTTAAATGGCTTACGCTGCCTAAACCATAACAAATACACAAAACTAATGTACTCAGTATTGATTATCTCGAAAAGCCCTACAAAAACGTACGTAACAGCATATGTTTATCTCTTACGGATATAAGATAATAGATGAACATTATAATGTACCTGTTGGCAGGTGCCGTCGTACTAAACTTTGTTATAATTGTGTATACTACTAAATAATCTCAACAGAATTTGATATGCATTTTATTATTATTGACTCTTGCGGATAAATCACAATATACATTTTTGTCTTTCATGGATGCCAAGAGGATCGAGACAAGTGCGTAGATTGTTATGCAAGCATAACAACACATGGCGGGTATTCTTTTACGGATAACTCAAAATAACGGATTTTGTCTTTCAGCTCTTTTATGCCAAGAAGTTCGGGATGAACAGATTCCCGAGCAACGCCGGATAATCAGCACAGGGTATCTAAAAATATAAAATTATAATTATTTTTCCTTTCACTCATTCAACTAAACATAAAAAGCACATTAATTTTCATTTATTTAGGGGTAGCAGCGCACGCCGGGTATTAGCTAGTAAATAATAAAAAATTGTCGCACTTCCATTATACCTTGGCATAGATATAAAATTGACGGGTCGGAGTGAGAGACAAACAAAGAAGAAGGGATGTGTATGTACATGTATATAAATTACAAGCAGGAATATATTTATTTCAACGTTACGTTTGTAATTAGAATAACATATTCGTATCTGCATATATATAAAACAGAACATTTCAAGTATTATATTTAATTTTTTTATAATGTATAAGCAGTTTGCTTTCAAATGTGAACAGTACAACGCATAATATATTTTCAAAAATTTAATCTGCGATAAATATATTATTTCTTATGTATTTATTATTTATCTTATAAAGGAAGAGTTGCGCATTCTTTATTCCACAAATTTACGGTTATATACAGATTTAATCTGTAATATATATATATTTTATTAAATTCTAATTAAAAACTTCCTTTTTCAATTTTAACCTTAGTGGCGCTGCTCCGCAACATAAGTATTTATTACGCTAATATTTATGTTATTGCTTTGTTACGAAATTTATATTTGTAATACTAACGTTAAATGTTGCGTAGCGGAAATATATATATATATATATATATATTATATATATATTCTATAATATAATATATATGTTGTGTGTGTGTGTGTGTGCTTATATTAAATCAATGCACAGACGTACATACACACACACACACACACACACTTACACACACATATACATATATATGTGTGTGTGTGTGTGTACAATTTAAAATTATCCCTCTTTGTTCTTTTAGTTTTTATAATTTCTCTACGAAATATTGCGCTTTTTCTTTTGTATTCAATTAATTATTCATTTGTTTTCCTATTAAGATAATGTAGATACGCCGTTTCCTTTTCATTTTATTAGATGTTCTACGTCCTCATTCCAAATTTTTAATGTTTTTATAATATGATTTCTTTCTCATTCCTAAAGATTCTTTTGCAGCTTGAGTTATTGTTCTTTTATTCTCATCCCATTTTTAATGTATATTTCTACGTGTAAGATTTTCTGCAATATACTGGTCTAATCTCTTTTGATATAGGTCTTTAATGGATTATTGTTGTAATAGGTGAACTTTAAATGTTTCATTATTTTCCATCTTGTACTGTAATTTCTTCCATCGGGTTGGAATAGCTATTTTAGACATCACTAAAAAAGATCAGAATTAATATCAGGCCTTCTATATACTCTAGTACCATGAACTAAATTTGAAAGTTTGTATTTACAATTACATAATCGATTATACTTCTACTTCCTCTGGCACTCCATGTATATTTGTGAATATCTAAGTGTGGAAAAAAGGTATTCGTTACTTAAAGCTATTATAGGTGACGAAGTCTATTAAAAGTTTTCCATTATTATTTATAGTTATTTCACCATGTTTACCTATGGTTTCTGGTATTGGTTTATTTTCTATGCGTGTATTGAAATCTCCCATTAAAATAAGGTAATCATTTTTGTTTTATTTATGACGGTGGACTAGTGGTTATGCTCCTTGCCTCTGGTCCCGAGGGTCGCGGGTATACGCAGTCTTAATTTTATTATTCTTTCATTTATAAATTCGTATCTATGTATTCTTTCTTTTTTCATTATTTTTTATCATTATTGCTATTCCAGCCGAGGCACGTTTATGATGAGGTATTCCATGATAAATGAATAAGTATTTTCTCAGTTCTTTAGATCCTTTTATTTTTTTTTAAGTTTGAGTAATAACTACTATATCTATATTCATCTTACTTAATTCGTCTTCTAGTTCTGGTTCTTTATATATAATGCCTCTTGCATTCCAAGTGCCAATTTTCATTAGTTCAGATATACCTAAATCTTTAGTCCTATATCTTGCTTTAGTTGTCTTCGTATGGTCAATCCGGTTGCTTTCATGAGAACATTTAGTAATGTAGATTGTCCCCTGAAGGTGTTACTGGCACATCGCAGAGTAAGACGATGGAAGGGGCTGCCTTATTAAGGTTCATCGTCATAACCTCCCATTAAATCAGCCCTAGTGGGAGGGTTGCCTCTTCCGCTCTTCTCAGACCGTTGAGGGCTTTTTCCTTGTTACCCCGGAGATGGGTACTTATTTTTCGCCCTAAGGAGAGGGTTGCCTCTTCCGCCAATTACAACATTTAAAAGCTTGTTCCATCTTGTTGTTCTTGCCGTTAAGGTCTTCGTCCGTGTCCCTGGACAAGGGCTCTCGATATACCCCGAGAGACTGGGTCCCTGAGAGGATTTAGTCACTAATATATTAGTGTTCACCCCCGCGACAAGAAAGCGGCTGTCAAGTATTAAGTTGTAAACAGTTACAGCCTAAGCCCCCTGTTTACTATGAGCCGGGCTAATAGCTTTGTATGAGTCCAAAGCTAAAAGCTCACTGAAATTAAAATTAATTTACACAGCAAGTACAAGCAAATATTGATTTTGTTTTTTTTTATTTATATCTAAATATTAAAAAAGGATTTAAAAATAGAAACTTATTTCATATTTACTATTTACTAGAGGTCGCACAGTGGCCGAAATTCTAGCACTTTCTTTTACGTTTTGTCACAAATATGTAATTTATGCACAATAATTTTCGATTTATTCAAAAAATACGAACGATAGGAAAATGTATAAGCTACTACTAGTACCACTATTTCATCCTATATATATAAATGAATGTTATTTGTTTGTTCGTACTTGTGGCAAGTCATTCACTCAGTCTCTTATTTCAGATAAATAAGTACTATTATTAAAGGTGAATAATTTATTAACCTAATCAACTTTTATAAGATTCATGATGTGTTCCGTTGAGGTTTATTCAAAATTAATATAAAATTATAGAATATTCACCTGAAAGGTCCGTCTCCTCAACTTAATTATCATTTAACTGTAGCGCTTTCGGGACTTGTCCCATCATCGGCAGGATTCAAAACTGGTGTTTCACTGAAGATCTGGTAGAGGGGGTTGCATGTATTTGGTTCGTTTTCGTTTATCAGGCTGTCGTTGTGAGCTGCTTTCATGATTTCCATCTCTTCGAGTATGTTTATCTTCGCTGGATTATTTTCTCTGTGCATTACTGTTAGGGTGTTTTCAATATTAACATGCGATGTCCTTCATGGATAACGTGTTTTGCATAGCTTGATTTACCTTCTGCGTGAATGAAGTCTCGAAAATGTTCTTTGAATCTGATGTTAAAACTCCTGTTTGTCCTTCCTATATAAAATTTGTTGCAGTCCTTACATGTCAGTTTATAAACTCCTTTGCTGTTGAAAATGTTATTTTCTTCAATGTTATTGTTTATTATGTTGTTTAATTTGTTATTGGTTCTGTATGCTATTTTTACGTTTTTATCGGCTTTCTTAGTGGCATTGGCTAATTTTGTTGTTTCTTTTCCTGTGTATGTAAGTGTTATCCATGTTTTCTTGTTGTTGTCAGATTCTTTTCTAGTTTAGTTATGTTGGTTATGTTGTTCTTCCTTTTTTGTTTTTTTACGAGCTTATCTATGAATTCTTCATTATAGCCATTGGTTTTTGCCATATACTTAATGTAGTTGAGTTCTTGGATATAATTGTCTTTGCTTAATGGGAGTTTCAACATTCTACTGACTAAGCTATTAAATGTACTAATTTTCTGTTGAAAAGGGTGTGTAGAATTTTTGTTTATGGCCAGAGCATTGTTTGTGGGTTTCCGGTAGATACCGATTTCTAGTTTATTGTTGTGTAGATTTTTGGTTATAGACAAATCTAAGTAGTTTATGCTGTTGTTAACTTCTATTTCTTCGGTGAAAGTGATTTTTTCATGCATGTTGTTTAAGTCTTGTAGTATTTCTTTTTCTTTTCTGTTTTCATTTTCATATATTACTAGTACATCATCGACATATCGTGTTATTAGTTTTATGTTGAATTTGTGTATTAATTCCTCAAAATGTTTATTTTCCAGTTCTTGTAGGAAGATTTCTGCCATTATTCCAGATGTAGGACTCCCCATCGGGATCCCGTCTTCTTGAATAAATAGTTCATTGTTAAATTGGAAGTAATTTTGCTTTATTTGTTGTTGTTATTAGTTTGTTTAAACTGATTGATATAGTTATCTTCAAGTTTACTGTCTGTTAGTTTTTGTTTTATTATGTTTGCTGTTTCGTTTATCGGGATATTAGTGTACAGGTTTTTTATGTCGAATGACGTCATTTTAGTATTCCTATTGATTTCTAAATGCTGTAGTTTGTCTGCTAGTTCAAATGAGTTCTTAATTGTGTAACGATTTTCAAGTTTGACATCATTTTTCATTTTCTGAGCGACTAATTTGGAAATTTTATAGTTAGGAGCATTCATGCAATTAACAACTGGTCTTATGGGAATGTTGTCTTTATGGACAAGGGCAACACAATAGTTATTATGGAAAAGGAAGAATACATCAATAAAACCAAGCAATTTATAAAAGAAAACAATTTCAAAAAAATAGAAAAAGATCCCACAGGAAAGTATAGCAGACAAATAAAAGAAGCACTAAAATCGTGCCCTCTAATCACCAACACAACCAATAATGAACATAACAAATACAAAAACGCCAAATGGGTAAATAATACTCCCTCACCACCAGTAATGAAAGCCCTTCCAAAAATCCATAAAGACAACATTCCCATAAGACCAGTTGTTAATTGCATGAATGCTCCTAACTATAAAATTTCCAAATTAGTCGCTCAGAAAATGAAAAATGATGTCAAACTTGAAAATCGTTACACAATTAAGAACTCATTTGAACTAGCAGACAAACTACAGCATTTAGAAATCAATAGGAATACTAAAATGACGTCATTCGACATAAAAAACCTGTACACTAATATCCCGATAAACGAAACAGCAAACATAATAAAACAAAAAAACTAACAGACAGTAAACTTGAAGATAACTATATCAATCAGTTAAACAAACTAATAACAACAACAATAAAGCAAAATTACTTCCAATTTAACAATGAACTATTTATTCAAGAAGACGGGATCCGATGGGGAGTCCTACATCTGGAATAATGGCAGAAATCTTCCTACAAGAACTGGAAAATAAAACATTTTGAGGAACTAATACACAAATTCAACATAAAACTAATAACACGATATGTCGATGATGTACTAGTAATATATGAAAATGAAAACAGAAAAGAAAAAGAAAATACTACAAGACTTAAACAACATGCATGAAAAAATCACTTTCACCGAAGAAATAGAAGTTAACAACAGCATAAACTACTTAGATTTGTCTATAACCAAAAATCTACACAACAATAAACTAGAAATCGGTATCTACCGGAAACCCACAAACAATGCTCTGGCCATAAACAAAAATTCTACACACCCTTTTCAACAGAAAATTAGTACATTTAATAGCTTAGTCAGTAGAATGTTGAAACTCCCATTAAGCAAAGACAATTATATCCAAGAACTCAACTACATTAAGTATATGGCAAAAACCAATGGCTATAATGAAGAATTCATAGATAAGCTCGTAAAAAAACAAAAAGGAAGAACAACATAACCAACATAACTAAACTAGAAAAAGAATCTGACAACAACAAGAAAACATGGATAACACTTACATACACAGGAAAAGAAACAACAAAATTAGCCAATGCACTAAAGAAAGCCGATAAAAACGTAAAAATAGCATACAGAACCAATAACAAATTAAACAACATAATAAACAATAACATTGAAGAAAATAACATTTTCAACAGCAAAGGAGTTTATAAAACTGACATGTAAGGACTGCAACAAATTTTATATAGGAAGGACAAACAGGAGTTTTAACATCAGATTCAAAGAACATTTTCGAGACTTCATTCACGCAGAAGGTAAATCAAGCTATGCAAAACACGTTATCCATGAAGGACATCGCATGTTAAATATTGAAAACACCCTAACAGTAATGCACAGAGAAAATAATCCAGCGAAGATAAACGTACTCGAAGAGATGGAAATCATGAAAGCAGCTCACAACGACAGCCTGATAAACGAAAACGAACCAAATACATGCAACCCCCTCTACCAGATCTTCAGTGAAACACCAGTTTTGAATCCTGCCGATGATGGGACAAGTCCCGAAAGCGCTACAGTTAAATGATAATTAAGTTGAGGAGACGGACCTTTCAGGTGAATATTCTATAATTTTATATTAATTTTTTATTAACCTGTAATTATTATCAGAAGTAGGGGATATTTATATTCAAATGAATTGGAATTAAATCAGGAATTCAATGGTAACAAATTTAAAATGATATAACCTACCACAAAATAATTGCATAAGCAATAAATAAAACACTAGTATCAAGCAATTAGCGCCGGTCATAGACCTTGACCTCTGCTATTGTAATGAACGAAACTAGTAAACATCATACAATGGAACCGTAAGCCCTTATACAATGGGGAAAAAGTCTGCAGTTTCCTTTGTTAAAAGGACTTACAAGAATGCACTATTATTAACTTGTTATAACAATGCTAAGCCCAAAAACTTCATAGAAAAGGCTGGGAAGTCACAAACAAGCAATTGGATTTTCCTAGGTAACTTGTGGAAAGAGTTATCCCCAAACCAATTTTAACTAGGACATATCGCTAACAGCGGGTACCTTCTTTGGCGACATAAGGTAGATGCCGACAGACGATAGCGTCCTATATTAAAGACCACTCCATTTGCTCAACCCTTGAAATATATTATGAGGCAATTAATTTAAAGGGAGGGGGGACGAGGCCACAAACGTCTAAGTTTAACACCCCCGATAACGCCCCTAAGATATAATTTACCAATCAAAATTAGTGTAACTTATAAACTTTTGTGAGACGCTAAGACTTTTGGTGGAAGGGGCTAATGCCGGCCCACTCAGAAATAATAAATAATTGTATTTAGCGAAAACCAGTGTCAGTTCGGTAGTCCGTTGCGAGTAGTAGCAACGAGCGAATGTGCCGGTGCAAGGCACATCACATTACTAGGCGAAAATTAAGTTACTAACGTGAGTGTCAGTACAGATGGCACATCGCTTGGTTGAGTGTTATAAACATTATTAGTTCTGACCCACCAACAGCCTTCGCGTCAAATCGTCGTCTAATACGACAAATGTAAACAACGAGTGAAAATAAAAGTGTATCGATCAATTACAAGACAGCACACCGGGCCTACTTACTCTTTTTTTTCCCCCAGTTGAACATCCTTTCTCACGGATTCCCGAGATATAAGTCCATTGTTCTACCGAAACCTGAACCCAAATAGTCCGGAGCTCAATCGTCCATGAACCCATATCCTTGGACATAATTAAATATACCACGACTACGAGTCTGTCGCATACTTTATGCGCGGCCATACCATTGATCCGAATGTGATGTTTTTTTCAGGAGATTCCCGGGATGAATATTTGGATATAAGAGAGTTGAGATACTCAACTCCTGCACCCTTAAAAAATATCCATTGTAGTGAAAAATGTGAAAGGTCTCTTTTTTACCTTAAATGGCTTACGCTGCCTAAACCATAAAAAATACACAAATTACAATTGTACACAGAATTGAATATCTCAAAAAAATGTATACAACAGTCCGCGACTGCATATGTTCTTATCTTTTAAGGCTAACTCACAATATCTATCCATTTTTGTCTATTATTGATGCCAAGAAAATCGGATGCAGAGATTTATTTTTCCCTTTACTTATTCAACTAAATGCAAAGAAAAGCACACTAACATCTATTTAGGTAAAGCAACGCACGCCGGATATTGGTTAATATATATTGCTTATCATGTCATATTAAGCTTACATTACGCAACGTCAAAAATTTAAGTATAACACACACAGACACATAGACACACGCACACACACACACACACACACACACACATATATATATATATATATGTGTGTGTGTGTGTGTGTGTCTGTGTCTGTGTGCATTGACTTAATAAATAACATATATATATACTTCCGCTAAGCATCATTTTACGTTTTTATTAAAATTATAAATTTCGTAACAAAGCAATAACAAAAATGTTGACGTAGTAAATAACTTACGTTACGGAGCAACGCCACTGATTGTAAAAATGAAAAAGTAACTTTTTAATCTGAACGTAATAAAATATAGATTTTCCACAGGTTAAATCGATTTATAACCCATAATGAACAATGCGTAACGTCTTCCTTTATCAGGTAAATACTAAATACATAATGTATGTATATAATACATACATACATACATACATACATTACATACATACATACATACATACATACATACATACATACATACACATACATACATACATACATACATACATACATTACATACATACATACATACATAACATACATACTACATACATACATACACATACTACTACATACATACATACATACATACATACATACATACATACATACATACATACATACATACATACATACATACATACATACATACATACATACATACATACATACATACATACATGCATACATACATGCATACATACATGCATGCATACATACATACATACATACATACATACATCCATCATACATACATACATACATACATACATGCATACATGAATACATGCATACATCCATACATACATACAT